>VYXB01010182.1:189043-346259 GCA_013397135.1 Pachyramphus minor | reverse complement strand
GGAATGGAGGAGGGACAGACCCAACCCTGAAGTCATCATACAGCAGAGCCAGTCGAGAGAGAGAGAGAGAGAGAACGAAAGGAATCTCCAGCAATGACACACTGAACCTGTCGTTCTCAAGATAGTAGAAAAGACACTTTACAAGTGCTACAGTAATTGTTTCAAAAGGAAGAACCTTTCTTCCCCCTGGACTGATACAAAGGGGGGAGAAATGCTTTTGTAAATACTTATGATGATTTTATCAAAAGAAGAAACTTTTTTCCTGGACTGTTAAAGCAAGGAGAAATGCTTTGTTTGACCTGGCACCTGGCCAAATGTCCAAACTCACAGAAAAAGGACCTTCCCCCCTCCCTTGCCTTCCCAAGGCAGGGGAAATAAAGACTGACACTCGGGATGCTTTAAACATTTTGTGTGAATATGGTGTTCTTACTTGAGGACCACCAAGCCTGGCACATCTTAAAAATTTCTTAAACTATCTGAATAGGCAGCTTGTGTTTGGACATTTGTCAGGTATGAGACAGACCAACAGAAAACTTGCAGGTTGTCATCAGGAAGGAAAGGTCATCTGGGAGGCAAAGGAAAAAAAGTCTCCAGGAGAATAAAAATTCTACTAGTAAATGAGGTACAGATGACTGGGATTCATTTTTCCTAAACTTTCAGGTCTTCACGTTTGCTATAGACAGCACTACCAGAACATTTATTCTTTAGAAGAGAACTGTGTAAATACCTTTCCAGAGGAGGCAAGATAGGGAAAAAATACTGCACTAGGTTTCCCAACTCTTCCTGCATGGAGGAAGAATTACTACTAACAGAGTGAGCTAGACACACAAATGGCTGCTTTCATCTTTAAACAATCCTGTTATTAGAATAGAGGTGCTGCAGGCACAACATCTGCAGTTTGTTTTACCATCTGTTTCTAAAAATATCATCTTAGTGAAGGAGACTTTTTTCCTCTCTCTCCAAAACAATTTTTTTTGCTTTTTCTTTCCAAGGGAAAAGTGATGGATTTGGAAAACAGCATATGTGGAAAAGATCACACAGTTTTAGGGATGGACTTTACCATTGCTATTCAAAATATAATGAAAAGCTGTGAACAAACCAACTGAAGATTCTGAAAAATACTGGCTCAACTCCTGTGACAAATGTAATCAAAGGTTTTAGTCTTCTAACACAATTCATACAGAGCTAGTGACAGATGTTTTCTATTGAGAAAAGTATGGTTTAATGTTCTGAAAAACCTAAGGGGGGGAAAAAAAGTTGAAAAACTGAAGAAGAGTAGTAAGAAGACCTCAAGTTATTTACAGGAGAAGGTTACTAGTCATATTTTCAAAAATTAAGAAAAGAGACAAATGTAGTGAAGGCCCCACACAATATTTCAAAACTTTTGACTTTGGTTTGTAATTAGACACTTTGCTAGAATGCAATCTTTTTCTCTTTTCCTTTTTTTTTATTAATGCATCAATTTCAAAATGAAAATGCACTGTATGGCAAAAGTTGATTTTTTCATTTTATGAGTTAAAGAACATTTTCTTGTTTTGGATATGACACAGAGAGTTAAGAATAAACTAGATGGAATTCCCATAGTACTTTGCCAGCATCAAATCTTAAGTTTTTATAACAAAAATAAAAATAACTATGGCATGAACATCTCCAACTACCTCTCAGTCTCTGAATTCCTTTTGGGCTTACGTGGCATGTTTAAGCACTCGAAGTAAAGGGTGTGAGAGACGGAAATGTTAGAAGTTAATGATTCAAATAACCGATCATTTGCAGAAGCAGCAAGTGCTTTGCTGAGGTCAAGTTTGCAGCCCCGGTCAAAGGGGAGGAGAGCTTTTGGGTGTTCGGTGGTGAAACCTCTGATCTGCCTAAGAACAGCCCAGGGGCAGAGGGGGTGCACACCCACCACTGGAGGCTGATCTCAACAAGCCAGCCTTTGTTTAGCAGCAAGTTGGGTTTTGAGTCAGATAAGGGAAAAGGCTGATAAGAAATAGATTAAGAAACAGGTCCTTCGAGGTGGGATAATGCCTTTTATCATGCCAATGTCCTCCCTCCTGATGAAGCTCCCGTGTAAAACTCATCCCCTCCCCCTTCTCCCCTCCTTTTCCTTCCGAGGAGGAGTCGGGACAGGCACACTAAGCTTGGAGGTATTCATCCTTTCTGATAAGGCACAACTGGTTCAACTAGCTGGCCTGAGAAGCCACAGTCATGTCTTAGAAGGGGTCATAAACCGTCAAAGAACCCTGAAGTGCCCACCAGACTAATTTCCGGCAATTTCTATGAAAGAACCACAGGATTCACAGTATTGCAGGAGAATGCTGCCCATCAGCTAAAGGAATAAGAATAGATCTGGTAGTATGTCCAGTTAACTGCACAAAAGAGTACTTTATTCTATTTCAGATACATTACGTGCTCCCACTGCACTGACTTTCTCTCCAGCTGCCAAACCTTTAATCCTCTCCACAGGTCTGTGACAGTCCCCAGTACCCTGACAGAGCCAAATGATTCAGAACCTCACCAAAGGCACCTCCGTGCTGCAAGTTCATATGTGTGCTGGAGGTCCTCTATTTCAAACAGTGCCCAGATCTCAATTCTGACAGTCACACTTGCCTTCACTCAAAACATCCCCCCACCACCAAATGCTGGGAGGTACTACCTGCTTTCCAAGTTATAGAAAAGCCAGAAGCTTGAATTAACCAAATTTAAAAGGAATATGAGAAAGAGGAGGAGGCAAGATTCAATCTATTTGTTCCGCATTTGCTTCTAAAGCTCCTAAACAAGTTTATTCTACTATTTCAGTCCCCAAAATGCTTCTTTTAGCCAGAACATAAACATGGCATTAATAGATGTATAAATATACACATGTACCAAGAGAGAGCATGCATGCATCCACATGTTTGGTAATATATTAATGATCCGTGTTTTAGCACTAAAAAAAGTTAGCGCACAGGAGAATCACAGATTCTTCTTTTCATCTGTCAAATATAAAGTTTATGAAGCCCCCAAGATTTCAGCAGTGAAAATTAGTAGTTGCTAAAACTATCTAAAATCTGTCATACTGGTTTCAGTACTAGGAAAAGAAAAAAAGAAGTATTGACATCTATTAAAAAAAAAACAACACAAAATTGCTGTGTATTTTCCCTCTTTTTGATGCCTCTGACATTTATTGTTCTAACACTGAGATTGAGCGAAACCTATGAAGAGACAAAAGTGTTGGGATTTTCTTGTTGCTCTAAAATAAGTTTATTTTGAGATTTTGTACCTTTGTCTGTCTACTAGTTGTAGTTCCTCTTCCATGCGAAAAGAGGAGCTGATGATCCTTATAACACCACCTCATGCAACCAAAGAACTTCAGTTTTTAGGAGACTCAACAGAAGCAAAAGAAGATAGTCCTTGATTGTGGCCCTTTTGTAAGGTTTTAACAATGTATTTATTAGTATAATGAAAATCCAGAATAAAATGGGTTCTCAAATTAGTAGACATCTGAGATTTCAAATCAAGTCAGTCTAATATTTTTTTTTTTTTTGCTTCGATACCTAGTTTTAAAACTGGTATGATCTTTGTCTCCTGCTCCTCACACAGCATTTAAGGTAAGTAGTATTAAAGAAATACTACACTTCACATTACCTAGGAACTGGTATCTCCAGCTGCTTATAGTTGGGATAAAGCACAGATTTCTAGCACTTGCAAATAACAAATTGGATCTGAAATAGGCAGAAGGAAGGCAAAGTAATAACCTCTTTGACATAATTATTAACTTTGGTATCTCATTATATACTTGGGTTGAAAATGGAAGCAGAATATGTTTTCCTGTTCTACAGAGGTATTATTCTGGGTGTTATAGTTCATGTGACCAGCAGTACCTTTGAGAGCACCTTTAAGGTACCCTCAGGTATAAGGCATGATGACCAAAAGAAATATACAATATAAACCTTAAGAAGCAAAAGTGTGTCTCTGTCCCTAGTATTTGTAAATGCTCAACATGTTTTCTCTCTAACAGATATTATATATTTTTCAGCAATCAAATAGTTTCTTCTTGTTTAAAGGTAACTAATCAATTGCCATAGACATTTAAGTGTCTAATATACATACATTTGCTTTTGATGCAAAATCTATTCCTGAGTCATGTGCTAACTCTTCTTTCCACTGAATGTGCCATTGACTATTTTTATTTTCTTTCCCGTATATTTTATGAAGCTGAAAATCAAAGCTAACAGGGACAAAAAGCAAGTCCCAGCAGGTTGAAAATATCATATCTTAGTATTTTAGACATGTGTCAGCTTGATAACATAGGCACAACACTAGAGGGATTGCCAGAATGTGACAGTGCACATGGCTTACAGTTTAGAGAACACGCTTTAAAAAAAGACTGGAAGGCAGCAAGGGCAAGGTAGCCAGACTGTGGGTCTGATTCTGATCTTCTCCTGATCTTAAATGCAAAATCAGGGAAACTTACACCAGCTAAGTTAAGCTGCAGAAACTATGAAGTTTTTAAAGCAAAATTCTGATCAGGAGGCAAGTCCCAGTGATGTAAGTGCTGATATAAAATATCTACATATTGCTGTCCACTCATGACATTAAATTACATAGCCTGAGCATGGTTCATTCCATTGCATGTGTTAATTCTAGAGGAAAGAGTAATATTTAATGAAAATAATGTCACACTAGAGATGCCTGACATGAAAATACTTGACTTTTGCATCTCTCACTGCATTAGCAGGTCAGGAATTGTACCTACTGTATAAAAATATGCAATAATATTACTTCTCACAGCAACTGAAGATAGCATTAAAACCTAAACAATAACATTGTTTATTTGTACATTTTTGGTAGTTAGCAGTACTGTACAACTTTGATGTGTTGAACAGCACTTTGCACCTGAATATCAGAGTCCATTAAAATACTAATTAAATCTCCTTTCCCTTCATCTCCACCTCATTTAGCTAGAAGTATTTCATTTACCCTGCCTTACAGGTAGGCAAATGAACAATATACATACAGAGTCACAGAACGAATCAACCACAAAGCTGAAGTGGCACACCAGAGTTCAGAGTTTTTATTCTTGGCCTAGACAACTGAACCCTCAGCTCTTCCCCTTGTTCAGTAACAAGGGTCACAAAAGCTGAAGCCAACAGTCTGCCCTGAGACAGAAAACAAAGGTAAGAACTACTTTTACAAGTGCCAGATATCCATAGAGATCTTCAGTGGGATAAAACAGAGCACAATGGGACCTTCCACAGCATACCCTGCACCTGAGTGAGCCTCTCACTCCCTGTGTTAGAGGGATAGTCAGAGCCTAGCAGAGGCTAGTCACAGGCTACCTAAGGCAAGCGAAAGTCACCATTCAGCAGGACACAACAGCTTTACCACAGCCTGGAGGTTACTGTCCTGACACCCAGACACTTGATTTACTCATCACAATACTCCAATCTGAAGGCTACCCTGAATTCATGATGCAGGGGGCTAAAACTCTGATTGTTCTGCTCCAGTAACCTGCCACGTGAGCTAAAAAAATGGTTCTTTTGCTGATAGTCTCATAACAGGACTGTTCTGGTCTCTCTGCCAGAGGGCAGTATTACACAAAGCTATGAGCTTGTTGATTATAATACAATTTTATAAGCAGTTCCTCTATTTAAGCAATTGCCAAGAAAAAGCTTTAGTTTAAGTAGGAATTACTAGTTGTGAAAAACACAGAGATCTAAAATCTAAACCAGCCAAGCTTTAAGTATTGATTAATTTAATAACTCTACTCAGTAATGTTTCTCAGACTATATATGAATTAAGAAAACTGAACTGAGCACAAGATCATTGGTTCTTACTGGTGAAAGAAAAGCTATCTTCTTTTGATCTCTCTGCAAGTATAGGAAACATATCTGGGTTAAGTTAAATGAAATAATTAAATAATTCCATGTTGGAGACTTGAACCTGTCCCTTCACTTCCCTCTTCTGGTAACTCTTATCTTAAACAGCTAAGTCTTATATCATGCTCTTGTGAGAAAAGTTCATAGATTTCAACATCTCATCTTCTCTTCAGAACAAATTCCTGCAAAACAACTGGAATTTTAGCTAGGCTAAAGATATATGTAAAGATATATGCCATTAATGTAGCTAGTACATTCACCAGGAACTGAATTAAGGATACCAGGAAATGCACTACTGCACAAGCCAAACGATATTTTTTCTAAATGGTGTTTCAAGTCTAAGCAGACACCTGAAAACTCAGCCTGTTTTCTTCTGCATTGCACATTATTGCACATTTATGATGCATATGTCAGAAGACACTCCAGATGTGTTTCCACAGTTATGTGCAAGTTATACAGGTAAACATCAGCAAGCCAGTTTCCACCAGTATCAGAGAGGCAGACATCACACAGTGACAGACGATGCACTACTCTTAGAAATCCTAAGTACATTCCTAGATTTTTGTCTCCTACCTAGAAATGAACTAGGAACTGTAGATTTTAAAAAGACATTCACACAGATATCATTTCAGCAGCACGTGCACAGTGATATTTCCCTTATAAGACTGCCTTTTATAAAAAGGTCTAGGTACATCCCATTTAACACACAGTCTGCACCCTGTGTGGTGTTGTCTGGCACCTAAAGCACAGATAAGAGAAGTTCTTACTCCAGCACATCAGCATGTACATACAAATCCCCTAAAAAGCTGCAAAAGAAGTCACTTTAGCATTATGCCAGTAAGCCACTTCTAGGAGTAAAATGATAACAGAGTTTGGAAAATATTGAAAACAGAACAGCTGCAAACTTGGTTTTTCTTATGAAGCTATGTGAACATCTTGCAACATTCATCTTGGAGCCTTGGGGAGACACTCAGAATGTCATTCAAAGCTTGGTGCCTCTTTGTGGATCCCCCTCGGGCAGGTGAGGAGGGGAAGAGGGAAGGGGAAACGGAAGAGGTATGACGAGAGCTGAGGAGCTGAACACCAGCTTACGAACAGAGAACAGAATCACATAACAACACTGGGCCAGTGGACTCCAAAACACAGTGACAAGACAGATGAACACAAAGAAGACGCAAAATTGCTACTTGAGAAATAAAAAAAGAGAAAAAAACCCCCATAAAACAAAGTAGATATATAACTCTGAGGCTGCTAGAAGCAGCCAAGGGTACTGGCATAACTCTTCCAAAAAGAATAAATTATAATGTAAATTAAAATCAAAATGATATCCCCCCAAATCATACACTACAGACTTGCTTGGTTAGCCTGAATGCGTAGCTCTGATGGAACACAAGATGGCATCATCACAGCCCATGCACTGGTTAATGAAGGCCATGGTTAGTTACATCAGCTAAACTACAGCATGCCAGAAAAATGATCTTGCACTGACCCAGAAATAAAAGATACAACAGACACTCTGCATTGCAATAAAATTCTTTTTATGCCATCTGCAGTTTGTAGGGGTCTTTACATTAGAAGAATTTTTCCTGGGAGAACTCAGGGGTAAAGGGGAAGGTTTTTCTTCTGGGTGATTTTTTTCCCCGAACTTAATTGAAAAAAAAGGAAAAAGGGAAAAAATGGGATAGAGATTTTGCAGAAGTTTAAAAGAGGTAGGGAGAAGAGAAAATAAGAATAAAGGAAGGGTAAGACTCTTCATTCTTTTGCACACAACTTTCTTGGGATGTCAAAAAATTTGGTTTTCTCAAGGATGGCAAGAAAAGATTTTGTTGCCTTTATTGTTTGCAGGTCTTTATCTCATTCTTGAGATGATGAAATAATTATTTTATTGGAATAACTCCAAAAATATAAATTGAGAAGTACAGCGATGATTTTAAAAATTAAAAAATAGCAGTATGGCACGATTACGAGCCAAAAAAAAAATAAAAAAGGGAAATAAATATAAAATAAACTAAAATATCAATCACCAAAAATTCATGCGGCACAAGATGAGGTGAAACGATAGAAAATGTTCTTCAAATATATACAATGTATATATCTATCTATATATACACTGAGTATGTGTGTATATATCGATTGATATACCTGTATAATTTTTTTGTTCTCCCTGCCCCACCCTACCCCAAGGCTAATTGGTAGATGAAATTATCAATTAAAAGTAAATAAATAAATAAAAGGAAGAAAGAAATAATTCTAACAGAAAAGAAATTAACGTGCTTTGTTCACCAAGATATAACAATATCATGCATCTGTCCACACCAGCAAATGCCAGGGTTAGATGAAGGCATGAATTTCTGTGTAAACATGTGATTGGATGATAGGGGCTACTGCTGATATTGGCAATTTATTACTTTAGCATATAGACATATATGCACACTGTATATATAGTGCATATATAGATTATTATATATATATAGATAAAATATCCTCATGGGTCGGGCCTTTGGAGCTTACATAGGAAGAAAGACCAATACGTTGAAAACCAATCTCAGTATTCCTAATGTTAAAAAAAAAAAAAAAGAAAACCAAAATTCCTGTAGGTCACCTGCATGATCGGTTAGTAAAACTTGCTCATTTGGTTTTGTTTTGGCTGAAAGATTGTAGCTAGGAAATTCCATCAAGCAAGTAATGCTGTTATACCCTGGGACACCTTTGGGGCCATATGGTATTCAGCCTGTGAGATGGGAAGTCTGCTTCTCTGAGTACTCGGAGGCATGCACACAAGTTTAAATGTCATTTTTTGATCACAACATCAGAAATGGAGCACAACTCCTGCTTGTCAGAGGGAGAGACTGGGGGTAACTGGGCACTGGATTGAGTGGGATGTTTCTCTTAGGAGAGCAATGAAAATTCCCTAGGTGCTTAAAGAAGGTTGATGCAGCTATGGAGGACAACAGCCAAATCAGCACATCTCTTGGTTTCTTCATTTAAGCTTTTTTCACTTTCAACATCCTGGGTTTTGTACTGTGCTGGTTGGTTGTAGACTATTGGAAGAGAGACTATTGTTTTCTGCAAATGAATCTCTAACCCAGACAGCCTGCAAGTGGATGGGTACAGACCAGTAAATTATAGATACAGACACCATACCTGTAGGGTATGTGTCTCCTGTGTGTGGGTATGTGTACAAAACACTGTAATTTCCAGTACAAAGAATTGTAGATTTTGGCATCTCTACTGCTGCCTCTAGTCCCTCATAGGAAAAGCTTACCAGTCTGACTAGACCATGCCAGCCTTATGATATATGAAGCCTGTTGGGAAACACAGAATAAATTTTTCTGGAAAAAAAAATCACATAAGAAATTCATAGGGTGATAGGAAGGGAAAACCAGCAACTGCACCATGGAAGAAACACATGATGCATCAAGCCAGGGAGCTAGGATTAAGCCCTACACACCATTTCAAGAGGCTGTATTATGGGCTTCAGGTTAATTGGTGAATGTTTGGGTATCACTGTTTTGAGTAGCCCAATGAGCAGCTTTGTCTATGATCCCAATCAGCTGCCTGACCACCAGCATCCAGCCTGCCTGGTGCCAGAGTGCTCCATTAATGGATATCCTTAACAGGAACAAGGGCAATGGTAAGAGGAGACAGCAATAGCCGCTGTCAGGAAAGCATGATTATAATCCTCAAGGCTTTGAAGTCTCAGAAAGATGAGATTGTAGGGGTGCTCCTCATCTGACTGGAAAGAGAGAAATGCTTCCTTTCTTCATGATAGCACAGTGCTTCCTAGTCCAGAGTAAAGATATTTTCCTACATATCTTTCATTCCCCGAGAGTGGCTGAGTGACTGAAACACCACCGTAGAGCTGTGTTCAAAAGCACAATCTCAGGACCCTGGCTTGAGCTTTGAAGAATTTGAGTATTTGAGCCTTGGATCTCCCTGAAACAGGCCAGAAGAGAGTCCTGTACTCAAACCAGTGAAAACCATAATATTTCTGGTGCAAGAAACAAGAAGCTTTTTGGCACAAACTTTTTGGTATTGGGACAAGCATAGTTTCCATAGGGACAAAAGAGGAACTGCTCTTGATCGTTGAGTAAATGCTTCTTCAAGGCAGATGAACAGTTTTATGTCCTCTGTATCATTTACGTTAAGCCATCCTGGGAGATCTAGAGATATAAGGGTATCTAGACTTGTTTGCAACAAGATGAATAGTGAGTATTTTTTATCCCTGAACATGCAATGGTTTCTTTTGCATTACATAAAATACAAATGGGTTTTGCATGTCAGCAGTCATTGACATCACTTAGAATAATTCCTTATATATACATATGTGTGTACAGGTGATATCTGTTAGCTACCTCAGTCAGAAAAGGTCCTATGATAGCTCCTGCTTTTTAAGTGGGTCTACAGAAATCCCCAAAGAAATCACTTTTGGAAGAGGGGCACAAAGTGGTAGCAGGCCTGCTACAGTGAATGTCTCAAGCCAGCCTGGAAAATCCTGAAAGCAGCAGAGTGAGGAAATTGCCTTCACACCAGCTTCTTTGAAAGAGATGCAGGTGTTCAGATGCAGATTGTATGCTTACAAGATTCAGGTCTTGGATTCAACAGTAAATCAATAGTAATTATTAAGTGGCAATAAGATCTCGCCAAACAGCTCTTACATGATATTTAGCCTCAAAGAGGACACGGTTTTCAGCCTTTGAGTACACCAAAAACAAAGGCTTCAAAAAGACTCTGTGGAGTACTGCTTCAGATTCAGGACCAGGACCAAAGCAATATGTTTAGATGTTGGGATTCTATTCTGACCATATGAAATCTGAAAATTTCTGATTTCCAGGGCCACATTCTCTGCTGCCCTTGTCCTGGCTATTGCACAGCAGGTTCATAGTGATGTGTACCATATCTCAGAGCTGCAGCAGTGAGCTCAGTAGTCTTTGCATTACTGGACTGTAGCACTGAGGGTGAGAGAAGGCCAAGTCCTGGTGTTTGGCAGAAACTTGAGAGCTTTAAAAGCTACACATTATCAGAGCAACAAAAAGGAGACTGTGCTGCGTTAGGTCATTTAATTTGTAGTTTGCTGTAAAAGGGATCAGGCAAGCCAGAAGGCAGCGACCTGTCAACAGAAGAGGATGAAACAACTTCAAATGAGCCCACTTAAAAAAACCCAAACGCAACAATATTATGTTTAAAAAAATCCAAACCCACACACTAGAAAACACAAGCAGGATAATCTGGATCTTTTCTTTCCATTATGTATATATTTAAATACCAGATCTTGGCATTTGACCAGAATCCTGACTTGGCTGGTGAAGTGTAAAGGCAAACATATCTGCTCAGCCAAGCCAGCACCACTGGATTTTGATAAGCCGGCTCAGACTGCTTTAGTGCTCCAGAGCAGAATGGGCTGCATGAGTGCTTTAATACTGGCTGTATTGCAGATACTGGATGCTCTGGGAATGCAGACAATAAGTTAGACAAAGAAAATGAGAAGCACCATAAACCTGCTACTTTTCCTTTTTATTATGGTGGAATGTGTTAAGTTTATGCAAAAAGGACCTGCATATTCCTTCTCCTTCTGGTGACTCTGTACACCAGCACTTCTGAGAGCAGGAAAACTCAAAATCTGGAAGTGCAGACTTCATCAGCAAGGACCATCTGGGAGACTTATTTTTACATATAATCAAGCTAACCTTTATTCTCACTGCCATAGTAATTCCCAAGAAAAGATTCAGGAGCTTCAGGAGTTTCAGCAGCTCATGAATTTCACGTTCCTATGCAAGGAAGTAGGGTGCAATAACAGATACGGGGTGAAATTTGCAAGAATGTCTAGTAGTTTAGGAGAGAACCTTCTGCAGATTTTCAGCAAATCATATTATTTGACGCAGCAGATATTCAAATGTCTGTAGGCACTTTTAGCTGTCAACTGTAATGTTTAGCACGATTTTCAAAGGCTAGTCATTTTTACAAATCCAGTTTGTACCTGTTTGTAGCATTAGATTTCTAACTGTGTCAGGAAGGAGGTATTTTTAGGCTGGAAATGTTGCACTATAGCAATCTGAAATTTCATGCTAAACCTCCTGTTTTACCAAATTTCTCCTTAAACTTTGATTTTTTCCTCTGGCAGCACAAGTTGGAAACAACATCGCTATTACAATTTCTAGCCATTGAAGTAATTGTGATTTCTGAAACAAAAATGACAACAACGTACAAGAGGAAGAGTCAGATAAAGACCTCATTTTGTCCTTTAATCAAAATACTTGGCAATCAGAATATAAATAAGAAAAGAAGCCTTGACATGTTAGTGAAGCTTTAATGAAATTACTTCTATCCATTCACTTACATATCAGTTGTGGTACATTAGTCCTTTTAGCATGGTCCTATTAATCTCATGTCTCACTTCCATTATAATCATTGTGCTGGCATTTCATTACTACCTTTACTTAAACTCTCAGTACCCACACTGTTTATACTTCACAATCTAGTATTATTTGGACTGCTTTTCTTCCAGATGTGGAGTTGAAAAACCCACAGAAACCTATGAAAAAAGAGATGGGAAGTAGGCTGAGCTATCTGTTAGCATCAGTCACTGTGTCACTGCCTTCCTTGCCATACAGGGAAGTCAAGGGTATGAGTGGAAGTTCCCAGCTACAAGGCAATGCCAATCTCAGGTTACTGGAGGACCAAGTTCCACCAAAAATGCAGGTATAGCATGACGAATTCAAAAGAACTGTGAAAGCACTAGCCTTGGGTGAATTTTAATGTTATTATTGTGTTACTCAAATGGGTTCAGGACACTAGAAACAGAACATTTATAATACTTCCTTGGGATTTTTTTAAGGGGAAAAAAAATCATCCCAAACAAAACAAAGCAAAAACAAACAAAACAAAGCCAAACAGAAGAACCCCCCTAAACTATTTATATGTTTCATTTCTAAGGACAAAAAGTTCTAAACTCCCTCTTTTTGTTTTAAATGTACACAGAAATTCGATGATGTCTGTTCTCTATTATAGAAATGCTTAACTCATGGCAAGCCTCAAAAAAGAAGACTTGAAAAAGCCTGTAAGAAATAAAATAGACTGCAGTTGCCTGCTGGATAGCACATCATATATCTCACCAGAAAGAAAAGCCATCAATATATCAAAATGTATCTGAAAGGGAGAAGTTGAGTCAGTTCCACATGGCCAGTCCTTCTGACTCTTTAATGGATACATTTTGAAGCATCACTGCAGATAACAAGGCAAGAATTACTACTAATTTTGTTACGTTAGAACTATGTTTTGGTGCTCCCCAATTTCTTTGGGCTCACAGAAAACAAAATTAGTATAAACACATTACCATGTTAACTGTATTCAAAATCCCATGGACAACTGTAACCTTTAACATCTATCTTCAGAGCAATTAAGCAAGATCAACCATTGCTAATAACCCATTTTTGTTTCACTTTTGTTTCTCTTCTGTTTTTTAAATGTTCACCCTCCCCACTTCATAAATCTTCATTATTTGTCACACTCCACATTGATATTTTTGTTTTCCCACTGTGTCAGTAAGGTAACTTCTATTTCTGCAAATAACATTATACAAACCAAATAGCAACAACATGTCTGTGTTTTGCTTCTGCCAAGTCCATGGGATCTGATGCTTGGCTGTATATTTTTATTTTATATACAGTGTATATATACATAAATGTATATGTATATATATATATACATATACACACGTATATATACATATATAACTATATATGTATACATTCACACACATATAAACATATGTATGCATTGTTTTTTGCAAATGAAATCAGGAAGCAAGCAAAACAAGACTGACCTGACTTACCTGTACTGGGTTCACAGTCAATGAAATCTTCATCGTCACTGGAACATTCAGCTGATGAAACAATGTCATCTGTTGTCTGGTATGTGAAGCAAAAGAACAAAGGGAAAAAAAAGTAAGCTATTTGCAAGTCAAGAAGCTGTTACAGAGGCAACTAAGTATCCAAGAAAAAAAGAGCTTCAGATTTGTAACATTTAAAATATTTAAAGTTGTACCAAGCAGGCCAGATATGCCTATGTAAATGTGCCTCCACTGAGTTGGAGTCTCCTGTCAAAGGAACAGTGCTTATTCTCTGCTGTTGAATATTTCAGGTGTGCACAGGTGCTGTGCACCTGCTGGGCTGTTTAGGTCAGCAGGCGGATCACACTGATACTGTTGAACAAAGTACAATGGGCTATGATGCTTTTTTGGCTGGCAAACTGCCCTCCAACAGCCACAGTAGATGTGTCTGGTTGGAAGATGCTGGGCTCCTCAATAAATACCAGTATCACGTAGAGTCAGACAGAAGGCACTTACTGAGAGAGTTGCCACAGGAGGCATGTTCAGACTGAACATGCTTTCTGCAAAGAAAATACACAAGATAGACCCAGATACTATGCATCACTGAGGCAGCTAGCAGTGATCCATCACTGAGGCTAAGATAACTCCTGCTCTGTTAATGCACCTCTTGGGCTGGGAACCTGGTGGACAGTAAATATCTCTGCAACCCACTTGTTGCATGATGAACTGCTGCATGTGTCAGGTATGCCCAACATGTAACCTTACCTGCTTGCTTAACAAGTGAACAGAGATGTGGCTGTAATGAGGTTGATCAGTTAGAAAGTCTGTTTCTTAAATGCTTAAGCCATACTGTGACTATTCACAACTGTTACAGGTTTCAGCACATTCTTTCAGCACATTCCTTTCCATTTCCAGATGGTGATTTTTTTATTTTGTGTGTGTGTGTGCTGGTCTAATTAATGAGCAGCATGTACTGCAGCATGTTAGAGAGAAGTGTATTGGTGTCTCTTCCCAGCAGCATCTCCTGCCTGTAATTGCTGCAATTAGTTGAATTAGTAATGCAGACCATTAGGGAGAGTCTATGGCAGCCTCTGGATAGCAGTTGTAATGTTCCCGCACACAATACAAAATTACCACAGCTCAGCAGCATTGGCTCAAATCATGGCTTCTGCTGAAACTGTCTCCCTTAACAACTTTTCCTTGAAGAGAGCTGCCTATTCTGTTGAGCAGTAGGATCAGTGGGTTAACTCCTGAAACAAAACAACTGAAATGTTCCTCACCAGGCAGGATGCATTGCTAAACTTGTGAGTAGGGCAGGTGTACTTCAGTACTCTTGGTGAATATTCCAGGAATCTCACATCATGACAAGACTTTCAAATCCTTATTCCTGAAAAAGACTCTCCAGCTTTAAATAAGGTCTCCTTTACATTCCTGTATCTGCTAAGGCTGTCTCCAACGTGTTCCCTCTTTCCTTTAAGTAAGTGTTCTGAGGTCTTAGTCATTCTTTAGCCTCCTGTGCTCCTAGTGCTATGAAGTACCTCTGATCCCTGTCAGAAGTTCCTCGCTCTCCCCTCTCTCTTTGTATCTGAGCTTAGGGGAAAAAATAGAACCAAAAAATCAGTCAGAAAGACTAAACCTAACATTTCTTTAGTGTTTATTTCCGTGGCTTAGATTGAGCAAAGAAGGAAAAACAGGATTGGTCTGCTGTAAATAAAAATTCCAAAAACAGAGTATCTGTAAAAAACCAGCCATGAAGTAAGGGAATCCCTATTGTATTTATTACTCAGTCATATCCAGCATTGTCATTTGGCAATGTTTTGTAGGATGTAATCTTGCAGTAGTTTCATGCTTAAATACTTTCATTAAATACTTTTATAATCTCACCTCAATGGGGAGTCAAGATTAAAAGGGACTGGAGGTAATATGTACAAAGAAATTTCCTGTCTTACAATGTCAAGGTCATTTTTTTAACATCTTTCAGTCATGGAAAGTGGAAGAATTCTGCCAACTTCTCTCTTAAAACAAGCTGGATTTAAAATTTTGTCTGCATAAGAAAGGAGGAATGCACAAAATAGAAATTTATTTTTATCAATTTTTCTGGTCTTGTCACATATACTTTAGAAAGTATTATTTATCCTGATAAACTTTATAACTTATAAAGTGATTGTATCTTCCAACAGTGGAATGCAGCTGTCCCTGGGTAGAAAGATACTAGTTTTTAATTGCACCAATGTATAGTAATTTAGCACAATTTAGTAAACAAAAAGATACCGTATGAAATCTTTAAGCAGGTCAAATGTAGTTAGTGAAACTGGATGTTTATACTGTAGTTGTCTAAAGCCAAGGATAGCACTGTGAAAAAAGAATTAAAATATCCATCACTACTAGAAGACCTTCCTCAGTGCTAAAGCCCTGGCTTGGCAATTAGTTTTGGTTTCCAGGTTGAATTCCAGGTTGCATGGATTGTGGATTTTGCTCTTAGTTGAAGATCTGACAATTCACACTTCTCATAGAAGAATACTGATGATTTGCTCCAGTAGGAAAAAACCAAAAAAATATAACAATGTGTTGTTGTCACTTATCAGTAGCTATACCTATTCGATTACCCACTTACTTGCTCAGATGTAAGGGCTTCATGCAACATGAACTTGGAATAAAATCAAATTGAATTGACAATGTGATTCAGTATTGGTAAAGAATAAGGAGTTTCTTTATAACTCTTTTTTCCCCTTCTTGCTTGTTAGGGGCATCATATGAAACCAGAAAGGTAGCATGCCCAGGAAAAAAACACATCATATTTCTTTACATGATGTTGTTGGTTTTGGTTTTGGTGTGTTTTTTTTGTTGTTTTTCTTTTTTTTTTAACTGGACAACTCCTTGCAACAGGATACTGGTAGGTAACAAAAGTTTAGATGCATTTTGGCAGTGATCAGCCAAATTAAAGGTAAAAACATCCTTCCAAGGCTATTAAGGACCCTGTACCTTGATCCCTGTGCCAGGGCCTGAAAAGTCATGAAGCCTGGCCCTTTTTTCTCTTCTTGATCAATACCCCATCTAATAAGCAACTTAAGGCAGCACATGGAACATAATTATGCTGCACTCTTAGATATGTGTACCAGATTATCTGATATAAAATCCTCATGCAGTTTGCATTGGTTCTGAACAGAAGGGCAGAGTCAGCCAGACTCAGAAAAAATGCAACCCTGTGATATGCAAAACTATGCCAATTCAACCCTCTATCTGCACTTTTTCAAGACTGGTTCCACATTTGATTTTATCAATTAACCTCCATCCTTTCTCCCCATCCCAACTGCAAGCTATTTCACTTTATGTTCCAGTTTCTCTTGCTCTGTGATTGCTGTTTATCCCATGGTGCTGATTTTGTATGTATAAAAATGAGGGTTAGAATAAGAAAACAGCCTCTAGTAGTGGTGTTAGACTTAAGTCAAGGTCATTAACGAGATCTCTAGAAACCACTGAAAAGATAAGTATACTAATCTGTCTTGCCATTTCTTGTCTTGTATTTTTAATCTCAGGACTTTCCATCACAATTCATCACTAACTGATTTTCTAGTCCCACCACATATTGGTTTTCCATGCACCTTCCGCTCAAATACCAACATCTGAATCATCCCAAAGGAATAAAGCTATTTCAGTGAGGAAGAGCAGCAAATTCCTGACCACAGAAACAGAGTCAAGGAAACATCCAGAAGACCATTACTTCTCGTAACATGAATCTGTACCTTTCAAAACCCTCCTCGAGCTGAGAATTTTTCACCAAAGGATTACTGTATTTGGTGTTTCCACAAGGTAGGAGAGGCTAGGGAGCAGAGACCAGTTAAATCTCTCCACTAAATTTCTTCTCATCACACTGTAAGGCAGTAAGCAAAATCACTATCCCATTTCTGGTTCCCTTTTCCCACTTTTGAAATGGTTCTGATTATGCTCACCCATTGGCCCCAGGGGATATAAACAGATTAATTCTTTAGTGTCTGCTCAGAGATCTAGGGATAGTAAATGCTAAACATTCTTATGTACGGGCAATAGGATAGTAATGAAACTTCTCCATATGCTATGATGGAAACAGTGTTTGTGTTTTCATTTGAAAGAACATGAGAGAGAAAATATTTTCTCTTCCCCATATTAGCTAAATTCTATATTAAAAATAATAAGTCACACTACACTATTTTAAAATATGTATTTCATTTTTAAAGAACCCCAGATTTGAAATTACTTGGCCTGTATTAAAGGACATAAAACTAAAGATAGGTATTATAATAACTTTCAATAAAATCTCTCTCTGGCAGGAACCCTTTTTATTCCTTCCTCTGAAAGATTTTTTATGGCATTTATATTATTATTTTTTTCTCCCTCTCTCTAGCGTTTAATGAAATTGCCTTGGAATAAAACCAGGGTAGGAGAAAGTGCTAAACTCTGAGTCCACCCCAGAGGATTTATGGGCATATTTACCTTCAATTTTTTTCAATTTTACTGAATTGGCTCCCCATTCCTTTCCATGAATTATTAGTTCTGTAATCACCTCCTCCTAATTATTCACTCTAAGGGCCTCTTCAATCTTGCCTCGGTGATGGTTCTACATCTTTGTTCATTACACTGTATGTACTGGTGTGGGATATATAGTGCAAAGAAATTTGGGATGGTGCAGCAAGACCTGCTCAACTTTCCTGCCCAATCTTTCAATTGCCCAAAGCCCTAGTTTATGTATCAGATCCATAACCTTTGCTCCTTTGTTCATTAAAAATGGCAGGTGATGAATCTTCCTTTTACCAATTGCAAATGTTTTTCGTCACCTTGCTCTTTGGGTGCACCGCTATTTGAGAAAGATTAAGCATGTTGGGTAAATTAAGTCCTGTCACAGAAGAGTTTTATGAAATTATAAACAACACACCCAAGAATGATGGAGTTTCCCCTTCTACTGAGAGAGAAAAGACAAGGATCCATAAATTCAAACCCCAAACAAATTCCTTCAGAATTACATACTTGGCAGTTGCTTCACTTGGTAAAGTAGGATTCAATTTTCCTACTTGCCTTTGTCTTGAAACTGTTCTGCACACTATACATATTACTTCCAATTCAACACCATTATTTGAAAAGCAACACTTTGTTGTGAGAGAACTGTAAATCTATTTGCCACCAAGAAACCACAATTTACAGTACTTCTTGAAATACAACTATCACAAAATACCAGGCACAAATATCTTCCCAAGGGTGGAGAAATACAGTTATATTAACCTGGGCACTGCATTTGCCTTTCCACCTAGAATGTACAGAGCTGAAAGTCAACAAACTTTTCATAAATACAACCACCTGACTCCCTCCATTGCTTCTATACTACTATATTTTCTAAATATTGCAAATTTATTATGGAATATGGACTATGTATTGTCTTCTCTGTGTAACAGTATACAGTATGAATGGTCCCCCAGAATGTCAAAAAATGGTGATGCTATTCTGTCGTCTAGAAACCAAGATCTTTCTTGACAAATAATATGTTTAAGGCATTTGTTTTCTTGTAAAAAGAAGATAGTAGACGAAGTGTCTGCCTCATTAGATATCATTTCTAGCTTGAATACCTCAACCTTTCATACTTTGCTAACTGGGCTTCTTAAAAAAACCCACTTTCTGTATTGTGTTCACACTATTCAATTAAATAACAATCCTTCATCTGTCCTTTCTACATGTTACATTTGTCTCACACTTTATTTGCAAAATACCCTGGAGTTCATTAGTGTATAGCAGACCTCAGAGACTCAGTCTGGACAAATCCAAACTACTACATACATACAGAAAGAATCTGCATACAAATGGAAAAATGTTAGAAATGTTGCAAAAATCATAATGAAGTATTACAAAAGAAGCTGCAATTTGGGGCTGTATAAACTTTTGAGGAGAGTCCTGTATCCACTATCTGTTGCTGAAGGGTGTTAATACTGCCCATCTCATTAGCAATGAATAGAATATGTATTTTCTTATCATGGGACAGACACAGCCAGAAATATGTGCAAGCCCTTTGCACCCCCACAGAGTCCTGCTGAAGTTCTGTCTGCCTCTGCAGAGGCAATGCATCAAAGAGCATGAAACTAATAATTTTTCTTCGTATAGCTCATTTGCAGTACATACAAAAACAAGAGGGCCAAATCCTCTGTTGGTTTAAATTGGCATTGATTTCAACCAGACTACAACAACTTGCAGGAAGAGACAATAGCCCATTATATTTAGTTTTGGGCAATCCAATGCCAAAAGAGTAATCGGAGTCAATTCAGAAAAGAGCCACTGAAGAGAGGAAAGAACTTAAGAGACGTATGAATGTGACAGGTTTAGTAAAATATCAGAATGGGACTAAAAGTATGATAAATATCTACAGTGTCACAAAGGACATTAGGAAGAAAGATTAATTATTTAGGGTGCTTTAATAAAAGAGTGGATAAAATTAAGGAAAAAAAAAAAAAGGATTATTTTCACCAAGAAAAATCTCAATAGTGATCCTTATCAACTATGGAGAAGTGACCTCAAGGAAATACCAGAAAACACTAGCCCTGAGATCAAGCAGTTGCACAAGTTATCCAGGTAGGAATACCATTAGTGTATACTCTCTAGTGTCTAGGGAAGAGCTTGCCCCATCTATCTTCAGTCCAATCTAATTCACTCTAAATCAAGTTAGTATTTGCATCCTCTCCATCACTATGTAATATAAACATGTTACACATTTCTGTCATTCTGTCATTCCAAAGCAGGCAGTAAAGGTATCCATGCCATTTCAGGCAGTTGTGCTCAGAGCAAGAATCACAGCATATTCTAGGTTGGAAGGCAACCTTACCAAGATCATCAAAGTCCAACCCCTGATCCTACACAGGACAGATCCAAGAATCATACCAAGTGCCTGAGAGCACTGTTGAACTCTTAGAGCTTCTTAAACTCTGTCAGGCTTGGTGCTGCGACCACTTCCCTTGGGAGTCTGTTCCAGTGCCCAACCATCCTCTGGGTGAAGAATCTTTTTCTAATATCCTTTCTAGCATCTCCTGGCTGCATCTTTCTGGCTGATTTGTTGTCAAATTATACCATTAAGTAGGGATCATGAGAGAGCTACCCCTTAACAAAATCAGTCATTTGTCCATTACTATGGCAAGAGTACTAAGGCAAGACAAGAGACTAAGGAACTAGCCAGTTAAGTAAGAGAAAGTAAAAAAAAATCTTCCCAACTGTATGTCAATCCAGGATCATGGGCAGTCATGTTTAAAGACAGCCTTGAAAGCTTGAATTAGTCCTTTGAGAACCAAAAGCCTGTCTCAATAAAATCAATAGTTCATTAAGACTGTAAAGTCTGAGTCTTCTCAACCAGGTTTGATGACAAATTTCAAAGACTTTGTTCTGTGCCAGAGCTGTGCAAAGACAGCAGGGAAAAATCATGTTTCTCCCTTTTGTTGCTCTTGGCAGTAGGAAGGGTGATGATGTTGTGAGGGAGTGTGAGCAGAAAGAGAAGAGAGGGAAAAGAAAGAAAAAGTAAAGGGAGGGCAAAGAGGGGAGAAAGGGAAGAAGGGAGGATTAATTCATCTGTTGTTCAAGGCACCCTGACAGGGGAAAGAGAAGTATTGAACCACAGCAGCTTAACCCAACTTCAATGTACCTTCCCAAAAGCATAAGGAATGTAATTCTTCATGGTGTTCTGCTGATAAGCAAATCCTTCTAAATCCTTCCAATTTATTTCTTGGCCTGAAGAAATTACATACTATTTAGGAGCTAAATAAATAAATAAAATTTCACTTCCATGAATCTAGATTGGTTGTTTATTGATTACATATGCCCACAGAGTCACTTGTTTTTCTGTTTCTTTTACTTCCTAACAGAAAAGTGGTCTTTTCATCTTGAACTAGGAAAGGATCAACTGGCAAGTCTTTTCCAGACTATTCAGTGTAACCATCAAGATTTGCAAGAACTTTGAACTGGACCGTAAAATAATAATAAATAATAATGGCCAGACTTCGCGAACGAAGATCTGTGGAAGGTCTTTGTACGCCTTCCAGCCTGCGCATTGGATTTATTTTAGGTGGGACACAGTGCGCGCAGAACTGAGCCCACCCTTTAATCCTAAGGTTCGTCTGCCGGGGCCAAGCGAGCTTGGACAGTGGCAGCGAGGTCCTCAGGACGCAGGTGGATCGCCTTACAGGGCTAACGGGCTCCACCTGCCCGGGGAGTTTCCCCGACCGGGAATCGAACCCGGGCCTCGGCAGTTACTGTGCCGGCTCCCACCGTAAAATACCATGTGTTGGTCTAACACAAAAGATACAACTTTGGTGTGAGAAGAGACTCTTTGTCCTACTTTATCATCCATACTCTCCTTTCTATGTGCATTTTCCTTATTCCAAAGTATCTTGAAGATTGAAGTTGTGTGTTTATGCACTGAATTCATTATCCAAGCATAGTGCCCCTCAGAGTGATCACACAGGAAGAATTTTCACACTGAGTGCCCTTTTCATCACTTGATACAGTTTGCTCCACTTCCCTATTTTATTTTTATTTCTTATTGAAAGAAACCTGTTACTTGAAACAGAAACTGTCAGCCCTCTGTTTTAATCATAATCCCAGTTATAAAGATGGTGGTGATGCAGGTGAAAACTCCAAAGGTACATTAGGTGTACCCATCATGAAGTAAAATAACAAAATAGTTTAATGCTAAAATCAAGCCATTAGAGCTTAACCCACAACAGCTCCCATGCTGAAATCAGTGAGAGCTGTTGGAAGGACAAAATGCTGAAATTCAAGCACTGCTTGGGGGTCTGACTTTCTGAATATCACATCAATCTACACAGTGTTTCCCAATCCTTGTCCAAGAGTCTTCAAATGCAAGACATTTCTTTTCAGAAATGGTCTGAAAATAGTTTCAGAGTGGTCTCTCCTGTGCTGTTATCCCGCTCAGAAGAACCAACAACCAGCTGAATGCACAGGGTACCATAAGCTTCACTTTAGCCCTCTTCCCAGCCTCTGCTTAAACAGGACAAAGGAACCAAAAGCTGAATACAGATTCTCAGAGGTGTGTAGGAAAAAGCCAGCTTATTGCCAGAATTAAACATCTTGCTGGTGTGAGCTCTAACCCCTTATGCACTCATTCTTATGTATTAACTTAAATTGCCACAGAAATAATTTTATTAATATTCTTGGCTCTAAACTACGCTTGCTGAAAAACAAAATGTTATCTGCTTCACCAGTGGAAGGGAAGGGCAGATCACCAGAAAGCAGTAACTTCTTAAATTGCCCTCTAAATTGCCAAGGACATTGAATCAGAGCCCTCATGTTGATTTTACAGTTGTGATACTGTCATAAATTCACTATCTGACATCAGCAGAATTGCCTTCTTTCCTCATGCTTCTGTTTATACTGCCATAAAATGGTGAGAAAAGAACTTCTCTGCTTGCTTGGCATACAGTCAGAATTTTAGTAAACATTTTACATTCTCAAAGCAAAGCCTAAATACAGGAAACTCCTTTACGTTTAGTAAAGGGAAGCCTATGTTTCAAAAAGTTAGAGACTCAAATGATCTGAGATGAATCAGCTGCCCTCTGAAGACTCAGCCTCTAGTAAGAGTAAATGGGTTTTTCTTTGCGTGCTAGCTGGCACTTAATAACTGTGTCAGAAGAATATTTTTCATTTACACTTTGCTCCTTTGCTGGAAATCAATATGTCGTTTGCTGGCATTTTCTCCTGGACATCTTTATTTAGCTTGTCTTTTCTCCTTGGAGGGGAGGGAGTTGTATTTGATTTTGTTCTGTTATTGATTGGATCACTCTGAGCAAGAAATAAATAACTAAGCACAGCACAGTAGCTTTAATGACAATCTCTTAAGCCTCAAAATCTGCACACCATGTTGTACTCCCCCAACACATGATTCAGAAGAAACAAATCTGTAAAGTACAGTAACTATGCAGCAAAGAGGCAGTCACATATGCAATTTAACTGGCATTTTTATTTATGTGATCATTAATAAAAAAATACAAGTCCTGTTTCTACTAAAGCACTATTCCTATTGCTGTAGTACCTACTGCTAGGATCTCATAATCTCTTACAACTGAGGTTTAACAAGAAATTAAAGGTATGGGAGATCTTCTCCCAGCAGACATTGTTCCTTGGAGAAAACCTGAGCAAGTTCACATATTAAACATTGATGGCTATAAACCTAATAAGTTGCACCTGATCTACAACAGGGTAGCAAGTGATGGTGGAGGGACAGTTGATGTGCCCTGGCTGCACTGAAGTGCCATGCCAGCCCACAGCATCCCTCCCAGCATCAAATAAGAAGTGATGGGCAAGCCAACCCTAGGGGCTGCACAGTAATCACCCATAATTTTTTTTTTTTTTTGAATTGTGGAGTTCTCTGCCTCCTCCCCTGCTTCTCTCTTAATTTCTGCTCCTCATTATTATATCGGCCACAAACAGTTGGCATATGCAACTGTAAAATTCACAAAATTCATAAAGAAGAAAATACCCTGATCTTCAGTCCAAACCATGGCACTTAAAATCTAATGTGACAGGGTATGTTATTCATAAAGTAACAATAAACGTAATCACTCTGAATAAATGTCCCTTAAAACAACTTCTGCAATTATTGTAAGTACCTCTGAGTGCAATAAGATAAACAACTATCTTTGAATATTCGCATTAATGCACTAGACTATTCTTGCCAGACAAATATTCCTCTTTCTCTCCAAACATTAACCCACACTTAAAAAATGGCATTTAAATACTGTTACTCACAGGATTCACACATTAGCTCACAAGGGGAAGGCAGTACCCACACACATTTAAATGCAGAATAAACATAATGTAGAATAAATAAAGAATAAACCCTGGCAAACTAGGTACAGACCAGCAACATATCTGTGAGAAAAGGCCATAAATAGTTTTAATTTATAAGCAATATAGAATCATAGAATCAGCCAGGTTGGAAAGGAGCTCTGAGATCATCAAGTTCAACCCTTGATCCACTACCACTGTGGTTGCTCTCCCATGTCACTAAGTGCCATATTCAGTCTCATCTTAAAGACCTCCAGGGATGGAGAATCCACCACCTCCCTGGGCAGCCCATTCCAATGCCTGATTACCCTCTCTGTAAAGAATTTCTTCCTAATATCCAACCTACACCTCCCATGGCAGAGCTTAAGACTGTGCCCTCTTGTCTTACTGATAGATGCCTGAGAGAAGAGACCAACCTCCACCTGGCTACAAACTCCTCTCAGTAGTTGTAGAGAGTGATGAGGTCTCCCCTGAGCCTTCTCTTCTCCAGACTAAACAATCCCAGCTCCCTCAGCCTCTCCTCATAGGACTTGTGCTCCAGTCCTGTCACCTGTCTCGTTGGTCTTCTCTGGACCTGCTCCAGCACCTCAATGTCCTTCCTGAAGGAAGTTCATAAACACAAAAAAGGTCACAAAGGTGGCTGTGGTAGAACTCAGATTTCCCAGGAATAGTGACAGCCTCTTAACCACAAGTTCATCCTTCTTAATATAGGATATAAATGATTGTTGGCAGTCAGTACAGAAACAGCTGTATACACACCGAAAGTTATATATTACCATTAACATATTAAAATACTGACATATCAACATATTAACATTATCACAGTCAAATCTAATAAAAATTAAGTTAAAGAGTTCTAGACATTCAGCAGCACAACTGCCAAAAATCCGATGCTTAAGACCCATGCTTTTCTATCATTACAATTTTTTTCCTTTTGAAATATAAATAGACTAACAACTTTACTGGACAGATAGTCCAGTACTTCACACCACATTAGCAAAAAACAAGTAACAAAAGAGTAAACAGGTAAATGAAATCAGTCCCACCACCACCAGGAATCATGGGGGGAAGTTTAGGAAAGTTAGAGACAGAAGTTTGTCTAATCATAACTTAAACAAGGAAAGAGATCTACTCCCATCAAACATATACCCATCAGTTTAAAAACCATACTTCGTCCATCAAGTACTGATGAAACCAGGTAACCTTTAATCTCATGCTGTGAGATGAGCTGTGGAACATGACAAATGCCTCCTGCACATTAAACTTGAACTGAACTTCACTGAAATGCCACATGAAGTAGCCCAAGCTGCAAATGGTTGTCATGCAAGAAAATTTTGCAATTGGGTAGGCAGACTCCCATGCACAACAAACCTGGCAAACACTTATCCCCGCTGGGTGTCTCAGCAGCCCCTGCCTAATCATAACATTTGCTCTCTGTGAAGTATAAGAAGGCCATTTTCCTTGCTTATTTATTTAGTTTTCTAGTGAGTTTGATTAACTATAGTAGAGGCAAATCAATCTTTTGTGTTTGTGTAAAATGGAAAAAGGAACAAAGTTAGCTTTAGCAGCCTAAGAGACGCTCAGCTGGAATGCACTTACCGAGAAAGAGCTAGACAAAGGAATTCAGGCAACTTTAAACACCATTAAGAACATACTGACATCATCTATACTTCTACCTGTTTAAAGGGAAAACAACAAACCCGCACCACACCCAGTGAAGAGGCTTTCTGTTTCTCTGCAATTCTGTCAAGGCATCAAGTACTACAAGGTTCTTCCTTGTGTCCTTCAGATTTCCATGCTGAAAGCTGGGAGATATTAGGAAACAGGTATCCAAAGGAACATCATCAGAAGGGTAGAGGACACGAAGTACTAAATCAATAAGGGTATCTCTTCCACTGTCAGTAAACTTGCTTCTAAATTCAGCTTTGTTGTAATGTAACATTTTTGACAACAATAACCTCTCATAAAGATTGTAAGATAGCATGAAATTCATGCCCACTATGAAATGAAGAAACTTCTGCATAAAGAATTTGAGTGAGACACTTATAAGTTGAAAGTAGCACTCTGAGAAAGTCTTTTTGTCATATATTCTAATTATAGTGTTGACAACACTGGAAATCACAAAAGAAACTCTGCCTGATTTTATGCAATGCCCATTAAAAACCTTTAGTAATACACAGAAATATGAAGACCTTCCAGACTATGGACAGCCAAGTTTTAGCCCACAGATGATTTAACCTTAGTCTTAGCAACACACAGAAGAGGACAGCTTGAGCAGGATAGAGCCAAAATGTAGCAAGAGGTATTTGTCCCCCTATGTAAAGTACTCCAGTCCCTGACTGGACAGATGAAAGTCTATGCTTAGGTTTCTTGCTACATCAGTTTCTGCCTTTTCACAAGAATTACAAAAGCAGAAAAATCAGATTTTTGTTCTATGACAAAATTTGATGTTCCCTTGCTATAACAGCTATAGCAACAGCTTGGTGGTATGTTTTCTAATCTCTCTTGGGAGGAAACAAGTTCACTTTCCCTTAAAATTCCTTTCTCAATGGTATCATTATTGTAGCTTCACTTGTGCTATCCAGAAACAAATCATAGTAGCCACATTAAAAGGTGGTGCCTTCTGTACATTTACCACTTGATTTTCAGACTTAGGCCTTACTCACACTAGAGAGATTACTGGCATGACAGACATGAGGGCATATCCAAGTTGTCAGAGCTGCTCTTTTTAGGTCTAGCAATACTGGCTGAAGAAGGGGTTTTGCTGGCATAGTTACACCATCTCTGTGCATTCCAAGCTAAGCTGACAATAGCTGGCATATTTATATCCATATCAGGATTTTGACTGGCAATAGCACGTAAAATCAAAGCATATGGATTTTTGCACTCTTGGACACTCCAGTGACATTGTCAGAACTCCAGAGTATAGCACTGTATTACTCTGAATGCTTCAGATGGCAAAAGAGTTTTTAAATAATCCTGTAATTGTCTGCACAGTTGTTAGCAGGCACAAAACTTTGCAAATAAAAGACTGTGGTCAGTGAGATTTTTTTGATTCAGAAATCTCAAGGTCAGAAGGGTCCATTATTTTCACCTAGTCTGATCACCCATTTTCCACAACTGTGGAATTACAGAGAAGAGACGAGTGCTGAGTGTCTCTGCCACTGATTTGCAATGACCCTTAGCAGAGCAGTTAACCTGTCAGTACATAATGGCTTAATTTTTAAGATACTGAAGATGCACATGTATATCTTGGATGCAAATATTTATAAGCTACTCTGAGAATACTTGGAGGAGAGTGCTGTGTAAAGCATCAGGAGAAAGATTATAGAATTACAAAATTGCTTAGGATGGAAAAGATCTTTAAGATCATCGAGGCCAACCACTAACCTAACACTGACAAGTCTACTACTAAACGGTGTCTCTAAGTGCCACATCTACACATCTTTTAAATAGCTGCAGGGATGGCAACTCAATCACTTTCCTGGGCAGTCTATCATGATTGCATCCAGTTCTTTATATTTTGTGAGCAGAAAGACCCACACTGTCAGAATGGAACTCCCATATGGACTGTAACAAATTGTTATGCAGGGTTGAGGTAGGAGGGACCTAAGAAACATTTTGCTCTCCTTAATGTTTCTGAAATGAAATACAGTATTGGAAATGACTGCACAGTCCTAAAAACTGAGACTCCTGCTTAAGAAGGAAAGGAATTTCCTGCAAATTCTCCTCATCTGTGAAAAAACCCTGCAATGCTCATCTACAGAAATAAATGGCAGCAGAGTTTAACACCATTTACCACCAAAGGCATGCTGGACCATGGGTACTCATCCCATCAGAACACAAACTTCACTTTCAGACAAAGCCTAACTTTTCCAACAGGTGCAGAATAAAGCTCTGTACCAGGCAGCTTTGAATCTCAACAACTCATAGGTAGTGGAACAAATTACCTGGCTGGTCCCAGGATATCCCTTTTACCTGTCTACCACTTACCCAGAATGTACAATTGATCGAAACAAATGCTACAATCTGACACCATGGAGCTCTCGACAGCTGTCAACTCATTAAGTTCTATTCACTGCCTTCCCACCTCCTTGCCAACATATTACATAAATTGCTTTTTAGCTGGCAGCCTTTCCCTTTGCTTGAAACCAGTTTGCACTGAGTATGTTTAAGTCTATTGTTTTTTTTTTAAAAAAATGAATTTATTCCCTTCCCTTTGGTAATTTGCCTTGCTTTGCAACAGTTTGAACGGGCTGCAGGATACTGTTTCATTATCAAGCTGCAACTGGAAATGAATATTTTATAGCAGCTGAACAGAGGTTTGGCTGTAAATGACTATATCCTAATTAAACAAAACAAAAGGAAGACAGAAAGAAAAATTAATTTAATTAATGAAATATTGATGCAATTTACAGACAAAGGCCTTTCCATTTAGAAGGAATTCCTGCAATGTGAATTTCATAGAAAGAGTTAAAGAAGGTTCATTGCCCCCTTCTCAATTTATCCAGTGATGTTTCTCATATGTAATTTTTGCCTGTTCAGACTCTTTAAAATGCCTGAAGGTATGTCTGGTATCTGTCCATACAAAGTCACACACAGAAGTGCTTAAAATGCAAGTATAATGACTGTGCAGTAAGAACATGTAAAAATAGATCATAAGTGTAGTCATGTTAGCTCAAACTCCACTGAAGCCTTGATTCCTGCTTCTGGCATTAGGTAGTTATTTATGTTTGTTCACAGAAAAAGGATAAACACAAGAGAAACACACAGAAGTATTTTTCTGTCACATATGCTAATTGGAATGGCAAGCATCAGTTAGGAAGTGGTTATATCTGCATCTTTATGCTGCATAGATTTGTATTTCATAGTTCTTAATACTGACATATTAGCTTTAAAAATCTATTTATATTTCTTTTCTACAATATCATATTGCAGTGAGCTCCCCATTTTGTGTAAAAGTACTTCCTCCTGTTTGATCTCAGCCTGCTCCTACCTTATTTCACTGCTCAATCTTTCATGAGAAACAGTGAGCAGTCATTGCCTAGTCACAATTTCTCTGAACCATTTTGATTTTAGAGACCCCTTTTATCACCGTTTGGTTACCAATTTTTCAGCTGAAGAATGCCAGCCTATTTAACCTCTCCTCATGTGGAAACCATAGCATATCCTTCAGCTTCTTTATTTGTCATAGATCAGTTTTTGAGAGCTAACGGCCAAAACTGAGTGCAAGGCAGAAGGCAAGGCACAACACAGATTTACACAGTAGCAAAATTATATTTTCAGTTTGGTTTTGTTTTTTTTCCTCTAACAACTTCTAAATTTATTTTTTTTTTTGCCTTCTTGAATGCAAACACATGTCCAAAAGTAGCCAGATCTGGCCATTTTTCAGAATAGAAACAAATGTTCAATGTTTTGCGTGATTAAGCACATACATAAATCAGTGCCTAATAATGCATTTTTTTCCTTTATGGCCTCAGTTTCTGACATTTTTGAATTAAAGGCCCCATAACAGAAGGAATTTATTGATTCTTGCAGTGCTTCAGAATGCCATCTATTAAATTGTATATGGAGTGGGACCTACAAAGAAACAATAAAGTTTTTGAGAGAATGCTAGATTTCTCAGTCATGCAATCAAACGAGACTCCTTTCTGATGTTGCAGAAGGCTCCTGTGTGAGCCCAAGGGATGCCTGTCACGTTCAAGGTGTCAGGAGGCAGAAGCACTGTGTTGTAACGTGTAATCATTCAAAATGGAATGGAGCAATCCTACTGATGCACACAAGGTGAATAACAGAGAGAGAACTCAGTATTATAAAAAGAAACGTGGAATGTATAGTCATACGTTCCAGAAAAGAGGACACATTGTAGAATCTGCTCTAACTTGTTTCCTTATCTTTTTGACGATAAATGGTTTTTATATCATGTATGTTGTAATGTGAATCAGGCTTACATATAATGTCAAAATGCTGCATGAATAAAACTAGAAGATGAGAATAGACCTGAACTTTACAGAAAACCACAGCTGTACTTTGTAGCCCAACAGGCAGTCAAAAATGGAAAAACTATGGCATATGTTCACCCACAATAACCTTTTCTCTTCAAACCATTTGTATCATTTTGAGTGAGCATGACATTTCACTCTGGAGTGACTACTGTCCACTGGGGTTCAGTGACAAAATAGTTTTAAGGAAACTGCTCTTATTTAGTGAGGTCAAAGAGAATGCACACAAATAAATACAAAAATTACAGCACCAAACAAGCACAGAATCTGGTTCTATGTAAAATGCAGTCTTCAGTGACCTGGGGGAGAACCTATTGACTCTTGCCAGGCCAACCATAAATTGCCTAACTGAATACCAGTATGGAAATCTTTGCAAGAGGAAGAGAAATCATTGACCTGAAAACATATAACCTATAATGTTCTACAGTCATAGTTTCCTTAAATCCTGTACAGCATGTGAATATAAAGGACATAAATGAAAACACAACTTCTATACAATTCTATGCCTTGCCATTGATTTAAAGTAAATATAATTTCTCACCCACTTCAGTAAAAGACAGGAAAAGATACCAGGAGTGAATGAATGAAATAAATAGATCATTGGCAAGTTTGGAAGGGAGGCAGATACCTTTCACAGACTTCACTTACCTCTCTTCTTGTGCTATGATTTGTTTTCTCTCTAGGATCTAAAGAAAAAGTGCTAAAGGAAGACTTTAAGTCTCCATCTCTCACTCAGTGTTCCAACTTCAGCCCAAAGCTGTCAAAGCCTTCCTGCTCCTAGTATGCCTCTCCCTCCCTTGTAGTATTACTGAGTTTTGGCCTCCGACTTTCAACATCACTCCTGTTTTTCTCTGCCACCTTTTCTGTTCTAAACTCTGTGGAAAGCTGAGTGGCCCTTCAATACCAACAAAAGATATTGTTGTGACTCAAACACCGGGGAAAGATTTCTTTCACATTATCAGAAAACATAAAGCTTATATGTGAAGATACAACAGCTATTACCTGAATTTTAACAATAATGATATTACCCAGAACCTCTAATCAGATCAAGAACCTATTATTAGATACTACAGTACAAACAGGATAAAAGAGACCTTGTTGCAAATACTGCTGTTTAGGCAAAGAAGCAACATATTTAGTAGGGCAGACAAGGAAATAACACCTCAGTTTTATGATAAATTATGATGCTAAAAGATTAGTTTTTGTTCTATGCTGGAACACCCCCAAAATGCCTTTAAAAACAATCTCATAAACATAATTATATCAAAGTATCCGTTTTCAGATAATAATTTTTTTTAATTTGTACCTAAATTTCGGATATATCATTCAGTGTGTCCCTGAGAGCAAAGCACCCACTAGACACCTTGGAGGCTGTAGCCCCCAGAAAAGGATCCAGGCTTGACATCCATGCTTCTGAATAGCTAAAAGCAGGGAAATTTCTCACTGCAACGGGAGCGTAGGAACAAAAACCTACAGCACCTCCTTCACAGAGCAGTGTCCTGACTGCAACCTACTGAGGTGAGAGAGCCTCTCATCCCTTCACATGACATAATAGAGAGCATGATATGACCAGAGGGAAACGTGAATGATGGCAGGAAGACAGCATTAGAAAATACCACTTATATCCAAGATGAATGAAGGTGCAGAGGAGTTATGGGCAGAACAAGACTGTTTGCTAAACATGGATTCCTTAATCTAGTTTTGCTTAATCTGAATTTCCAAAGAGGCTAACAAAGACTTTTTTTCGGAATGTAGTCAGTGCATATGTAACACTAACTGAGATTATACCTTAATAATCTACAAAATAACACTAGAGATTTTATGTCTACTTTCAGGGCCTTTTTACAAGAACAAATTCTGAAAAAAAAAAAAAAGAGTAAAAGGAGAATAAAAATGTAATTGTCTGCCTATCAGCTCCACTATCATAATTACTTTCAAACTCTTGACATGGGTTGAATCAGATGAACACCAAATCAATTTTTGCAACCAGCAATCATTGCATTCTTAGCTCATAAATTAAAATGTCACTGGTATACTGTGTACAAAATAATGCTTGTTTCACTATTTTACCCTGTAGAGAGAGTAACTTTTTTCCCTTTTGTTTGTGAGTGTAGCTTGTATACCCTTAAGCACCATTCAGCACATTACACTCATATAATTAAAACCAAAGTTTGCACAGCTGGATCCCACACAGGAAAACACAAGAAATTATACACTACCTATGGAGTGGGGTAATGTTATCCTCCTGGGTATCCAGAGCCCTAGACTAGATGTGGGGAAATGGTTCCATGAGATTCTCTCTTGCATCTGCATGACATGTTGCATGGGGGATTTGCTGGCTTTACACAGGTTCAGGGGAGGAAGTGCCTTAAGGCTCCACTCCACTGTCTTCCCCTTCACCCCTTCCTGACATGCAGTGAACCTCATCAGGCTGAAGGGAGTAGAAGGCTCCCCAATACAAGGAAAATTCTCAGAAACTATTCACTGCTGTGATTTCTCTAAGGAATAAAGTGATCAGATTAAACTGATGAATCAGTAGCATATGCTGAAACCTGACCCATACTATTAAAGTGCTTAATTTCCTGTTACCTTTTGTGTCTCATTTCTAAGTAGGAATAATTTAATGGGCCATTCTGTGCCCAATACATTGCCTGTCACTTTTCACTCTGTATTTTAAACCACAAACTCTGCAGCTGAGGGGTACAGAACCAGGCCAATGAGTTTACCTCTCACATGAGTAGAGTTATCAAGATACCTCATAGTTTTCTCCTTTTTAGGGGCTTTTGCACTTTATGTACACTTTAAGTGATTTTTTAACTTAAAGTGCATTGACTAATCTTTGCCTAATGGCTGAGATAATTTTTCCTCATATAATGTGACTAGCTACACCCCAAATTCCCTGTTTGAACTCTGACTATCCCTAATATCATATTTACTTTCCAAAAGATAAAAATTCAAGCACCTTCCCTTCTCACCCGCCCCAGCAGGAAAGGAGACACAAAGACCAACACTGGTTGAACTACCAATTGCTCCAAAATTCTCCTCCAAATTTTCACCTTCAAATACCACTGAACAATACATCCAGCTGTACTAGCAAATCTAGCTGATCATTTTAAGGGCATTTCTGTAACAGTCAATGTCACTATTCAGAATTTTGCCTTGAGGGATAACTTTGAAGAGCTCAGGATTTTGCTTCTGCTCTTTCAAGCCTCCAGAAGCTGAGCTATAAACTCACTGAAACCTGACTATAAAGTACTTCCTTATTTAGTAAAAATAGGAGTGCCTATCTCTTCAACCCAACCAGCAGTCAGTATATAGGATTTCTGGAGTCTTGCATTTAGGAAAAGTCTCCTCTCTTCTTTGCAGTTGATTACTTCTCTGGTTCAGAAAGAGAAATTTCACTCTTAAGTGGAATGGTTGACTCTGCCTACTCAGTGTGCTAATTTAACCTCATATGATGTGATTAACCAAATGATCAAAAAGTCTTAAATGTTTATCAATTAGTTGCCTGATACTGTCTGCCATGGGGAGCTTGGCATCTTTTTGCAAAAGCTTCCTGTTCCACTATGCCAGCTAAGAGCTGACAATTGATCACACTGAAGCTCATCATTAACTTTATGATACTGTCACTGGTACAGTACTGAAATGGTAGTAGGTGCAGACTCATCAGGTACACAAATCAAAGAAAAACAAGAAGGAACCTCTGAAGGTGCAGGAGCCACTACTCAGCTACTTTAGTTCTATACCATATAAAGCCATGAATAAATTTACTCTCCTGGACCTCTTAATCCAGATGACTCCTCTTTTGGATAGGAACCACTGCTAACTTCTAGCTGTAGCTTATTCACAGTTGGGTTCCATGCATATTGGGCCATGCAACCCTTTTGTTTAAATAAATATTTTGCCAACCTCCTCTTTGTAAACATGGTACAGTTTCAGAGAGCAATATCTCTTTTATTCCTTCAGTATGCAAGCTAAAGTAGCTAAATAGTAACAAATCTTGTCTCCTAAGACTGAGTCCCCATTTACAACTTCATTTCTCAAAACCTTCTCTGTACCTTCTCTGTGCCAAGTCCTTCCAGTCATTCTGGAACATGAGCAGATATGCTTGGAAACAGCACTGCGCAAACTCAGAGACTTCTACTTTTTTTAAATAATGTACTTTGAAGAACAATCCTGCTATAGTAAAATGATGGTATGTTTGTGTGAAGAGGTCTTTACTTCCACAAGTAGAGGAATGCAGCCAATTATGTTCTGTCAGATAGAAAACAAGGTTTGCTACCAGTTTTAACGCAGTTGCTATTCAGAGACTACCAAAAAAATCTGAAACCAGTTCTTAAGGAAGGGATTTCTAGCGGCTTAAATGCAACGAGGCTTAAGGATCAGCCCCACATGCTCTTGAATGAATCTAAAGCAAGGCATCTACAAAATGGCTGGAAACAGAAATGTGTGCCTTGTCTGAGCACAAAAGGAAGTAAAGAGATCACGCTGAGAAAAAAAAGCAGTTACTTTTCAAATTGCCATCTTTTATCTTGGAAGAAACACAAAAACTGGAACTGATAACTGTCTCGATATGTTATCAGTTATAATAACTACATTACAGTGATGCAATACAGAGTAAGTCCTTAGAAATTCCAATCTTACAAATCAAATATAATGAATGAGAAAGCCTCACTTCCCATTTCAATTCTGCTCTCCTTATCTGCCATGCTAATATTTAGAAAGTAATTATTGCTCTTGATGATTAAATTTTTTTTTCTCCTCTTGAAATGACTGATTTTTCTTTTGAAGTCTGCATCACCCTGAAGGGAAAATACATTTCTCAGGTTTTTTTTTTCCTTTTTTTGCCTAATAAGGAAATGGGATTAGAAAAATTAGAATAGAATGACAATAAAAAGAAAAGCAGGAAAGCCAAAGAGTGAGCAAGGAAAGACAGGTCTTTTTTATTTCTTCTTCTATATGAGGAATGTCTTTAGGAATTCACGAAGAGGACGAAGTGAAAAATTATGAGCTCATCTCAATAGGGAATGACACCTCATACTGCAATCTGGAGTTGCTAAAATGAGGTGAATGGGTACTGCTGACAGCTTATTGCTGGGGAGAGATTAAAATGAGTTCTGCATTACCAGACCAGGCCCATCAACACTTCATCGTACCACATGACATACAAATTTTTTTTCAGCGTTATTGCAGCTGGGTTAGTTCTCCAAAGTGAGCACAAATGTATCTGCCCCCAGAGTTAATGACCAAGTTAATCTGGGCTGGAGGGAAAGGAATTCACACTGTAATGATGAAGGAAGGTGGATGAACCTACATAGTTGTATACTTTACCAATACAAAAAGTTAAACTATGGAAGTTTAAGTACAGATGTATACTTTTCCTATAGTATCCCCCATAATAAAAGGCAAAGTAAATAAAAATTAATATATTATAGGATATACCAAAAGCAAAACATAGACTCATGTCATTGCTCATTCCCTAAACTTCTCCCATTAAAGCGATATATTGAGACACTGGGAGTTTTGGACTTACAGTATACTGAAACCATCAGTGAAAATCTCTAAGAATCAAAGCACACACAGGAATGCTCTTATCATCAAATTACCCCCTCCAAACCACTGGAATCAGTGTACGTGATGCAAATTAGCTTGACCAACATTATATAAAATCTTATCACATAATTTGTGCACGTGTCTCCATACTGTTGCAAAGTGAACACAATGGTGCTGAGTTAATGGTTGCATTTGATGATATTAGAAGTCTTTTTCAACCTTAACAATTCTATGATTGTATGATTAATGCATTCTGCTGTTGCAGAATGGAAAGCATAAGGTGTGCACCATTATAGATGAAAGACTTTCTTCACAGTCCCTACATGAGGCTGAAAATGTTGAAACTAAAACTTTAAAGCACTCTTTGGTAAGAGTGGGCAAAATGTCATATGTCAAACACATTTCATTTTTTTTTCAAAAAAACCTCAAATCCCAAACTCATCAGTGGTTGTTCCCAATGTGAAGGGATAGAAAAAAAAAAGGTATGAGTTGTGAGTTCTCAGAAAATGACATACTGACTGTGACTTTCAGCTAAATTCTCTGATAGCCGCTGAAGCAGCTACTCAAGCCAAACTATAATTCATAGAAAAAAGCTGGAGGAGAGCCAGCTCTGGATGAAGTGATTGGCTTATTTCAGAATGTGTGAAGTGTTTCTTCTTGACAGCAAGACACACTGACTGTCCTTGGGGAGATGCTAAGAAGAAACCTTGATCAGAAGTGAGACAAAGCATCAGTATTGGGTTGTGTAATGGATGGCCATTCAATCCCTCTGTATCTGCAAAGTAGCTAAGCAAAATCTGCAAGAAATCAGATGTCTTCAGTTGCTAAAGGGGCTGAGCATATATTTCTTGGACCTGTTGTTTGTGCTTGGTAAATCATCAGCAAGTTTTGTCATTGTCGTCTTCTTTATTTTAAACACATTGCTTTTGAAGTTAATAAAATTACTTGTTTCTCCCTTGTGCTGGACCATTTGCATAATTATAAAGACGGTTCATGGAAGAGAGTCAATCAGATTATTCCCACATGCAAATTAAAGATCTTTCAATTAACATGGCAGGATGTGTGTGAAAACCATGTTAATGCAGCAGAAGATATCCCTAGTGGCAGTTCAGCAATCTGCCTGTGTGCCAAGGCATCTCTCTGCATTGTCACTGGTGGCCTTTGCTGGGCAAGAGGTTTGCGGAGCAGTGCAAAAAAGGGAGGTTTATTAGAGATCCTTATTGCAATGTTACTGGTGGAGTGGGAGAGCAGTGCTTTACTCTAAATCTTGTTTCAGGGAAAAGTCAGGGAAAATTTTTAAGAACAACCTGATTTCCAGAAAGCTTTTTCATTCACTGATGAGTTTGCTTACAGTTTGCCTAGTGAAAGGTGACTTCCCTCTCCTGTCTTTAGTCATAACACACACTACTACTTTCATAAGGCTTTCCTTGCTTCCCTTCTTGCAAGTAATGGCCCCACAGAACAGCTACTGAAGAGCAGACATGAGTAGAAAAGGACACTGGATACTTAGGTTACACCCAATAGAAAGAAATTAAGTCAGATCTTTAGACTTTATATATACAAGCTAGTCATCAACTTCCAAATCAGAATTTAATAATTCCATGAGTATAAAGATGCTAGCTATATGGTTCTTTATGGAAGTATTACATCTTTCCCTCAAGCATGGGAAACATTAAAGACCAGATCTCAGAGGACAGATCCTTCTTTGCTACTGTGGCACGCTGCTACTTTCTAATCACAGAAAAAATTTCCAAAAGCAGCTCTGGCACAGGAGAGATAACATGTCTGTGTCTTCTAAAAAACAAACCAATCTGTATTATTTTAGGTGCTAGTTGCTCCTTACTCCTGATTTGGGACTCAAATTAGAAGCCTATAAATCCGGAAATTGAGAGCCCCTATGTGAGCATGTCAGAACTCTTCCATGAAGTTATCTGCTTCTCTGGTGTCACTCTGATATGTTCCCTGGGAAGCTGCAATACTCCAAGAAGCTGTTTCTCATGGAATAATTCACTGTTTGCCTTAGAAAAAAAAAATCCCAAAAAACAAACACCAAACAAAATCCCCAAGACCTCCTGTTTGCTATAGGTAGGAATAATTCAGCAGAATATGCATTTATTTGGATGATGAAGGGATGTAACAGCAGTGACTGTCACAAACTCCAAACTATTTCAAAGAAAATGAGGAAGTTCTCTTTGCTGAATATAACAAATTGTACTTTTTTAAACCCCAGACACTGTGTAATTAAAGGAAAATTACTTGCACAAACAAGAATAATCTCTTACTAACTAATCGCAAGGATGAACTGGTAGTGGCCTTGGTATTATTATCTCTCTAAGTTTTATTAATTTCATTACTTGACAGCCAACTGGGAGGTCATCTGCTACTGAAATATCATGGAGAACGACCTAATTTCATGGAATAAGTACAAAACTGGGAATCATGAACACTTACTGCCCACTGCTTTTTTGCTGGATTTGGCACCATACTGGTGGGCCAGAACTAATCATTCTCATCTCCACTTTTGGGGCAAATCACTTTCTCATTCAGGTCTTAGTGTTCAAAACTCACAAGGGGATAGTGGTGTGCATGAATCCGACTGAGACACAAGCTTTAGAGAGCTGCAAAGTTTGCTAAGAAGCAACTGTAGCTACCACATTGTGCATATAACCTCCAAATCATTGGAGTTTTCATTCATCTACCATTATTTAAGACTAAAAAATTATAATAATAAAAAGCTGATGTATTTGTATTTCTCTGTTTCTCGATTTGACAGTTTATAAAGTGGTTCAAACTGATCAACAGTTTTAAATGCCATTTTTGTGGTAGCAAATAAAAATCAGGAGTTCATTCTCAGCAGGCTATTAGTTTTATAATTATTATTAATACTAGTTGCTCTATTATGTAGCATTAGCAAAGTAAACTCAAGCTTTTTCAGCACATTTTAGCTTTAACAAAGCAATTACTTGAGTCAAAATCATGCATCAAATTGAGCAACTTCTAGCAAGAATTATATTTCTGTCTTCAAGTCTTTGTTTTTCAAATAGTAAGGCATAATAACTTCTTGAAGAATTAGTAATCAATGTGTCACTCCTCTAAGTAATTATTTTACTTGAAACAAGTAATAAGCCTGTGTTCCCATTTGAGGGCACATGTAATTGCAATGTATTGTTCATTCTGCAGTCTTTTGTATTGAATGAATATTCAGCTTTAATAATTATGGGAAACTATCAAACTATCTCTAGTGTATGTTCTTTGTAGAAAAAGAAGGAATGAAAAAGTTATCACACTATCTTTTAAAGTTTCAAACTTCAGAGAAAAACACAATTTACTGAAATGCAGTCTGCGTGTGATATTTTTGTGCATACTCAGCATGTATTTTTTCTTGTTGTTGAAGGAAAACTATAGGCCTAGAAGAACCTGGAATCAGATGTGCTTCTTTATGCTTTTCTCTTCCACACTTGTCTCTGTCACACTAGAAGCAGGGCACAGGGCTCTTCTTTGCCTCAGTTTCACTGCCTTTAAAGTGAAGAAAACTAAAACCACCTTACGGGCAGAGAGTATTGTGGTCATGAGTTATTATTTGCCAAGCGCTTTAAGATCAATAATACATGTTCTTAGTGAAGCACAGGGCATTGTTTTTAAAAGATAATAAATTAAAATGAAATATAATAAAACTTTTCAGCTCAAGATATGTCTTAGGACACATTTATATCATATTAGACCCTGAAGCCACATTTTTAAATAAATTTTCACACGAAATGAAACAGATATTTTACACTATGTATAAACACTATGCCCGAGTATGGGACATGACTTGTATCCTCAGCTGTGTTCAAGAGCTGATGGCTATGGCCCTGATATGACTAGACCTGCTTTGAAAAGGCCATTGGTGTACCTCCTTGTTAGTAAGAGCCTTCCTGGACTGGCCTGAATATTCCACACATCACAAGTGGGGACCTCATACGAACACACAAATGGACAGGACATCAGTGAAATCCTGGCAGTGCACAGGGTGCAGTCAAGGCTGTGTTATGAGCCAATTCTGGTGCCAAAGATGATTAGACACATTACCTCATGACTGTGCCCCTGCAAAGAAGTCTTTCCTCACAGCTGGACTTCATCTGTGGGCACTGTCCTGTGTTAACGCAGCCAAATGGCCTTTCTCCTGCAGTGAGCTCAGGGAACGTGCACAACTGTCCCCACCTGAGTGTGCAGTGCTGCCTGTAATGTCTCAGAAAAGAGACCATTTACAGAAAAGCACCATTTATCCCAGACTCCAAAAGTACAGGTGTCACTGCTGTGTCATTGCCTCTTGCAGCCCTGTGCTTCCAGCACCATGCTGGGGCTTTAATTAACTGCTGACAAAGAGAGAACATCAGCTTGTCAGCCATCAGGCAAGCCTGTGATAACTCATCATGCACCGCTGCCACAAAACCAAGATGAAACCAGGTCTCCAAGCTGGACGTTTATGTTATTGCTCTTATTTTGTCTCTTTGTTTGTTTGTGGTTTAATGCCTATATGGTTAATTTGAGGGCGATAAATAGCTTTTTGAGAAAACTAATTTGTACACAGCTGCAATTAATCAGAGTGCAGAGAAGAGCGCACCAGAGCTGAACACCCCGCTGAAACAGATGGTTGTGCTGCTGCCACACACCCCTGCATTCCTGCGAAGGTTCAGCCAAATTGCAGAGCCCTGGGAATTTGAGCTCGCACACATGCTGGCTCTCCCCACATCGGGTCTGCCAGGGAAAAGCTTGAATGATTTTCACCTGGAAGCCTCCTGGGGCTTTCAGCCATTACTTGAGAAGTTTAATAACCACTGGCAGGGAAAAAAACCAAGAAACAAGCAGTCCACTGAACTTTTCCAGCTACACAGATGAAGTTATCATCTAGTTCTGTTCCTGGCTGTCTTCCTTATATTGCCTGATCTTCAAAACTTTTGTGGTATGAGAGAAAAAAGTAGCAGCCAGATGATAGCTGCTGTTTACAACAAAGCAACCTGAGAAGAATCCAATAGTCTTAGCTATTTCTACCAGTTTCCATTTGAATGTAATAACAAGTTAATATTCCCAAAGACAGTGAAGTTAAGATACACAGAGAGAGGTGTAATGTTTTTAAGGTTCTGGCTTGCAGGGTGGCTCCCTGCAAACCTTGCAACTGATCTGCAGCTGTACTGAATGATGCGCTGATTCAGGTATAAATTGTGAGAGCTGGTGCCAAGCAGCTTCTCTGAAATGAGAGAAAAATTTCATTCTGTGGTGCCCACAGGCTTAGGGCATGAAAGGGGCTTCTAAGATGGTTATTAATTATTCACCACCACTTGAGGTGCACTCAAGAGTTACCAGGAAGAGGTTTAGCATTGACTTTAAAAATCTTGTCATTTAAGACAAACAACAGGTGAAATCCAGAAAGATTATGTTCAAAACATGAACCTCTTTTTAATACGTAGAGGCTCTACATAATCACTAGAAGATGACTAATATCCTTTAGCTATTACTGCTAAAGTGAGTCTTAAATGCAAAAGAACAGTGCTTGTGTAAATGCCATAGCTATTACTTCAAAGGCCAGAGTAAAAGGTCCTCCCACGTGTGCTATTATATTACGGAAGATAGTACCAAAAGAAACTAGTGTGAGACATACAAAAAACACAAGACCATGTGATGTCTGCTTTAATGTCGATAATTTCAAAACTGCTAGAATCAATTTTCATTACTTGATTGAGAAACAAAAGGCAACATGGAAGCCAATTTCTGACTGTATGAGCTTGCTGCAGCCATGGGAAGAGGATTTGATTTTACTCCCTGTTTTCCTTTCCTTTGCAAACACACAGTCTTGCAGCAATGCCTTGAGTAAGGAAAGCACTTCAGCTAGGAAGTAAAACCAGGTGGCCTAATGAGTTAAAACCTATAAATGTCCCTCCAGTAAATTCACATCAGATAATTAGTGTCAGGCTTCTACATCTTTCTTCCTTGCTAACTACTCAATGTCTTCAACATTCTTGCTATTATCTTGCCAAGGAGGGATGAGAAAAAGGACACTCGAAAATGGTTGCTTAAAGACATAAGCAGGGTGGCAGTCCCATGGGGAATTCTAGTAGCAGGGCAGAAAGATATCTGCACAGATCTTTAAGGACACTAAACTTGTGAACTTTGGGAGTAAAAAAGGTTTTTATAATTCTGCACAAGTTGTGCGTCCTTTTCCTTCTGGCCAGGACCTTATTTTCCTAAGATGCAAAAACTAATTACAGCGATGTCTCCAATAATCTCACAGTCAGTCTTATTATTTCTCTCTTTTGCAGAAATTATATGCAACTGTATTCAACAGGCTATTGTCTTTGGCAGCTGTTGCAGGCAAGCAAAGGGAGTTACCATTCTAAGATTAATCATAATAGTAGTGATCAAAATAAAACCAAGGCCCAGAGTATAATGACTAACAGTTCTGAAGGTAGTGAGATGCCGTGTTGGGTTGAGAAGTCAAGAGGATTTCCATATGGACAATAACAACTGCTCATGCAATGTCAGCTAAGAAACCAAAAACTCAAACAAGACTTCCCATGACACTTCAGAAATAATAAGAAGATGTGTTAGCGCAGACCTTATAGAACAGAGGCATAGTGTCTTCTGTTACTAAACTTTTCCAAACACAAAGCCATAGATCAAGTATAACTTTGTTATTTTAGTCAGAGACAGAAGTCCAGACTTCTAGTTTCTGTTGCTGGTTCTGATATTAGACTTTACGTTATAGGGCCACCACTATTATAGCATCTGACCACATTTTATATTTTATCCCCATAACTGATAGGAAAGACTACTAACCTCACTTTCAGGACGGGGACTAAGGTACCAAAAGGCTATCTTCCCTAAGATCATATGGGAAATTCAGAACAAGAATGAACTGACCCAATTCTCCCAAGATTCAAGTTTTGAATTTTCTTTACTCAAATCCACTCAAATGGCCATAACCTCAGTGAGCTCTGGATATAATTGTATTTTCACCAAGATGGGTAAGAAGTCTGAATTTTAAAGCCTTCTGAGCTGATAGAATGACAGGCACTACAAGAAAGTCAGTGTACTATAATAATCACTGGCCTCATACCTTGCAGTAGTAAAACAAAATAATATCACTACAGCATATTATTCTTTAGATGAAATGCTCTTCTTATTTCTGGTATATTGGTAGTTCTGCAGTGCTCAACTGTTACACTCAGGCTCTCCTGTTTACTCTCAAAGCTCCATGCCACAGTTAGGATTTGCTCTGTAGTGCCTCAGAGTGAAAGTTCTGGGTGGGTACCTGTAGGCAGTCAGCAAACAGTGGCAATTAAACCAATCTCAAAATTTATTGCTACAATATACTGATTGTTTTCACTCCTGCTTGTGCTGAATGGGCTAAAGATAAAAAGTGGGGGATATCCTATTGGGAGTAATATATCAGCATTACAAAGCAACCTGATCAATCCCTACACAAGTGCATCAGCCAAAAGCAGCACAAAGGCATAGCAGTAGGTAAAAACCAACAGCCTAACTGTGACCACACAGTGTTCTTATGGCCTGTAACAGGACAGCTGATGCAGAGTTCAATACTGAGCCTGGGATACTCTGCTTTTATGTGACAGTGGTTCTCTCAAGTGAACTAAAAGAAAAAAAATCCCTCAGGCTAAGCTAGCAGGAGCAGGGCTAATGCCTATTTGAGATGTACTTTTACAATAACAGAAGAGGACTGCTGCTACCAGCTTTTGAAACCGATATGGGGAGCTAGCACATGGCAGCCCAGCAAAACAAACACCTTCATTAAGAGGGTATTTAAAGTGTACTGTAAGTCATCATATGTAGCTATGTACATTTTGATGAATTTATTAGAGATCTCTAAGCAAGGTTTAAACTTTGCCCTCTCACCTTACATGTTGGCCAGTATGGAGGCACCACTGTATTCAAGAACAAGTTTTTTTATGTAACTGAATAGAATACCCCTTCTCTTCCCTTCTTATCAACTCATTCAACATCAGATTGTTGAATTACTATCTTTGCAATATTCTTGTTCATGAAGCAGAAATTTTGGGTTTAACTCCCATCATGTACCTAGAGCATGCATGAAACATTTAGTTCTTTGGGATGGTAAATCAGGGGAAACCTTCCCAACACCAGCAACATTCTTCTCCCTGCAAGAAGCAGACAAACTGAAAGGAGCTAGACCAGATACCTCTACTTATTTCAAATTAGATCAAAATTAAAGTCTTCAAAGGCAAAGACATGAACCAATTTGTGCTTTAAGTGATTTTAATCCTGCGTCTTTCCTGATCTTGAAAGGAAAGAAGACTGTCACTTGTACTTTGTTTTCTCTTTCCTCTAGTCCAAAACTTCTGCTTGATCCTTGCAAAGCAGCCTGTGTAATGTCTCTTCTTTGTGACTGGCAGTCTGTGGGGCAGGAAAGCAATGCTTGTAAATGAAATTCACCTAGCATTTACAAACCAGACAAGAGAAAAGGAGGCTGAAACAAAAAGGAACTTTTTTTTTTTCAGCAGGGAGCAGAGCACAACAAGGAAATACAAAGATGAATAAACCTGTCATAGACTTTTTCTTTATGGAGCAGAGGCACAGTTATTACGTACCTGCAAAGAAGGCATGCTGGATATATGACTCCTAATACATCGTCCATAATACAGCGCTGTGCAAAAGGCATACAACTTTTCAAACAGTTGTCAGAGACAGAAATAAATACAGTGTCTTATTGGAAAAAAATGACCAAAAGGATTAAAAGTGAGCATTGGGGTGGTGCAGGCAGAAGTCAGAGAGCTCTCTCTGGCAGCTTGTTTTCATACATGCTACTGGTCAGAAACAGGAAAATTATTAAGCAATTATTATTATTTTTCCCTTAATAATCTGGATGAGGTTTTTACTGCTCATAAAATGTGACAAATTGATAGAAAAGAAAGGCTGCAAATGCAGACCTCTGCCAAGCATATCTTCATCCACAATTGCGGCACCCTTTATTGAAGAAGGATCACACTAGCTATTCAGAAACCCTGATCTGACTCACTTGAAGGCCCTAAAACACTGCTGCTAATCATCCTCACTGCTAATGTGTAACTTCCTATGTAATTGTCTCTTCCTGCAGTTCTAACAAAGTATTGTGATCTTCACCCATATTTCTCTCCAGTTTTCTGTGTCTGGGGTCAACTGCACACTCCATCATGCTCTGTAGCATGCTATCTTATCCTAGTACTGACCTTGTAAAAATTACCAGAATATCCTAATCCCTGAGTAATGCAATCACTGTAGTATCTCCTAATGCAATAAAGGTACAACTTTTGTCATACATTGACTCCATAGCAGAGTCTTACCCATCTGCCTGTCTGCCTACTTCTACAGCAATGCGGATTTGGGGGACAAAGAAGTATCGGAGTGTATAGGTTAGTTCTGGACTTATGAGACATATTAGGAGAGCTCAGGTTAGAAATAGAAAGTGTTTTGTATGCTGTTACAAATGCTGAGTGGATGATGTTTTGTTCTGTAAATTTGTGCAACAATACTTTGAACTACGTAACAGCAAAATTTTAAAAAATATTTACCCTGCTAAAATGTCTTTGCTGTTGGGTTGTTTGTTTTGTTTGTTTTGAAAACATGAAAATATTATCATATTCAATTAAAAGCTTTAAATAACAGCAAAAAGTAACTTCTAACAATTATTTTTTATGCCTTCATGATACCATTAGACCATGCTGTATCCATGTTAACTAATAGTAATCAATTCAAAAATGAGAAACTTTGAAGATCTTTTCAATCTTTTGTCCTCCAGTCTGCTGTTTGATATACTACAATTCACACAGGAACCACTTCAAGACTATTGCACATCCTAGCCCAGATTTCTTTATAGACAGCCTCATTTCAGACCCTGGCATAAAAAAGAAAATAAAACAATTTGCAACGATGGATGATCTCAATAGTGAAATTGCATCTGACCCGATGCGAGAAGCAAGGACCATATTACTGACTCGAGATATGTAAGGTGGTTAGGATCAAATATCATAAACCCCAAAGCTTTCAAATGAAACACAAGATCCATCTGAATAGAACTGTTTTTCCTGAGATTTAGATAAAGCATTTTTCTTATCCTTATGTATGAAGCAGTGTTTATCAGAGCTCTGGCTGGAAAGACAAATGCCCTATCACTGCCAAGGTAAAACAGCTGACAATCCACCAACATTGGCAACACCTCTTCAGTTTCACTGACCCCCCTTTTCCTAGTGTGACATCTTCCTCTGATCTTCCTCCTCCTTGCCTCCCATATTCCTCTCCATCCACAAAATCTTTCACTGTTTCAATAAAACAACAGCCTAGCACAATTAGCACAATAACCACCCCTTCCTTATACTATACTAACATGTTACGAAAAATATAAGTAACTTTAGTCTTTCTATACCCTGAAGTAATCAAGAAACTAATCTCTGACCCCAAGCCTGGCAACTGGTGATACCTAGATATGTGATTTACAAAAAAACAAGAATTAAGCTGCAGTAGGAGCAGTTTAAATTACATCAAAATAAAAAGTTGCATTACTTTCCAGCTGGCTCGTAACCAAAACACAATTAGATGTAAAGTAAGGCCAGTTTTGAAACCAGCACTTCTCTTTGTCATGGTGCTGGCTAGAGATGTTATCAGCCTCTAGCTTTGAGTTTTTGTTCGGTACTCTAGCATGCTCAGAGACTTATAAACATGCAACTTAGCTTTATGGACAAGGCCAGAGCAATGAAGCAGTGATTTGTCCTCTCAATAATTATATGAAGTGACAACTTCATATAATTAAGTCCTTCATTCACTCTGCAGTTAAGCTTTATTCACATAATTTTTTAATGTAAAATAAACAAGTTTTATGGGTCATTACTCAGACAGGTGTGCTGCATACTGCATCTCTTAGACTTCAGGCCAGAAAAATGAAAACAGGAATGGCAAAATTACTTGGCTGCAAACATTCAGGGAATGCTGTGAAAAGTTTAATGGCATACAAGTAAGTTTCACACTCTATCTTCCAAAAACTCTTTTGAAGTTTGAAATTCTCACCTCTTCCCTACCTTTTACACTGTACTGAAAAGAGCATCTTTCACACATCAGACTCATTCAAAATCATTGGTCTGCTAACTATATAAACTAAATGCTGCAAAAGTGAAACATTCACTTCCCAAATAATCTAAAAATCTAATCTTGTTAATTTGCACCCTTTATAATACAACACAATTTGCTGTTCACACCTGATGGGTAGTGCTTAAGGAAGATGTTCTTCTCAGCCCAGTGACGGCTATACCACTTCCTTGCTAATGTGTAATTCCATTTGGAAATAATATTTGTTGGGCTAATTCTAACTTCTGTGAGTAGAAGTGAATGTGCTTCTGCAATTGCATTAAAATGGTCTATGCACTTATTTTCCTTTAGCTTCTAGATACTGCCAATAAGCTCCTCCTGATGCAGTACCCACAATTTCTACAGTTTCTATTCAGAAGAAAAGCAGTTTCACTTAATTACCTTCATTGATGGCTTTGATTAGTGCATTTTGTACTGATGTAGTCAATTACTGTATCTCAATCAGGGTTCCTAATTTCTTTCACCAAGCAAATTAATTTGTACCATCATAACTACATCTTCATCATCCTTTACGACCTGTCCAATTTCTGACCATCTATTTACAGTCTTGACTATTCATAAATATACTACATAAAGGTAAAATCAAAGAGATAGAACAGTTCATCCCATAAGGTAAGTGAAGAAGTATCACACCACAAGAGGTATTCAATGATTGAGTAAATGCTTCACGTTCTTGGACAACAAAAAGTCTTTGAACATTTCCAGAGAAACAAGACTAACTTCTTTATTGGATCAGTACCTACAGAAGTCTGAACCGGATTTGCCATATTTTGTTGCCTTTTTTTTTTAATCCTTGGTCTTCGTGAAAACGGAGATTATAAAAGGAACTTTAGGAATTAAGTGGATTTGCACCTACTTAAATCTGAATCACCAGCCTCTCCTGTTCTAAACTGTTGTGTGCTATTTCTGCACATTCCTTTACAGCTTTTGCACTCTGAAAATAAAGATGCATATGAAAAATGAGGGAAATGAAGCTTGAACAGACTAGAAACACAAATACGTAGCCTATTAGGGATCTGAAACATTTAGTTCCTTCCCAAGGATAGTAAAAAGTTATAAAAAAGCAACCTAGAAATGCAAAAATATTTTGGGGAGCATTCACTTTCAACTGTATCACACTGGATGGGACAGAATACTTTCTTTTTCATAAATATTTCTCAATGACCGTTGTAGATTGAGAGATATATTTACAAACACACATTACAGATTTTTTTTTTTTAGCTCACAGAAGCTTGGATCAGAAGAGATGCAGTGTTTTGACTTACCTGAGGAGCCTTTTTACCACAGAACTGTAAAGAACAGAGACAACTTTGACTCAAAACTATTTCTGCAGTGTTGTGCTACTGATTTAAATGCCATAAAGGATGAGAGAATTTCATCCTCTTCTGAAAACTCTTCCCACTCTGAAATTTGAGTGCTTTCTTTTCCCACAAAAAAGAAAACCCATACTATTCTGACAAGAAAAGCCTTCACATTGTACTTCACTATGCAGGAAGAAAGGTTCTAGTATTCCAGCCTACAATCATGCCATGCTGAGTACAACTATCTACATATTACATATATATGTTGAATAGATGGGGAAAGACAAGATCAATTCACATATACACTGGCCAATTAACTATATGGAGTTAACCATAATTACAGTAAATTATGCCAAGCATGATTAGAGGTAATCACAAGGCAAACACATCTTTGTTCAATTAGTAATAGTAGCAATTGTAAAATTCAGAGCAATTTTTATTAATGCTATCCAGTAGCAGAAATATTCTAGATAATTTGAATGTCCACAGTTTATTCATTCAAAGTTAGCATAATTCCATATAATTTTACATATCTGTGTATGTAAGAAGTATTCCATTACTGTGAAACTTAAAATAACAGAAGTGTACGAGCAAAATAAATTGTGCATTAGAACATTGTGTATTTGAATAACAAAGGTACTTATTCATACAAACTAATAACTTAGTTTCGGTAAAAGCAAATATACATACATATGCAATATTTCTTTGAATAAAGCTAAATGGAAGTTTTAAAACCTTTGTGGATTTGAAAGACAAAGCTATTTTTTAATTTCTTTCATTAATGAGAAAGAGATCAGAGATTTACTAGCTATTAGTAGAAGCTTTTGTACCATTCAGGTGTGCAGTTCTCTATGTACAATGTACCTAATAGGCACTGAAATTGCACTATCCAGTCTTGTGCAAAAATACTTGCAATTTAAATTAGTAGATTTGGATACTAGAAGCCATAAAGCCATGTGATGCTGCATACTACATTGGCTAATTTTGCCTGTTTCTCAACCATGTAAAATTATCTGCATGGAGAACTGGGCTACTATGGTTAAACTACTCCTAATATCCATGCACATTTGTTCAAAGAAAAGCTGCCTATTTCTGTATAGGACTATAGAATTCTGTGCAGGTATTTACAATGATTTTACCAAGGGGAGAGGCCAAAAAGTGGAGTTAACTGATGTACTGTTTATTAGTCTTGGTTTTAATAGCAGTCAGTAATAGCTCAGAGCTATTAGCTCAGAGTAATAGCTCAGAGTATTTTGTAATATAACAGTCTGGGTTTGGAGCAGGATGTGAAAGAAGACCCGTCTGCTCTGTGCCCTGTTGACTTGAGCATGCAGCACCTGGTTTTGCCGCAGCTCTGAATCACATGAGCCATTAACAGAAAACAAAGTCACAGAAGTAAGACAGAAAAGCCACATTACATCTTGGAGTCAGTCCCAGCTAGGACAGGCTCCTTAACAAAAGCTCAGGCTGAAAGTGGTATAGAGCAGATACCAACAAAAATGCCGAGAAGAAATCACTTGCAGAGAAGAAGAATGAAAGATAATCTCTGCACCACATCTGCAACATGAAGCTTTAATCAACATTTCACAAGCCCTGGCACACTGAAAATGTCAGTTTCTGTTCAGTATGGAAAATTGGGAGGGGGGGGTTTGGAACCACAGCTATGGACGAGACACAAAGATGGAACTATGATTAGGACACAGCTGAAATACAATCAAGCTGCCTTTCCTTGTGGCCACGTGAATCACAACAAAAATAGAAGCAGCTGTTACTGTTGGTTTGGTCACACTGGGGACAGCTATTGCCACTGGCATGAGTAACTGGCTAGCTGCTAGCATTGCTGCAGTGGTTTGCCTGGCACAGATCACTTTTCTCTCTGCAACAGCTTTATAAAAATATCACTGTTTAAGAATTTCAAGTTGGTTCAATTTCTTAACTGATTGCCTTCTTTAGAAATACCTTAAGTGTTTTTGGGACTAAGCCCCCTCAAGACCCTCTTATATAAAAACTAGATCACAGAAAACAGTAGTGAAAGGTATGTATTTCAACATATTTATCCTATTACCTAACTCACTCTTGCCTTCCTCACAGCCAGGGCAGTACAGTCCTACACAATACATTCAGCAGTAACCTGTACAGTCCAGATTTAAATTTGCTGAGCAAGGATGTTCTTTTCTGGGGAGACTATTCCACAGTTTCCAAGTCCTGTTTTTATGAAATTGCTTCTGCATTCAGCCTAAATTTATTTAATCATAGCTTAAGCCCAATACACCTAGTCATATGCCCTCAATGCATCACTCTAGAGCATTTATACCCCTTAAATGTGTAATGTCTATTATAGTGCTCTTGCTTCAGTATTATTTAGCACATTCATAATTTGTGTCATTTCTCACCAGCTCAGCTTATGTTTTAATTTTTACCTCAGTTTTTTCCTCTTTAGGCATCTGAAATGTCATGCAACAATATCACAGGAGAGGCAATTCTGTTCAAAGTTGTTTTGAAACTCTTTGTTTGGGCCTGACACACTCTGCAGATAGCCTTCTTACAGGATCATTTGCTATTTACACAGCAGTATGGTACCTTAGCACAAATAGGCTAAGAAGAGCCTTGTGTTCCTGTCAACACCTACAGCATCATCAGCTAATTTGGTGAAGCATCTCCATTTCCTCTGTACATAAGACCAGCTAGAGGCTCTAATTCAACTATTGCTGCACTAAATTCAGGAGTAGATATAAACATTACTATGGGTACCTAATTGTTTCATTTTTTTGTCAGTGTGACTCATACTGCACCATCTTTGGAACATCACCATTCCCTTTAGTGGCTTGTGGCTTAGTGAAAGTACCCCATGCACCAGGATTCAAGCAGTTCTGAGCGGTCTCTATAACAGACACTTCAGAAAGTTAAAAACCCTGTTCATTTGATAGCGTTATAGAGGCACTTTTTTTGGTATTTCTTCATATAAAATTGTTTCAGAGTTTCCAATACATAAGATGCCCCAAATGCCCTTTATCTAGTTTACCAGAACTGCCAAGACCATTGCCCTTAGAGGTACAGCTAAACAATGCTTCAAGTTTTGTCATCTGCAAATTCAGGATATCGTAACTTCTGACCTCTCAAGAGTTACTGTGTGCTTATGGTCTGTCCCAGGAGAAGAAAAGTATTTGTTTCAAAAGGTGTAACAGGAAACATCATGGATACAAATTTAATTTCATAGCATCAGAAGCAGTTGCCTCTTTGTACCGGTGTGTGTATGCACTATATATTAAAATATAAGCCCAGGAATGTACAGTGGGGTTATTAGAAATTGGAAATAGATTTTAAAGCATTTGAGGTTGTAGATGTTTGATATGCTGAAGCTCTGCTATAGTAACTGACTGCAAGTCAATTAAGAGAGGCCCTGCTGAGAAACCTTGACAAATTAGACAGATGGGTAATCACCAACTATATGAACTTAAATAAGTTGAAGCACTGGAGTCTGCACCTGGGACAGGGCAACCCTGTTTGTGTGTATAGACTAGGAAATGGGAGGCTGCAGAGCAGTGCTGTGGAAAGGGACCTGGGGGTCCTGGTCGATGGCAAGTTGAATACGAGTCAGCAGTGCCCTGGCAGCCAGGAGGGCCAACTGTGTCCTGGGGGGCATCAGGCAAAGCATTGCCAGCCAGTCAAGGGAGGGGACTGTCCTGCTCTGCTCTGCACTGGAGCAGCCTCACCTTGAATATTGTGTGCAGTTCTGGGCACTACAATATAAAAAAGATATAAAGCAATTAGAGAGTGTCCAAAGGAGGGCCATGAGGATGGTGAAGGCCCTTGAAGGGAAGCCGTATGAGGAGTGGCTGAGGTCACTTGGTCATCGTGGAGAAGAGAAGACTGAGGGGAGACCCCCCTCATGAGGGGAAGCAGAGGGGCAAGTACCAATCTCTTCACTCTCATGACCAGTGACAAGACTTGAGGGAATGGCATGACTCTGAGTTGGAGGAGGTTTAGGTTAGATGTCAGGAAAAGGTTTTTCACTCAGAAGCTGTTTGGGCATTGGAACAGNGGGCCAACTGTGTCCTGGGGGGCATCAGGCAAAGCATTGCCAGCCAGTCAAGGGAGGGGACTGTCCTGCTCTGCTCTGCACTGGAGCAGCCTCACCTTGAATATTGTGTGCAGTTCTGGGCACTACAATATAAAAAAGATATAAAGCAATTAGAGAGTGTCCAAAGGAGGGCCATGAGGATGGTGAAGGCCCTTGAAGGGAAGCCGTATGAGGAGTGGTTGAGGTCACTTGGTCATCGTGGAGAAGAGAAGACTGAGGGGAGACCCCACTGTGGACTTCAACGTCCTCATGAGGGGAAGCAGAGGGGCAAGTACCAATCTCTTCACTCTCATGACCAGTGACAAGACTTGAGGGAATGGCATGACTCTGAGTTGGAGGAGGTTTAGGTTAGATGTCAGGAAAAGGTTTTTCACTCAGAAGCTGTTTGGGCATTGGAACAGGCTACCCAGGAAATTGGTCAAAGCACCAAGCCTGTCTGAGTTCAAGAAGCATTTAGACAATGTTATCAGGCACATGGTGTGACTCTTGGGGATGATCCTGTGCACAGGTAAGAGTTGGACTCGAAGATTCTTATGCATCATTTCCAACTGAGCATATTCTGTGATTCCATGAATATTAAATAAACAATTCAGAGAAGAACCTAATAAAGCTTTAGCCCTGTTTGTGACTTTCAAACTAATTACATACTTTACCTTTATCTGATGCTTATATTTATTCATTTTTTGTGTGAGGAGATTAGAATTTGCATTTACATATGTCTCTAATATAATTTTGTATGCCTGCATATATATATATGTGTGAAAATGGAAGGAGGCAGGACACCGAGGTGCTGGAGTGGTTCCAGAGAAGGGCAACAAAGCTGGTGAAGAATCTGGAGCCCAAGTCTTGTGAGGAGTGGCTGAGGTTTGTTTAACCTGGAGTACAGGAGGCTCAGGGGTGCCCTTATCACTCTTTACAACTACCTTAAAGGAGGTTGCAGCCAGGTGAGGATCCGCCTCTTCTCCCATGTAATAAGGGACGGAACAAAAGAGGATAGTCTTAAGCTGTGTTGGGGGAGGTTTAGTTTGGACATCAGGAAGAAATTCTTCACAGAAAGGGTGATTAGATATTGGAATGGGCTGCTCTGGGAGGTGGTAGAGTCACCATCTCTGGAGGTGTTTAAGGAAAAACTGGATGTGGCACTTAGTGCCATGGTCTAGTTGACAGGGTGGTGTTTGGTCATAGGTTGGACTTGATGATCTCAGAGGTCTTTTCCAACCTAAATGATTCTGTGGCTCTGCGAAAAGGAGTGTGTAAATATAAGCTCTTCTGGTGCTGGTGAATGGGAATTTACACAATTGTGTGAGTAAGGGTAAATGTGAGCAAGAACATGCAATGCATGTGTGTAAGGCACAAAGTTAAATGAGAGACGGGCATATATGTTCAAGTATAAATATAAATAGTCAGTTCCCTGTTTGAATGAAAATCTAAGGTACAAAGAAGCTTAGAAAGGCAGCACAATTCTGTTTCCCTTTGTGGAAATCCTTTTGTAAACCCATCTCTTGGGTTTTGCCGGTTTTTGGAGTACTTTTTATATTCTTGCTCTTCCACATGCAGCAAAATACGTTCTGAAAATGATAGTTATCTGTGAACTCAGCAACTCTGCCAACTAGAAAAACAGCTTTCAGCCCAACAGCCCGTTTGGAGCGATAAAGAATTACTATGGTCTTGCACTGAAATGGACTGACTTCATTATCACACTCAATGATGGTTTTAACTTCATATTTCCTCAGCTCTGCCCGAAGGAAAAATGATAGATCTGATAACCAAGGAATATTATTAAAGCTAGTTTCCCGAGGTGTTTAATGGTAACTACATTATTTCTCCTTAAAAAAACTAAATTGTGAAGCTAGTTATGTTCAGTGTGTTTAACACTGGGAGACTTTGTACCATTGGGTTTTAAAGGGCAAGCTGGTTGGACTTCTCTACATATGTAAAAAAACCCATGTACAGCGGATTATTCCATGGAAGGGTCTTTCAGCACACTTTGAAGTAAAAATGAACTCTATGTACTAAGAGATTTTTAATGAAGTTTGTGGTCTTTTCTTTCATGTTTGACAACAATGAAAATGAAGTCTGGATTTAATTATTCGTCCACTGTGTAGTTCACTGTTTGATCACATTAATGATTTTGTAAGAAGGAAAAACTTTAATTGTACCAGCGATCAGAAAGGTACCGTGGCTTGATAAGTTCACATTCTAAGCAACAGATCCTTCCATCTGAAAAAGGAAGCCAAAATGAACCCTTTAAAATCTGAACTTGTAATACGATTTATAAATTTTTATTCACCAAATTTATTGTCATCCTTAAGGAGGTGGTAATTACCCAAGGACATCAGATGAGTGATCTACCTACCTAGACAAGTACTGTGCACTCCCCAGCTGCTACCTCCAGTAGAAGACTATACCCACCATTTCATGCGACGCCTTGAACCACACCTACTGTTTCTCAACAGCTCCATACTTTGTTTCTGTTAATGCCCTAAAACAAATTGAAATCTCTTTTTGGAATCCTACAAAATATTACTGAGGATTTTCTCATTAGTATATATTGGTTTAATCCTGTGGAAATCCTCTTTTGGGTACTGATAAATTCTTTGGTTTAGGCTCTTTTTGTAATTAGTTTTACAGGTTAATTATCTTTTGAATGCAACACATTTTCTTCCATCATCTTCAAATATATCACCTTTCAAATCCTCTGAAATCTTCCTGTTCTTGCAGTTTGGAAAAGGACAAATAAGAACGTTCAGTATTTCCTTCCCAAATAATTCGGGAATTTTCCCTGTGCCTGCCTGCCTGCCTGCCTGCTTTTTATTGTGACAGCCACAGCCTCCCAAGTATTTCCTGCCATAATTTACTCTTGTGTTTCTCGTCAACATTAGCAGCTGTTTTTGAACGTCCTTTAGTTATACTATTTCACGATTCTACGAGCAGAAATAAATGCTGCATCCTTGGTAAGGATGTACTACTGTTTTATATAATGCCGTGATCAGTGGAATTTTCTAGCCCATTATTTCTGTAGCACAGTGTAATGCTTGCTTTTTGACTTCTGCTGTGCAATGAGCAGATGTTTTTACTGAGCTGCTGGCAATGTCCCCTAGGTTTATTTTTTTTTCTCCCTGAATGGTTACAGTTAATTTAGAACCTAGTAATGTGTATGAACAATTAAAAAAAATTCTATGATTCTATGAAATTATTCCTTGTAATGGGCATTACTTTGTAGTTGTCAACAAAGCATTGCACAGGAAGTTCTGCTGTCAATACAACCTCCTTTATTAAGTGACTCTGAAATTCGTCAGCCTTCTTTAACACTGACTTTCATAAATAATTTCTTATCTGCAAATCTTGTAACTTCACTGCCTACTTCCTTTTCCCCCTCACTGATTAAATAACAGTGGTCCTCAAACAGAAGATTGAGGCACCCTTCCATTAACCTTTTGCCATTTTTCTATTAACCTGAAAATCAAGCATTTATTTCTCTTTTCAGTCTTCTGTCCTTTGCCAGCTTCAAATCAATGACAGGCATTTACTGCTTACTATCTGACAGACTTGCTTCCTTATCAGCTCTTACAAGGAATTTTTGAAAGACTAAATAAGTCCCATTTATTTGTTTTACTACACCCACTGTATGGATGGTACAGAATTTATACTGGCAGATTGGAGAAGGACAGTCAATCCCAGATCCTCACTCTCATATAATATAACTCATATAATATTTACTGTTTCATAGAGTAAATTCATTTAATTACCAATCCAACCAACTTTCCTAAAGTCACAATCACTGGGCTACATAAATATGTATCAAAATAATGTGTACTGTGTTTCTGTTCTACAGCAGATATTTCAATGAGTCTTTTTCATTTTGAGTTGTTACTCCTCCATTCTATTCAAAACCTCTTTTTGTTAATGTAAGGAAGCCATTCCCTTTGAATATTCTGATCTCTGTCTTCCGGAAAAAAGCAGGTTTGAGGCATGTATCTTCCACCATAGAACAATTTCCAGGAAATTACTCCGTAACTCTGTAGTGCTTTCTAGGTAGTGTAACTTCTTGCTTTAGTCCTTCATTGTCAAACCAACACCGGGAAAATTTATTGAACATCCTGATTCTGATATTCCACCTGTAATAATCATTATCCTGTTACTGCAGACAGTAAGGACTTCCAAAACAATTTACTTGTTAAAGTCAGTGACTTGGCAGTTACTAGAGAGGGAAATTCAGGATCATGATCGCTCCTGTAGTTTTTCTACGAGACTATCAACTTCAGTATTCAAGTACTGGAAAAGATGGGAAGAATATTCAAACTGAAAAAGTTTGTAAGGCAATGAGGGGGTGAGTAACAACAACTGAGAACAAGTGGATTTTTCAAAACCAAGCTCTGTCAAAGCCACTTTTCTTCATAGACTGTTGATGAGGGTAAAACTAGAATATGTTATGCCTTGAATATCCTTCAACAGTGCCTCACATGCCAAAGGGAAACATACTGCTACACAATGGCACAAAGACAACTAAAAAGACCGTATTCTGAGAATAATTAGCAGTAGTTCTGAATGAAAATGGGAGGCTATATTAAGTAGGTTTGTCCTGCTTTTGGTATTAATGCTTAATTTATTTAGGACCTGGAGTATAGAATAAAAGATGGTTTGATAAAATTTTCAGGTTAATCAAATTGAAAAAACTGAAAATTGAAAACCAGAATTTACTTCAAATTGATTTTGAAATTGGAAATCTGGAAAAATCATTGAAAATACAGGAGGTGCGATCCAATAAAGATAAATGCAATTTCTACACTAAGTTAGAATAAATCTGCCTGCCTGCAGAATGGGGAATGATCAGCCTGGCAGCAGTTGTGAAGAGGAGGACCTAGACATAAGAGTACATTGCAGGATACATAGCAGTCAAAAAACTTATGCTGATGTTAAAGTGGGGAACAATAAACCAAGGTGTATAAATACATCTATAGTTTATTGCACAAATACAAACCAGAGGTCTAGTACTGTCTCCTGTACCATGTTGGTAAATCTTTCTCTTGCACACTGTGTTTGGATGCTACAGAGCCTACAAAGTTACAGGGCAAACAGCTGGAGACTCTCAAGGACACAGCAACAAGAACAATCAGAGCTCTAGAAAACAGAGACCAGAAGAAAGATAAAATAACCTGTTCTTGAGCCCAGAAGCTTGGGCCTGAACACGGCAGCAATCTTAAAATACGTAAAAGTGTGCTGAAAGGAACATGACTTGCAAGATGGACATGACAAGAATTATGAGCTTAATTTGAAGAAACGGAGATTTCAGACAGGATGAATTTTCTAAAGATAAAGGTGAATAAACGCTGAAAAGGTTTTTATAAGGAAGTATATATTCTTCATTTTTAGAAGCTTTTTTTTAAAGAACTGATCAGACAGACATCTATCTAGATTGAGCAGGTGGTTTCATGAGCTTCTTTTTACCCTCATTATAAATAAAAGAAAAAAAAAAGAGAACAGCTGCAAGAAAAATGCTGAAGGTGTCAGAAATGCTCTTGGGCAAACAGGAATAGGCCATGGCACTGACAAAACAAGGTGGGTACTACACTTGCTAAAACATCTCTTTGATACCTATTTTAAGCCATAAACAGTAACTGAAAAGACTGCATCCATCAGAGAGAGCATCATCTAGACACAGTAAGTGAATTGAGTCATATACTCTGGATTCATCCTCTGGCATAGCACAGATTCACTCTGCAGCCTTAGGCGAAACACTTGAGCTTTCTGCATTTACTTTCCTATCTCTGAGAGAAGAGTGCATATCTACCTCAAAAGCACATCACAAGAGAATCACGGTAGAAGCCCTGGTTGAAATGGTTTGTTATCAAGGAAACTGAGAGAAAGCTTCCTTCCTAGAACATAGCTTCAGATAACTTAAGGGCCTAGGATCATTGTTCTCTGCTACTATTGCTGATGCGTGAGGCAGGTTGTTTCGATCCTTTCAGGCAAGCTGTCAGAACAGCTGAAATAGTTCCCAACAAATACATGGAAACATCTCAGCAGATGGTCACCACGTATCCTTTCAGCCTATTTCCCTGCCTTTTGCTTGTCTTTTTAAGTAGAACAATCACCAGTCCTAGTGTGCCCCTACCGAAGGCATTTTATAACATTCCACAGTGAAACAAACTGTTTGAATCTTAGGTTATTCTACAAGATATTCTCCTTTGAAGTTCCTGGATGGTCCTAGGTCCTGTGTCTCCTATCTGACATCACACTACCCTGCATTCCTCTATGCGCTTAGTTTCCATCCACTCTCAAGGTATTTTATGACCACTAAGTTAATGGAGCACTATCCTAGGAAAGATACATCTTCACAGTTTATGACTGGAAATTTAAAGTGTCAAATGCAACATCACAAAGTAGGGCAGCAGCAGATCTGAAAACAGGTTCAGGTTGATCTGATTTCCTGATGATAGCCTATATATATCTGGTTTTATATATCCATATACATGAATATATATGCATCCATTTATTATATATTTTCTATACCCATGTGTCTATGTGTAAAAGAGTTTGTTTAGCTATGAAGGCAAATAGAAGCATGATTCCAGTTTCTCTTTACTTTGTAAAAGTATATTACAAGCAGGTTCAATTCCAAAATATGCATAAGAAAACTAAGTGTTTTAAACTGCATGTTTCAAGTAATACTGAACATGTCTTTAGAGGAAAAAGAGTAGAAATTTTACATGTCAGCTACAAGTCTTTTGATTACTGTATGCCTTATTTAGAAAGCCAAGCCTGACCTTCCTTTTTCTGGAGAGCTGGCATTCCTAATTTTGGTTGCTTTTTTCTTTTTTGACTACAGAACTGATACACTTTGATTTTCATACATGACTTATCTAGTTTCCATGTGCTTCAGAGCTGTCAAGCCTAGAGGCATCTATTCTGGCCTAAGTCCAAGGCAGACTTCAACACTTAGTGGCAACTGGGGACATGCACGGTAGAACACTAGTACTCTGCTCTTGGATTTCTGTTTTGAAAGGAAAAGGCTAAGCTGTAAAATACAAAAAATGGAAGCTGTGACAGGGCACAGTATAAAAGTCATGACATAGAAAAGAACAAGAAAGTTGTTTGTCTTTTTGAAAGACTTCAATTGATAACTGACTCTCCTGTCGCCTTCTTAAGTCACTTCCTCCAATTTTCTACTAAGCAGTTCAGAAAAATCTATATTTAGCACAGTCTTTGCCAAAGCAGATCAGACCATCAGTCAGTCCCTCCCACTACAATACACTGCCCTTTCACGTACCTGGAAAGAACACCAGTTTCTTCCATCTACTATTCAGTTTCCTACTATAGCAGATCAGATAACCCCATTTAGAATGAGCATCCAGTACTCACATCTGACTCCATCATGTCTGACTCACATCAGGCATTACATTCTGTTAACAGTCACTGTCTTATACAGAGGAACAGGGCAGTGGATTTGTCCTATATGAGAGAACTCTTCTACCATGCTTTTGCAGTATCTGAGCACCTTACACAGTATTTTAAAGGTAATGACTGCATAGCAGAATTGGCTCACAGGTTGAGCACAGAGGGTAACAGTGAATGGGGGAACATCAGACTGGCAACCTGTCACTAATGGGATTCCACAGGACTCCATCTTAGACCCTGTGCTCTTCAACATCTTCACAAATGACTTGGATGCAGGACTGGAAGGGATAGTAAGTTTGCAGATTATACAAAATTGGGAGAAGCTGTTGATTCCCTCCAAGAGAAAGAGGCCCTGTAAAGAGACCTCAGCTAATAAGAGGACTGATCAATCATCAACCATATGAAGTTCAACAAGGGAAAGTGCCGGATTCTGCACCTGGGATGGGGCAACTCTGGATGTACAGACAGACTGGGGAATGAGATGCTGGAAAGCAGTGCCATGGAAATGGAGCTGGGGGTCCTGGTTGATGCCAAGTTGAATACGAATCAGCAGTGCCCTGGCAGCCAGAAGGGCCAACCGTGTCCTGGGGGGCAGCAGGCAAAGCATCACCAGCTGGTCGAGGGAACGGATTGTCTCACCCTGCGCTGCACTGGGTCAGCTTCATCTTGAATATTGTGGCAGTTTTGGGCACCACAATAGAAGTGGCTGAGGTCACTTGGTCTGTTCATTGCAGAGGAGAGGAGACTGAGGGGAGACCTCATTGCAGTCTACAACTTCCTCGCGAGGGGAAGAGGAGGGGTAGACACTGATCTCTTCTCTGTGGTGACCAGTGACTGGACCCAAGGGAATGGCCTAAAGTTGTGTCAGGAGAGGTTTAGGTTGGATATTAGAAGAAGGTTCCTCACCCAGAGGATGGTTGGGGACTGGAACAAGCTCCCCAGGGAAGTGGTAAAAGCACCAAGCCTGCCAGAGTTCAAGAACCATTTGGATGATATATCAGGCACATGGTGTGATTCTTGGGGATGATCCTGTGCAAAGGTAAGAGTTGGACTCGATGATCCTTGTGGGTCCCTTCCAATTCAGCATATTATGTGAAATCTGTGAATAGATGGAACAATTGATTTCTCTCACTTCATCATTCCTGTTCACCTGGAAAACATATTTTCCTTTGGTAGAGAGGATCATAAAAAGAATCATAAGCTTTTGTCCCAGGTTCTTCTCTCACAGTAACAGTGATCCTGAGTTAGAGGTAGGCTAGAGAGAAGCAGGAACGAGAAGTTTCAAGGAGACAAAGTGACCACTAGCTATTGGATGAGGTGGGAAGTATTTTTTCCTCTTGCAGTTCTGCATCATTCACATGAATGACTGAGCAAACAGAGTGGGAAGCTGGGATCAGCAGAGACCCTGTGCAGTCATGATTCACTGCAGATACAGAAGCACCCTACAACTTGTCTTTACAGCATTCTGGTATAAATGGTGTTGATTTCATAGCTGATTGTTTCTTATAAAAGAGTAGAGCACAAATCAGCAATACTTCAGGATTACATTATGGCTAAAATATGTATGTGAATTCATATGCAAATTAAGCATGGCTTTCCACTCTGGAACATTACTGAGTATCCCCCAATGTCAGAGAGTTTGGGAGGGCCTACTGTGCTGGCACCAACCTACACATCAAAGCTCTTCTATTTCTATATGGAATAGGGAAGTAAGCAGCTCTTCCTTCCTTGCTGGTGATTAATCATTCTGTACTGCAGCAGAAGCCATACTCCATAGGCTTCTGACTGGCAATGTTACAAAAAGCAGACGGATGGCCATTTGATGGAAAATCGTTATCTCCCCTTTCCTGTGTATGACCACACTGATAGCTGCATAGGAGAAGTATGTGAACAACCTGTGTGAGTTGCAGAGTTGACAGCACACTTTCTTCAACTCAGCTTTCAACAGCATCACTCTGGCACTGCAAATATTATAAAAAAACCCCATCCCTTTTAAGACTTCAGAGAATCTTTATTCAAAAAAGCCTGGCAACAGTGAATTTCAACACTGCCAAAGACTTCCCACTGCAAATATCTTTCTATCAGTAGGTCATAATCCTATTCTGTAGGAATAATACTCTTCATTAAGACAATCTTTTTTCCCCAAAGTCATATATCCCTGACCTCGGCATAAAGGTGCCATTTAAAGCGAACAGTCCAATGCCCCCTCTGGTCACATTCTCTATGCGTACACATACAGGAAAGAGCAATGAGGGTATTTCAGTGATCAAGCTCTTGATTTTTTACAGACAAGATTTCAGTTAGTGATTTCAGATTTAAAGGCTTTAACTCTCCTTCTCAAGATAGTTACATAAAGCACTTTTGTAAAAAATACAGTGTATTAAAAAAAATTAATAGATCTGTGCAATTTGGCAGAGCTTTTATGGACTGGATCAGATAGATACTCTTCAATAAAGTAAACCAAGTAGATTACCCCATAGCTGTCTATGGTGTTCACATTATTTGGCTAAAAATACAAGATCAGTATCTGAAGTGCAGTGCTTTTCACCAATATTCAATTCCTTAGCCATTAAATAGAAGACCATATAAACATATCTTTATTATTAATTATCATTAATATATTATTAATTATTTTTAATATTAATTAGTTATTATTAATATATCCATCTGTTTAGAAAAGAAAATAATAATTCCTATGGAAAACCTTTTTATCCTCAGTTGTAAATGAAGAAAATTTGCATTAACTTTGGAGTGCATAAATTAAAGGGAGATAGAGGAAGATGAAAGAAAAAGTGTGAAAGAAAAAGAGTATAACTGATTGCAACACAATTCATTAGCTTCAAAGGTCAAGGCAGCCAGTGTTTCTATTGGATCTGATTACCTAGGGGCATTTGCAGTGCCTTGACCTGAAACAAACAAGTTGCTGTGGCAGTGCTTCCATATATTTATGTCATCCCTAGGCTAATGCAACCACCCCTTGAAGTTCCAGTGCAGCACAGATAGCTCTGTGCAGTCATTATCCATTGGCTGAAAATGCCAGGCAATAGGCAGTGGCACAGTACCATCAAATAAGTTTCTCCAACCTTCGCCTCATTGCTACTGGATCATCTTTGCCCTTGGATTGGGCTGGTGGCAAACATTCTCCACAGGTGGGAGATGGCATCAAGGGGTTGTGCAGAGCCACTTCACTGAGGAACATGCCTACCGTGCAGGAAGAGTGTTCTCTGAAGAGTTAGTTCTTTGCCAGAATACTTCAGATGTGCTCTGATATATTCACAGCAGCAACAGTATAAAAAACACCCCAACCACTAGGTAACCAGCAGCTTCCCAGATGTTCTAATTTCAGCTGCACTTCCAGATGAATTCCAGGCTTGTGACTGTTCTTTAAAAGAATGTCTCTTCCAGTAAATAAGAAAAGTTGAGGATACTGGATTTTTCCAATTTGTTCCAGTAAGATTATTAAATCTTCTGTATGGCTCAGATGACAACTCTAGTGAAAGATAGGATCCTGGCTGACATAGCAGATGTTATGAAGAACCAACTTTCGTGTTCCCCCCATCTTTTATTAGCTGCATTGGCATGTGGTCTACCTGAATTTTCTAGCTTGAGAATATAACCCTGAAATTCGTAGCAACACTTGGGCTTAAGCCCTGTGAGAACTACGAAGGCTGCCAGCCAGCCTTCAGCCTCTGAACCTCAGTTACCAAGTCTCTTCCTGAGGGAAGCACTTGAGGAAGACAAGGTGGTCCCAGAATATGTTTCAAGTATCCTGCTGTCCTGACTTCAAGACAGAAAATGCTTGCTACGGAAATGGTTAAAAGTTCAGCATGTGAAAAACTGACTGTAAAATGGAGATGTGAGCTGAAGCCATGTCTTACATGAACTTGAGGAAGAAAAGGTTATATCAACACTTCTGTTCATCTGAGAGATACAGTGTCACATTTGACAAATGAGGGATCAATTCTACCAAGCTGTAGGTCACTACTACTACGAGTTCTTGCCAATTTGCTCTGCCATTGCTAAAACCCAAACCAGTGGTAGGTTTACCAAAGGCTTCAGTTGATGAAGTGCAAAGCCAAGTGCACTAAATAAGCTATAAAATATGACATAATATAACATCTACTCACTCATTTCACATAAGCCACAGAAATCTTACAAATTATATTGACTCTCAACCACTAGTGATTTACACTGGAGGTGTTCTGGTGGTCTCTTTCTTATTCATATGACTTATTCATAGACATTTAACAAAAACAGGTGAAGCCTTCAAGGGGTTAAGGAAAACCTATATACTAGCAAAATGAATCATCTTTTCTTTTAAAATATTCCTTCCATCTCGGTGAGCACAGTATCACTGGTGCTTACACATGCTAGCAATGCAGAAGCTTGTCATCTAATAATAGCCAAGGAAGTATTAGAAGTTGCTCTGATGGTCAAAGTCTGAATCACCTTTAAGGTCCTTCCAGTTGGGGACAGTGTTTCTGAGACACACATTTTGACAGAGAGGGGAAAGACAATATTCCAGCCTCAGGGTTTCTTATATATAGAGCAAAAATTAGGAAAGCAAGAGGTAAAACTGTCTTGAAAGCAGTACTGTCAGGAGATGACAAAACTAGTTGGAATTTTTAGGTCTGCAATGTTAAAGGAGAAATTTTTTGCAGACTCTAAATAAAATGAAGGCCTTATAGAGGGAAACTTTTACAGAGGCTAACATACAAATAAATTATCCATGCATTAAAAAGTACTGCAACAATTAATTTAAGAACAGCAATAATCCTTTTCCTGTATGGTACAGATACCAGACATTGGAGCAGGCAGAGGCTGATAAGAGGTAACTAGAACTCACTATAAAGTGACAAAAAGTTATTGTCATACAAGAATGAAACACTGAAGTTAAGAAATGACATTGACTGAAAATTCTTTCCCTTTCCATTAAAAATGAGATATTCTAATTCAAGCTAATATTATTTAGTAATACACCTCACTTCATTTTTCAACACCCACTCAAATACCAGTCCAATATTTGCATTCATTTTTGACAGATCAAACAGTTACTAACACCATTTGGTAGCTGTTAGTAACCCACAGATACCACATGATCTCATGCTGGCACAGTACTGGTATCTGCAATTAAAGTTTTACATAGCTCAAAGAAACAATTACACAAATATGTACTAGGAAGAAAAAGACAAAGGATCTGCTGCACACAGGCTTAAAGTAGTACTACTGTTATAATTCTGTGACATATTTGTTTGCAATACAGTTCTTGTAATTTATTAAAAAGAATAAGTGTAAGGTCTGCAACATAGCCTGCCTGTGTGTAAACATGGGCTAAGGAGGCTGATATCACATTTTGTTTGACAGCGTAAGTGCTCTGAATCTCTACCTATTGTTCTTATCTCTGATCTAGAGCTCATGCCACCCTTTGTCCTTTTTCAAACACTTATTTTCATTAAAGGTACACAAATCTGATGGCCCAAAGAAGTGACTCATCCTTTCACCTTAATCTGTGACACTGCAGGATGGAGGTACACAAATGGCTTGAGAACAAAAAAGTCTGAGAACAGTCAGTGGAATTTCTGACCAATGACTCCAGCCATTGGGAAGAGTCATATGAGTTTCCTGCACCAGAATAATTGTGCCAAGTAATACCCATTTGTTGGATACGCACCTGCTTCCTCTCAAAGACCTATGGTGTCCCTTGCTCCTCTGTAGTCAGAAGCGGAGGCTTGTCCAAGGAAATGCTAACATGTTTGTGCTGGTTTGTGTAAGGCTCTGGAAGAACAGTGCTGGGCAGGACAAGAAGACAGCACTCAAAAAAGAAAATGCAAGTTATTTTTGCACAACTCAGAATAGCAACACAGTGTGTACAGCTCATTGTCTGCTGTGGTTACCTTCAATCCCAGCAGTGGCAAGTGCTGAGCTGTACATGTATTTCCATTTATCTCTGCAGCTCCAGGCTGAGGGCAGACAGCACCCATTTTACCATAAGACCATGCTTGTGAGCCAGGTCAAGTGTACTTTCAATTTGCAAGTTAGCAGAGTCCTGTCAAGGACAATATTAATTTCTACAGTGTCAGAAAAGCAGCTCATTATTCCTGAATTTGCCTGCTGGGTTTCTGGTGCATTGAATTAAAAAAAAAAAAATCATCCCAAATAAAGGAATTTGTTGTTATTGCCAGTGTTTTGCATTGTTCCTCATGAAGATGTGTCAGCTGACAGCAGGTTCCTTTAAGCTCTGGCAGGAAGGATCTGTCAGATATAATATGACAGTACTAATACAAGCAATTAATTAGTATTTTTCAGCCATACATCTGAAAACACTTTACAAAATAAGAAAAAGGAAATACTAATGCCACATCACATAAGGAAGGAACTTTGGCACAGGGGTTAAAGTGCCTTGGGCAGTACTATGCTGAAATGCCAGGCAAAGTCTAGAAAGAAAACATTATTGAAGAGAATAGAGAAAATGGTGTCTATAATAGCTGGGGGCCTTGACCCAGTGATTCATGTAAGGTTTTCCTACAATGGGCTCCTATAATCATATAGTTCAGGCCTAGAAAGTTAATTCTGGCGTCCTATCTACTGACCAGTGTTAGAGGAGGAGATTGCACATGTTATTTATTTACCAGTAAGAATGGAATCAGCACATGCCAAACATGTTTTGAGTAAAAAAACAAAACAAAACTAAACTAAAAAAGATCAAAACCACCCTCCAAGTATCAGCAATCCAGAACAAATTTGGGGTTTCCTACCCAAGCTGCAAGTGTTAGACCACAGCTTAACTGCATAAAGAGCCACTTCCCTCAACAGAAAGGAAGTCCTCACTAGCAAGTGGCAGACAGCAAAGAGAATAACAATTCTAATTATCCCAGATTATCCTAGCTAAACATTTCTGCAGCAATTAAAAAATTATGGACTGACTTTATTTCAAGACTGAGATGAAGTCCTGTTTTACTGACAGAAGAGAAACAGCTTTTGAGCTGCACAGGGTAGCCCATACAATGTAATTCTTATATCATCATGACATGACAGAGGACAGTTACAGTCTGGATCTTGAGTTTGTCATTGCCCCTCAAAGGAGAAAGCATAAAAAGTAGCAGGCTAGTATAAAGTAATTTACAACTAGATTAGAAGCTTGCTTTCTCATTAATTCTCATTATTTCTCTTGTGCAGTTATTGGACAATTTGTGCTTTGTTTAATTCTAGTTTGAATGAAGACAGTAAGGTTATTTCAATTTATATCTAGCTATAGCTAGCTAAAGGTTTTCACTTTATAGTCACCACTGTGACTCCACTGATATGAAGTTACATGTGACTTGGCTTTGAAGTTAGCTGTTAACAGGTGAGTGAGAGCATTCTAGACAGAGGTAGGGAGTTTAATGAAGGCTGACTTAACCTGCTTCTCCTATATACACTGAGTTTTAGACCACCAGTTCTCATGGATGAGATGGATTAGTTTGGAAAAAGAAAGAAAAACTGGATTAGAGATAATAGCAAACAATAGATATGATTGCCCAGAAGGTCCTATTTTTGTAGTTCTGTAACACAAAACCAAAGCTAGGCAAATAAAAAAGCAACTGATTCTAAACAAATAAGTGCCAGTATTTTATATTTTGGGAAATGTACTGCTGTATTACCATGGCTAATTGAATAATAAACATCCTGAGAGGATTAAGTGTTTTCATAAACAGTGCTTGCAGGAACCTTAACCACAACAGCAGTTTAAGGCAGTCACTCCTCACGCTCTGGGAATTGACATCTAGGGATAGAATCCAAGAGAAATATAGCATACTCATGCAAAATCCATGAGCAGATGCACTGGGAAGGTAACAGTGTCCTCAGAAACCTCCTGGCTCTTCCATCATCTCAGCTACTGTCTGTTAAGCCTGTTGATCAAATTAAAACTAAGCCCTACAAGGCAGGTGCCTCACACAAGGCAGGTGCCTCCCATTTTCCCAGGAAAGAGCTTCATCCTCTTTGCAAATCAGCTGGAAATGGAAGGACACATCCTGTTCAAAGGCAGGTAGGAATGTTACAGAGCCCCTAGCATTTGTGAGATTCAGAAAAGCAATTCCATCTGACTGAGTTTATATCAGTAGATTACATTTGTATTCAGCTGACATTAAAATAAACAAAACGTGGAAGCACTGAAGGAGCAGTAAGGAATTGTGGAAAGTTAACTGTTTAAGGCAGGAGAAAGGCAGTGTGGTTAGATGTAATGGCAAGAGAATGAAAAAAAGCAAACACCAAAACCAGAACATGCAAGCCAAGACAGAAAATGTTAAGTCAGAGCCCTGGCAGTCTAACAACTTTACTGTGAATTCTTTGTGGGGGAGACAGCTGCCACTGGGAGCATATAAACACTCCACAGCAGAGCAGCTTCAGAAAGCACAGTGGAGGTCATTCCGAAATGCTCCACATCTCAGAAAGCCTTTTTTAATTTGGAAGAAAAAACATCCAGAGTTTGACATGAATGATTTTTCTTGGATTTGTTTTCCTAGTCTGCAGAAAGAGACAACACAGAACTGCCTAAAAAGCACATACGAGTTCATCTTTTTTACAGAAGCCTTGAACAACACAGCAAGCATCTCAGCCTTAGAGAGAAAACCATGCAGGTGTATGTACAAGTCAAGATGTATTTTAATAAGAAACATTGCATTTCTAGGCAAGGAAATAACTAGTTTCACCTGAATTTTCTTTTTTAAAGAGCAAGAAATTCCTCAGAAGCCATAAGATGTTAATCTGGTACAGAAGGAGTAAGGAATAAACCATTCTCATGGAATGCCAGCATAGGGAGATATCAGTGTAAGAGGTCAAAGCCAAAGACAAGTTTAATGAAAACCCTTGAAAACTAATGAAAATCTAATGAAAATCTCTCACTGGTTCAAGAAGGACTTCTAAGTGGCAGAACTGTCACAGAAGGAATAGCAGTCCCAGAAATAAGTTATTAGGCGAATACACCTAGGGAAAAAGGATATTCAACTGAAGCAAGTACTGCATCCCCTTGAAAGGTCTGGATCTGTATCTTCATTTGGCACTAGAGAGAACACTGGTTCTCCATGCAGAGAAGCTTCAGTAAAGCATTGCAAGGGCATTGAAAAGCCTTGCCATAATAAGAAATAGCCTCATTTATGACAGAACTTTCTGACTGACATAATGTTTTACTGTTGCAGCAGTGATTGAAGATGTTGGCATCCCCACCAGAGGTTACTGTCCCTACAGCAAGGGCAACAAAGAAAACCCGTGTGTCCATTCCTCCACAGCTCCATTGCACAGAGTGTAATTTGCTCATCTAAAGGGGTTGGCACTTCAGCACAGGCTGTGACCTGAAGCAGCCCAAGCACAAGTGTGTCTTGATCTTCCAGCTCTGCCAGGAGGCAGCTGAAAGAAGTAATCAGAGACATGTGAATGATGACCTACTAAATGGCAAAATTCAGTAAGGAAAGTCTTTGAGTCTCAAACATAAAATCTTTTCAGTCTCTTTTATGTCTCAAACATAAAATCTTTTCAGTCTCTTCAGTCTGCCACTGAAGTTGGCAGCTTGCATTGCCTGTTCACTTGTGTCTATTTGAACCCCAGCTACCTCTGAAGTCATGTGTGAAGGTCATGTGTGAACCAAAATGAGGTCATGTGTGAACCAATTAATCTGAGATAATAGATAATATTTCCTGCTTTTCAATAAGCAATGAGACAAGTTAATATAGAGAATGTTTAACACTGCCTAAACTGAGTTAATTTAGACCGTTTGGACAGTGCTTCACTGTTGTCCAGAACTACCTGTCTTCCTTGACAGAAAAATAATAAGAAAAAAACCCAAAACCACCTACTGTCTCTGTGAATGAGAAGAGCTTACACATGTTCACAAGATACACAAAGTGGCCATGAAATGCAGATGGGGAGGATTCTCATTAATCAGTGCATATAATTTTGCATGTCAGAAGGGGCCATTGCTGAGGTAATGACCTTATTGAGATAACTTGATTATTCAGAAACCTTTTCTTAAATATCTGCTTTAGAGGTGTCCTGATGTAAGGACAGCTTGGTTAATTATATCCTGCTTCGGTTTGCTTTTGCTTCTTGTTGCATGGTCATGTTGAAAGCCATTCCAAACTATAGTTGGTTTAGCTATGCATTATTAAACAATAATTAGGTGTTAACCTACAATTAACTGTGTATCTCTGACGAAAATAAACAATCCTTAGATACAATTTGTAAGGGGTTTCATAGGGAAATTTAGTTAGCAGCTGTTTTCATTACTGTTAGTATGCCTACACAGTGCTTCAGCAGGTGCCACAAGGTCTATCCCAGAGACTGAAGCCTTTGGGCAAGTGGATTTGAAACTCACCTGTTTGCCTTGCTATAGAAAATACTCACAGCCCTACCCAGTAAGATTTGGCTGAAAGGACTGCTTAAGACAAATCCCTCTACCTGGCACTGTGTCAAAGACATAATAGAATTTTGAGTTTTCCCAAATTACACACAAGTAGGAAAGTAAATCCTGTGTCTAGTATCAAAAATGGCTGAACTTCTCAATACATTCTGATGCCAAACAAGGTCAGTCAAGTTAAAATTGGCTTCCTGATGCTGCCATGTGGGCTACAGACCAAATTTCACTGCTCTGTGCAAAGGAAAATCATGCCAGATACATTAAAATAGAGCAGAAATGGCACCTGGAACAACATGATCTGGTTAAATGAGCAATCACTACAAGCAGCGATCAGGAAAACCACAGTCCCACTACAGACACCATACCAGAGTTACAGGACAGTCCACACTTAACTTCTCTATATCTCTTCCAGGATATTATGTACAACTTCCAGTAACAAGTGCTTATGATCACACTCTTCTTCAGTGAAGTGAATTTTCTATTAAAATATTGCTTTGCATTTTCAGAAGGGAAAGCAATGTTCATAAAGAAATCCTCCATTCTATTTTCCTACAGGTTTTAGAACTGGTCACCAGATTTTCTTACATGAAGGTTTACAATAAAGAAAATTTGTTTCTAGTAACAGAGAGTATGGCCATTCCTATTCACTGATATCTTTGACAATTTTGAAGCCATAATTCATATTATGAATGCAGTTTTTATCTGCACATCCCAAGTCAGAAAATGTTAGTTCCCAGACATCACACTTTCATGAAAGTAAACTTGAACAATTAATGCATGAACGACAAGAAAAAAAACATAAACAAGTTATTAATTCAGCTTTATATCTGCAAAATAAAACCCAGCTCTCCTCTTTTTCAGAAAGTTGGGGGGGAGTTGTTTGTTGATTTTTTGTTTTTGGTTTTGTTTGTCGTCGTTGTTGTTGTTTTTGGGGGCGTTGTTAATTTGGGTTTAGGAGTTTTTTTAGGGTGTTTTGGTTTTTTTTTTTTTTGGTGGGGGGATTGGGTTTGGGTTTTTTTCTCTTTTAAAGGGTCTTCCTGGACATGAAAAGGAAAGAGAAATGACAGAGGCCTCGAGTGATTTTTTTTCTAAAGTCCTTGCCTTCTGCAGATGAATTTGTAGGAAACCGCTGAATAAGGCCCTGACTTGAACCATGATGAAGTTATGATTTAGCCCTAGTCTAAACTCCATATAAGTCTACAGTAAAAGGTATCAGTCACATTAATACAATATACTGATAAAAGAAGAGAATTTTTGGCTCAAAGAGGTCTAATTAACAAGTGCATTTCTGAAATCTAGGTAAAGTACTTAGGTGTTTTGAACTACTATTCATTATTTCTCCCCACATCCTTAGTCTGAATTTATGAACCAGTGCAGGTGGATGGGCTCTCGAGCTGCAAAGCTCTCAGATGCCAGGGAATATACATGACAAAAAACTGAAAATGTAACTTGCTAGATGGAGCTTAGTTGTACCCATAGATAATAGTAATCACTCCTCTTGTTTGCTTTCTAATGTCCTATTGGAAGAAATAGGATACAACACTGCCTAACCACTGTCACCTTTCATTGACACCACATAAGCTACCTCTCAGCTCTAGAGAGACAAAAAAAAAGGAAAGAACAGTGAACAACAGAAAAAAAGTTTCAAAAAACGAAATCCGCAAATCCTCCTAACATTCGGCTACAATTGTCATTAAATCAGGTTAGAATAGAAGAGAAAGAGGCAATAAGTTCCAAGTGACCAAACTTGACAGAAGCAGAGGGACAGGCAGCCTGTGCCATGCCCCCTCTCCACCTCTAGAAGGATCCTTGATGTTGTAAACTGTCATTTAAATCCTCTGCTCTGCTCTCATGGGGAAAGGTGATGACATTGTCCTCATTTCACCCTATTCTTCCCCTCATAACAGAAGCCCTGATGCCATTTAACTTTCTGTTCTTCTGGCTCAATTTGATACCTGGAGTCCACAACTACAATAGTAAGCAGGAGAGCACAAATGCCTGCAGCAGCATTACAGCAGAGTCGCAGCAGAAGAGCTTCTTAAGCCATGCCAAAGGAAATCTGGCCTTTTTTAAATGAGAGGGCAATTCAGGCTCAGAATCTGAACCAGGGACCTACCTTGAACAATGTAACAAACCATCATAAAAGAGCAAGGCGCAGACTGCAGGGCTACAACTCACTGCAATTGATACATTTCCTACGGCCAAAGTGAACATTACAGATCCCGGTCCTTAACAATCCACATCCAGGCTCTCACCCTCCTTTCCAGTTCATGCCAACTTCCTCCCTCCTTTCCCTGCAGGAATCACATGGAGCAGAAGTTAATGCCACTTCCATGGCTTCGGTTAAGAAAGGACGAAATAAATGACTTGCAAATAACGGACATGAGAGGCATCCAGAGAGACACTAAGCCTTTCCACAGCAGATTGTAAGTGGTTCTCGCTTCTTGCCAAGCCAACAAATGCTACAGCCAAGCAAGCAGAAATTTTTCTGCTGTGCTTGGATCCAGAAACAGGACTCAAACAACTTCAGGCAAGCAACAATACCTCACAACAAGTCAGATGTGGGGGTGGAAGAAGTCCTCTACAGGAGGATTTCCTAGTGCAGTGGTTCGTTCTGAGGCATATACACAACACACAACCCTCCTTCTTCCTTCCATCTATCTTTCCTTTCCACCTTGGCACTCTTATTTATGTCTAGCAGCTGGAAATCCTGCTGATTCCCAGCACCCACACACAGCTCTGTTACAGAGCAGGACCAGCGGTCCAACCTCCTGGCCCTGGAGGAAGCCCATAATCTCTGCTGGATAGATCCTCCTCTAATGCCGTTAAAGCTGGATGCTTTCAGGGACTCCAGGGGGGAAGGCTGTATATTCTGATCTGCCTAGCATATCTATATTTCTAAATTTCATTCTCACTAATTGCTAAATCTCAAGACAAGACAAGCAGGTGACAACAGTAGTCACCTGAACAGCTATTGCTTACAAACTTAAGAACAGGAGGTAACTGTGCAAGTCTGAAGTGTGACAGAGTAAATGGCAATGCATTAGGCAGTGAGAGGACGATTTCAGGAGATAGGTAAACTGGAAAACATATATGGGACAAATGTGAGGGGAAGAGTGGTATATATGAGGAACATAGAATCAGTTTTAGCTTGTTTTTCTATGAATGTCTTGAATGAGGCTGTGTTTATAACAATGAAACAATGTATCAATACAAACAAACAGCATTGCTCTAGCAGAGAACAACAGGATTAACCGCTGCCTAAATGTAAACAATTTGGAGCTAAGACAGCTAAACGTATTTGCAAGTCTTCAGCCTATGCCATGAAGCAAGAGGGCATTATGCTAATACACCCACAGCAAAGAGTAATAAACAGAGTCTCCAGGAAATACTGGCCCTACCAAAAAATGCTTCTATACCATAGGTGTCACAGACCACTGATATGGGTTGGAAGGGACCTCTGGAGGTCATCTAATCTAAATCCCCTATCAAAGCAGGTTTACCTAGAGCAGGCTGCACAGCATTAGGTTCAGGCCAGTTTTGAATACCTCTAGAGAAAGAGACCTGACAACCTCTCTGGGAAGCCTGTTCCGGTCCCTGTCACCGACACAGTAAAGAAGTTCTCCCTTATATTCAGATGGAACTTCCAGTGTTTCACCCATTGCCCCTTGCCCTGTCACTGGGCACCACTGAAAAGAGTCTGGTCCCATCCTCTAGACACCCATCCTTAAGATACTTTGTATGCATTGATAAGATCCCCACTCAGTCATCTCTTCTTAATCCCAAGCAAGTTTGTTCCTTTATTACAGCTATTCCTTTCTATATTTCTCTGCTCAAAGGGAAAACAAAATAATGTGTGACCTCTTAATTACCGTATCTTTAAGAGGATCTTGAGTAAACAAGTCAATTGGAATCCAATCCTACAGACTCATAAGACAGGCCTTCTACTTAAATCTAAATTATATGCATTCAAAACATCCATTTCTGTTTTTACCAAAGCAGAGTACATTTTCTGCTCTATGCTGTACACATCTTTAAAATCAAACTGGAAATACAGGGTTTTAGTACCACTATGAAAGACCTAGGCCAAGGAGCAGGGAGGAGGGGAAGGGAATACAATACCTGGTGAAATTTACAAGGTATTACCCATACTATCAGAGCAGTGCCTGTGAACTTGGTTGTGAGACAGACCAGTGACCTTCATTTTACTAAACAGCGAAAGTAAAGAGAGTAGATTTGTTGACAGATGCTGTGTGAATTAAGGCTTAGAAAACAGTAGATCCTTGCTTAGGACCCATATCCAGCCTGCTACAGCCTTTTAGCTTTCTCATTAAAATGCTGCAACCCAAAGCAGATTGGTAAGCTCACCTCTCTCTGAAAGATGCCTGTGTTCCACTCGCTGTGGCCTGTCCCATTCATCTTCTCACCATCAAATTTGCTCTTACCTCTCACATCCTGCATTAAGTTCTTCTAACAGGAGGATAATATATTATAGGAATAATAATAGCACTGATAACAATAGTGTAAGAAACACATATTTCTTTCTCCATATTTCCCCTCATTTGATTAGTCTCCTAGCAAGAGAGCATTAATCACTGGAACAACAGATAAAAGATAAAGACCAATTTGAATTTTGCTGTGTGCTGAGTGTGTATGTGTGTGCTCAGGCAGGAGGGAGGGCGGCCGCAGGATAATCTGTCATTCTGTATATTTATGCTGCTGGACTCAGTCAGGACTGGTTCTCCATTGTTACCACAGATTAAAATCACTCATGTCCTTATACTTTCATTGGAGGTCATCTTCCAGGGAAAAAAAAGTTATTATGACCATGTTAAATTCAAGTTATTGCTGCAAATATGCATGTATGGCTTGGATACTGAGGTTATTGCTTGGATGTTAGAAGAACACAATATAGAGTAATTTTTTTTGTCCTTACCTGACCTGATGCTTTTTACACTAAAGAATGAGTTTTCCTGCTTTGAACAGTTACTGGAAAAGAACTGTTGCATGTGAAAGGAAGAGGTGCATTTTAGATGATCTTCGTACAAATGAGTACTGAACAGAGTCCCTGATAGCTTGGCAAAAATAAAAGACTTTATCCTTGGGAAAGATGGAGCGTGGAACAAAGCAAAGATTAAAAAGTAGAAGAGCAGTTACTAAGCCCTATGATACAAGTTTGTCTTTTCCCAAAACCTTTGTCTCTCCAAAATATAGTTGCTAGAAGTACCAGCCTACCAGCTCTAGCCATGCCACTCTCCATCTTTAAATCTTGCTTTTTCTTTCCCATCCTTTGGATCTTAGTTCCTTGTCTACCCCTCAGTATGCATCCTTTTTCTGCCCACTTTGATACATTTAGCCATTAGAGCATTTTCAACATTTCCTACTCTCTGGTTCATCTCTCCTAATAAACTACAGGTGTTCCCAGGAAGTGTCCTTATCCACAAATCAATCTCCCTAGTATACCCAATTTGAGATACAGTAAAATGGACAACACAGCACCAGTGGAAAACTCTAAAAACAATTGTTAGTGAAGAGGGTCCCTTCATGAGTTGTTTTAAGGGTGAAAAGCCAACAGATCACATTTTCTCCAAAAATGTACTGTAAGAAAAAGGTGAAGCATTTACATCCCCTGCAATACCAGGGGAACTGGAATCCAGTTTCTCACCCCCTTTGATTTATTTTCCCTTTAAAATTTTGTGGAAACACATTCTTATCTTTCAGAATATAATAGAAGTAATTTTGTGATCAAAATGAACAACATCCCACCTACTCATACGCCATCTAAGGGAGGAGATAAAGCATTGGTGGTTGTATAGCATGTCTTGCTAATCACTACTTTTATAAGCTGTACTATGACAGACATATCTTGCAAATCAGTGACAACTCATCCCACAGATGAAAAAGAAACTAACAGAAATCCTTCTGTTTCTGCTAGTTAACAACACCATCATTCTACAGAAAATCCAAGGCATTAATTAGATGGTTTCAGAAAGCGGGTCTGTCACAACACCACAGATGTGTTTCCAATTTCTGTGCATTCATTCAAATGAATGAGCTAGTAAAGGTAAGAGGTACATTCTCACCCCTCAGCCAGTCCTATAAAAGAGTCCAAACAAACAAATGAGATGGAACTATACGCTCTGGAAGTATTCTGACAATGTCTGCAGCTTCTAGGCATTTCCCTGAAGTATATAAATAGTAAGTGGAACAGATATGCTATAAGAAAACATGAGCAGATCCTCCAACTATATTTGAGCAATAACCATCGATTCTACTTCATTTATTTCTAAGTAGTTGCTTTTGCAATATTGGATCTCTTAACCATATATTGTCACCAAACAACCACCCTAGAATAACACACTTGTCCTATTCTTTCATTTGGCTTGGGATCAAATGTATGGTCAACTTAGTTCCTGAGTACTATATTAGACAGATTTTGAAAGTAATCTTCCACGTGACTTTCAAGAATTCTTTTGTCAGGGCAAATGATACGTCTAAATGCACAAAGGGATACTGTGGTCTGAAAAAACACTACACATCGATGTTATTAATGTTGTTTTCTGAGAAATGCATGCCTACCTGCCTGAAGAAGGCAGGTATCAGTTTACTACAGCTGTTATTACAGTTTCTTATCCTTTTATTGAAGAAAATTTTACGCTTTTCAGTCACCTAAAAGCAAGTAAAAGTTTCAATAAATTCTTGATCAAAATTAAAAAAAGATCAGAGAAAAAGATCTAAAAAAATGCTGAAATTCTAGAAAAGTGCTAGTCCAGTCATTTCCCCTCCTCACCTCTCCTCCACCTTCTTATGCTGGGCCAAATCGTCATTTCCAAAATTTACAGTAGAGCAGATCTGCGTACATGTTCAAAACCACCAGTTGAGATTTTCCTTCAAGACCCAAATGATTGCTCAGATCTGCAAGTTAGAGGCAATACAATCTTAACCCTTGTATAGATGAATCAGGAAACTTGGGCCTTCTGTAAACTATTAGACTGAAGAAATAAAAAGACAACGTGGATTCCAGCAGAACACACAGAGGAATGGCTGAAGTGACTATTTGCCAATGCTACTATATAAAAACCAGGTTATTCAAAGAATATTTTGAGAAATCATACTATGTGCCAACTTGCGGCTCTCAAGTTTGCCACATTCAATCAAATCCCTTCCCTGGAGTCAGGAGAGAGACATATCCATTTGGAGCTGACAATGGTTACTAAGTTAAATGTTCAAATACCACTGATGATAACATCAACAAATGATAGCATATACCCAGCATATACCAGCATATGCATGAGCTGTTTTACAAACACAATATTCTTTATTACTGTAATTGTGCTTAGCAGAAATGCAAGGCTGGGTTTATTTTCATCATCAGTACTTGTCAGCACTTGAGAGCGTAGGCTGGAAAAATAATATTATGGTAAAATCCCACTCTTCTTATGGATGGGTACTGAACTGGTGGCTCATGTGGCACTTCCAGAAGACTGGTTCACTGTGGCACTTTCAGAAGTGCAGCACAACTGTCTTCTGCAGAAAGTGGATGAAATAATGAAAACATAGGGTAATAGTTTAGATTATATGAGCTTTATAGGTAATCTGGGTATCCTGAACACTACATCAATAAATATAATTTAAACACACCACACCACTCGCACATCTAATGCTCACTTGGAGAATATTTTTGTCACTTTCCCATACAGAACATTATCATATCATATATATGTTTCTGGTTAGATAGCTACTACATTACACACTAAAGATTCTGTATCTCAGTGTGCACTAAATCTATTTCTATACTACATATTTGTGAAGTATTTAGAGGTCATTTGGTATTATTGAATTAGTAACTCTGTAACCTACATGAAAAATAGTCTGCACAAAAATTTTCAATCCCACATTTGGATTCTTGCTTCCAAACTTTGCTTTCTTTCTCTGCTCAAAGCACATTACCATTTAATCACCACAGAAGAGATGTGACTGTGAATAAGTAAATGCCATTTTATGAATGTCACTGCAGCAATGCAGGACTGTAGTACAGGAAAAAGGATTTCACTCTGAAGCATGGTTAAAGTCTGGGGGGCTTTGGTCTCTTTAAGAAAAAATAGTGAAGAAACAAGCAGAAAACGAGATATGAGAGCCAGACTGCAATTCTCAGTTGTACCAGTGGGCCAATGAAATCAGCCATTAAAGCAGAGACTCATCAAAAGCTCTTTTTTCATTAGAGCTTTTTAGTCCTGGGATGAAAATGTCACTGGTGACTTATAAGAAGCAAAAACCAAATTAAAGGCCAATTTCTTTCTCTACCAAATTATTATCTATGACTGTAAAAGAAAGTACCTAGGTAAGATCAAGGGTGAGACAATTTTATTTGTCTTACTGACAGTGAAAGTCTAATTAGACTGACAAATCTTCTGTGCTATTTTCCTTTGTGATATACGCTGTAAGGAAGGATTTAGCCTGGAGCTACATGTTATGGAAAGACATTAATCAAGATTATTGGACCCTCAACAGAAAACACACTTAGAAGGCTGAAAAGCCTAATAATAGTTAAACATAAAGGTTGAGAACCTTATTTTAAGCCATGTCAATGGGCTGCATTCTCCATGTGGATATTGGGCAGATCTCCTATTCTCTAGAGAGAACATTCTGCATATATCATACACTGTCATTCTATGGTTGTAAGATCATAGCTGAAAACCTCTACAGGTAATTTATGCTCGTCACTTCAAGGTACAGTTTGAACAGTTTGACAAGTGCCATTATCCTCATCTCAAGAGGTTGAAGTGTGCCCTGGATATGTAACAGTTTCTGATTCTTCATGGAGAGCATAACCAGAAGCCCATCTGTCCTCCCAGAAGGATTCTGGTTTCTTTTTCACAGAAAAGTGTTTTATCTTGGGTCCCCAGCGATCCATGCCATAGACCAGACATATTAGGGGTGTGCCCTAGGTCAGTGGGCCTTAGAAGATTATATGGAAGATTACTTGGAGTGGTTCTCTTCTTGGATTTGCTGAACCGAATTTGTTTTGAATGGAAGACATGTATTACGATACATGCTTTCTAGACTAGCTTTACTTAGTAATTAATTTTAAAGGTATCTTTGCACAAATCATTTGAAAACTGAATGACCCAGCTGTGAACCAGACAGAATGTGCCACATAAAAGCATATGGAGAGTCTCCTAAAAAGCTTTGAACAGCAACTCACAAAAAAGAATTTTGACCACATAAGCAACTGACATGGAAGCAGAAGCCAAGGGAATGAGTGTCACTTTAACCTGCTTTCACAGAGGTCTCCCAAACCAAAAAATCCCTGTAGTACTTCACTAATAATTGAAGCTGTGTTCTAAATCAGGAAATAGGGTCATGTGGGATTCCAGGACCTTTAACTAATGAAGTAACCCTGTGAGAAGCATGACAGTCTTGCTAGAATGTGATGTGGTTCAGTACAGTGACTCTCATCTAATAGCAGCTTGCACGGCATGCTACTATACCACACTCAAAAGTTAACAGCTTGTCTTTGAGGTCTTTGTGGGGTAACGTGGCAAAGCAGAAGTCTCCGAGAGGATATTATTATCACAGAAGAGTCTGGTGTGACAGGGCCCTGAGACAGGCAGCAAGAATTTAGTACAACACATGTCACTTCTGAACAGACTGTACTTAAATCCAGAACAAAACCACGTGTGAGAAAGTCAAGTCTGTGCTTCTATTCAGGAACAGTAGAGCACAAGCACCACTTGCAACTCACCGAAACAAACACAAATTGAAACACCTTTTTCTTCCTTATTTTCATTTAACACAAAAGGTCAGCTCTTGTTATCTTCCTTCGAGGCCTCTGTGAATCACAGAAATGCTCCCAGCAGTAGAGTATAGTCATACATCTCAACTGTTTCTCACTCAGATCCTGCCTGTCCTCCACTGATCTGAGTTTCACTGCCTTGCAGAAATGTTACTATAAATTAAAAAAAAAAAAAAGAAAGGACATTATAGAAATTTCAAATGCTAATTTCATTGCCACTGGGTATATCCTGCAATATTCTCTCAATTACCTTTGTCTTGGTTGTTTTTCCAAGACTATATACCATGTCTGGGATCTTCACAAACTGGAGCATGTCATCTGTCTGAACTAATACTGTGTATTTTTAAAGCACTGCATTTTCCCAACTGTTTTAGTCTAACTGTGCTCTAAAATACTTCTGTCAGTACTCAGACTACCTAACTCCAGGAGGTATCTTAGTGTATGCTACAAACAGAAGATACCTTTGCATGCTCTTCTGTACTTCCTTAACAAGTCTTCTATAAATCTAAATCCTTCTGAAATTCCCTTGGATTTTGTATCACTTTGGGATTACAGACTTGCTATTCTGCACAAGCTTTATATACATTTTGAAAAGGAGAAGTTTTAGTTACTTACATATGAAAACAAGTAATACAAATAGCACAGATACTCCTAATAGAGTAAGAACAATAATTCTTTATCCTGATTCTTGCTATTTTGCATTAGATGGTTTATTTTTACTTTTATCATGTTTGGTATTTCTACAATGGGTCAGAACCAGTCTGTGCCAGGTAATTTACATGTGCAGAATAAAAAGTACATTTTTCTACAATGGGTCAGAACCATTCTGTGCCAGGTAATTTACATGTGCAGAATAAAAAGTACATTTTGAAGCCAAGGAGTCTGTAATCTTAGCACAAAACAAGATATCACACATGGGTACAGAAACATGGGTAATAAAACAAAAAAAAAAAAGTGACATCGATTGACTTGATAAACAGCTGCCTTAGACCATCATCAGCCTAACCTCTGACAACTTTCTGACATGCATCATGGTGACAGGAGAGTTCCATGGGATTGGAAAAACAACCTGCTGTTGACTTGCGTCTGGTACTGGGAAGCAGAAAGATTCTCATGATCAAATATAAGGAGTGAGCAAAAAAATGCTTGAATCATGCTGATCAGAATCAGGACAGAAGAGGCTAAACTTGGAACAACCATGAAAGCAAAGAAAAATTGTTGATTTCTGAACAGAAAGGAGAAGAGAAAGCTGGAACAAGGTAATAACTAACTATATTTGTACTGCTCATAGCCTTAGGTAGCTATATTTTTTGTTCCCCAATGAACAAACTTGTTCTATTAGATTTTTCCACCACTTAGATCTAAAATTGTAAGCGGGCATGACGATGGTGATGTCAAACACAAGCAAGATAAAATAACCATTAGGCACCTGAAAACCCACTACTGGAGATACAGCCCAAACAGAAAAAGACAATTTCTTCTCACTTTCACCACACAAATAATGCAACTTAAGCTGACAGAATCAAATTCCACCAAAAGTAAGGAAGAAAGGCGAGCCATCTGTGCTGTGACAGCAATAAAATGGCCCAATATTGAAATGCAGAAAGTTGTAATAGAGGTACATATTGACCTTTATTTTTCTTTCAGCGGGTAGCATGAAGTGTCAAAGAGTTATTGCTTTAATATCAGCTGAGATGAGACCATTTGTTGTGGTGCATGTGTATCCAGGAAATCGCTGCTCTAACCATGTTTTTAGAAGCACTTTGACACTTTATTAAATCTTCTTGATGCTCTTTCAGTACACAATGGTCTCTGTAGGCTGATTGAGCTGCCATGTAGGTTAGGCAGGAAGCTTTCTGAAACAGTTCCTCTTTAAGTAAGCCAGTGTCATTTCCAGCTAGACCCAGCTCAAAAAGGTCCAGTGCTACTCTCTGTTACACTGCTATAACTAAAAAAAGTTCTGCTGCCTTTAAAAATTATAGAGGGAAGGATAAGAACCACAGACTTTGTACTTTGAGAGCTGTAACCATACAAACATTTTCTCTAAAATTAGAACCAATCACTGCAGAGAAGGAACTGTAATTTTTTTCAAAGTTTGTGACAGTGGCCAAACCTGGGATAATTTCCCCTCATTTGGCTGAGACTTTATAAATCACCTATCAAGTGTTTGAGGCTACTACCTCAATTAATTCCAGTACTGCTTCCATCTGGATTTACAGAGTACCAAAGGGGGCACTGTTAAACCTTGGCTTGGAATTAATTACTCTAATAGTTGTAAATTTTACTGCAGTCAGAGGCACCTAACAGAGTCACAGAATAGTTGTGGTTGGAAGGGACCTCTGGAGGTCATCTAGTCCACAGCCCTACTCAAGTAGGGTCACCCAGAACCAGTTGTCCAGGACCATGTGCATATGGGTTTTGAATATTTACCAACATGAACACTCTACAACCACTCTGGGCAACCTGTGCCAATGCTCAGTCACCCTCACAACAAAAATGTTTCTTCATGTTTAGAGGGAAAGTCCTGTGTTTTGGTTTATGCCCATTGCCTTTGGTCCTGTCACTGGGCACCACTGTTGTCTTTATACTCTTCCTTCAGGTATTTCTACACACTGTTAAGATCCCCCATGAGTCTTCGCTCTTCTAGGCTGAACAGTCCCAGCTCTCTCAGCCTTTTCTCATAGAAGAAATGCTCCAGTCTCTTAAATATTTTTGAGGCCCTTTGTTGGAGTCTCTTAGAATCACAGAATCATAGAATCAGCCGGCTTGGAAAGGACCTCTGAGATCATCAAGTCCAACCCTTGATCCACTGTGGTTACTAGACCATGGCACTTAGTGCCACATCCAGTCTTTTCTTAAATACCTCCAGGGATGGAGAATCCATCACTTCCCTGGGCAGCCCATTCCAGTGCCTGATTATCCTCTCTGTAAAGAATTTCTTCCTAATATCTAACCTAAACCTCCCCTGGCTTCAGTAGCTCCATCTCTTTAATGATTTCAAAACAAATGTTGCATTCTAGTTGATAACATGATAGTACACCCCTGAAATAAAAAATATTCAGAATCTCATCCACAGCTCAGATTGGTCATTTACAGGATTCTTTTCTTTGCACAGACAAGGAGAGACAATTGAAGGTGTTTATTTCTAGTCAGTATCATATTCTGGCTCCCACAAAAGTGGCTCCAAAACCAATACATTTAGGGTTGCAATAACTACATTGACATAATTAAATCAGAATCTCTGAAATTAACTTTTTTGTAGGAATGATTTTTATGAAATAGGTTGCAATATCTACATTTTGCAAGAAACTGATCTTGATAGTGTTCCTTCAAAATTCTCTGCAGGAAGGCTATAAAAGTGAAATGAAAAATGACTCTAACTGGAAGTAATGCTCCATGGCTTTTCTCCTCATTATGAATGTCACTATTGCAGCAGTATATACTGTCATATTAATAAATAACCATACACCCACCTTCACTAAGCTTTGTAACTCTCTTAGGAATACATTTCCCCACATATGAAACTCTGGAAACATAGTTAAAAGTATGTTCTTGTTCACATTGGGGCAGTCCTACTTACATAAATGGGGTTGCATTAGAACAAAAGCAAAATATGTCTCCATTACCCCATACGTGTGCCATAACAATTCATCGAGCTGTTTGTTCACCAACACAGGAGGACAACATTTTTTGTGATTTACCCTATACAACATTGTTAAAAAAAAAAGTTACACGCAACCTGATTCAGAGACTATGACTTCCGTGAACTTAGAAGTGAGCAGCAAGACTAATTAAGAACCCAAGAAAATGCAGAAGACTAGTTGACTCACCTGGATGCTGGGTGGCGAACGATTTTTTCGGGTTGTAGTGGTCGCCATTGTAGTTGTAGTTTCCATGACTGTAGTAGACATTTCTGGTGGCACAGAGGTTGTGGGTGTTGTTCCCAAGATGGAAGGGACTTCCCCAACGAGTCGGACACTTCCATTGATTTTAATGTTGGGGTTGTTCTCCGCTGCCATGTTCAGCACTTTCAAGCCATTGTAATAGAGACCGGAGAGCTGGCCTTGAAAGAGACGCCCTCTGTCCTTCCCTCCTATGGCTATTTGCGCCTGGGTGTTGAAGATCGTTAACTGTCGTCCTAGTGAAGGGGGGTGAATAACATTATTGCCAGACATTTCCTTTACTTTGCACATTACATTGAACCCTGGCCAGAAATCACAGACAAAAAAGAACTAGATTCATTCTTGGTAGTGATTATGATGACTGTAGAGAGACAGCATGGAAATGCACTGCCTAAACATCACTAATAAGGAAGATTATCCTGAAAGCAAGAACACCTAAAACCTCATACTTCAGCATCCACTCACACATCAGAAGTTTGGAGGAGGTTTGACTCAGAAATTTAAACCCACTCTTTTAGACTTGGACCCATTTTAAACTATAAATAGGAGTTTAATATGTGGCCATTTTTCTACTATCAATTCAGATTACAGTACCTGTCAGGCTTTAGCCTATAAATAAATCTTATATTTTGACTGTTAAAGGATTAACTCATAGAGCCACTTTTATTAATGCAATTGTTTTAAGGGGTGGCTTTGGGACGGTAAAACATCAGAAAAAAAATGATATGGTGGTATAAAGATTGAGTAGGAATCTTATGACAGTATCAGTTTTCACCTGTAAAGTTTGTGTTGTGAAGGCTCACAAATCAAAACCCAATAAACATCAAATGCAAACATTTGTGATGTCTCTGAAAGAGCAAAGCTTTTGAAATAGTGAAGATAACAGCGCTTCGGAAGTTAAGCACCAGAATGCCTAATGTGTGACTCCCCTCTTACAGATGGTGAAATTCAAATGGAGACAGGTTATGTGGTTTAGTCAAGGTCACACCTTGATTGTTAGAAGTGGTCTAATAAATTTCTTCCTAATAAATATATTTATTAAAAATAAATCTAGTAACAATTGCCAATTCACCTACGTTTGCAGGACACTCACATCACATTCAGCCTGGACTGCTCTATAAATACTGTTTATATCCCAGGCTGCACTAGTTGATCATGTTAAGAAATAAATTGCTTCATGAAGTGCAGAGGTAGTGCCTATAACTTCACTATTCCTCAGAAGATTAGGGGCATGACACCTGGAATCTGTTGAATTAGCAGACAATCAGACTGGACAGAGCTCAGAAGAATTATCAATGCAGCATCAAGTCAATTGTCATTCAAATATCTTACTGTGTTTTCCCATCTTTGTGAAGTTTGAAGGACGTGTTCCCATCCCATTCCCACTCCCCAGTTCTCACTCGCCATTTTCTGTCTAGTCCAAGTTGATAAGAGGTGCAGAATGTCACCATGTAGCAAAGTACAACCCACTGCTCATTCCTTCACAGCCAGTGGTTAGAGTAGATCAAAATATGAGGGGGAGCTCACCAATTTTGGTGGTCGTCGTGACGGGTCTTGAAGTCAAGTGGTGATGCGGTGTAGCATCATCTTATGGTGACAGGATGAACCATGGGGAAGAGAACGGGGACAAGAGAAGAAATGTATCTGAAAGTAGTGTCCGTCCCCAAAGAGGGCCCTAGCTAACTAAGTAACAGTGTATGGACAGGTGTAACATACAGACATGTGGAGATGGGCTGCACATCTCTTGTGCTCCTCACCCACAGATTTGTAAATGAAAAATTAGGACTTGATCAGGGTGGAGTAACTGCATTGATGAAGAAATGAAAAACAAAAATGGAGGGTATCCTTCCCCTGGAAAGTGTTGAAACACCTGATGCGATATTCTGCATCTCAGGAGGTTTTAAACTTGCCAGAGGCAACATATGTCTATTAAAACATCAACAAACATGCACTGAAGCCACACATCCTCAGAATGTAAACAGAGTCTTTATTCTTGTCTATGAAGAAAATAGAATCCAATAACAATATCTGTCAAGGTATTCAGCTGTCTCAGCCCAGCTCCCCTCTGAGTTAGAGGAAATGGCAGTGTATACTGTAAAAGGTCAAACTCCTTTCCCATACCATGTCCTCTGAGTTTGCTTTTCTTTTCTGTCCTGTTGTGCTTTGTATTTTTTAATGGATATGCTGTAAGATATTTACTACATCATTTTCCCTTCTTCTAATATGGTCCCTCCCTCTAGTACTATATTTCTGTCCGTGTTGTCCCTGCCCCTATGAACCCAGACATGTCACTCATCTCTATTCCCTCCTTCCTACCTCACTCATGATAAGAATACCAAAAAGTAGAGGTAAGATGAGTAAAGAACAGGCAGTTATTTCACTAATCTTGAGATGTTATCCCTGAAAATGGATGGAAGGTACCGACAGTTAAAAGTTTTCTATTTCCATTTCCCTTTCTTTCTTCTTTTGAATCAATACTGAATCTTTGTTCATCTTTTGCCAGAGGAAAAAAGGTGGAAGATAATGAGAAGAGGGAATGTTTGCTGCTCCAGGTAAGAGAGCTCCCAGTTCAGGAGAGAAAAGGGACTCTCTTGCTTTTACTGGAGGATTACAACCTCCTCAGGATGTCATCTATTCTAACTCAAGCTCACAGCACAGCTTTAGACATGTCTGTCATGTTTCTTGCTTTATTTTCAAGACTGAGGAGTTAGTATATTAAGGTTAAAAAACAAGGCCATGTTTCCAATTGTGGGCCTTCACCTGTGTCTTTAAATGTTGAAAGAAAGTGTACACCAAGGAGGTGACCCCATTCTAGCAAAAAAGCAACTTGGATCGTGTGTGGGATCTTCATTGTTTGTTCAGTGGTTTTCTAGGCCAGGATTCATGCACTGCACCATATAGTTAATGCTGCATGTAGCATTACTGTACTGCTACTAGAACTGTGTTTGCTACTAGAACTGTGTTTGCTAAAAGAACAATCACTTGTTGCAGTCACCTACAACCTGGAATTCCTCATTCTTCACTCTAAGATGATGTACACTCACATGAATAAAGACAACAGGTAAATGCATATGGAATGAGAAAAAACTATTGAGAGAATATACACTTAATTCTATCACCATATGTCTCTTCTAATAATTTTTTGATTATATTAATTGGAAGCCCTTACTTCGTCTAAGTAAAATTTATTTGGCCATTGAATTTTATTGAGGAACTGTTTACATTGGTAAATTCTACTAGGTCTGTAAGGACTGCAGAATTACAGTCCTTTTTTCCCCCAGAGAACTCTTCCTATGCTATTTTAGTGTAACACTAAAGATAAATTATGAGCATATTTTAAGTTTCTGAGCTGTTTTTAAAATATTCTCAATAGTTCAGGCTCTTGTTTCTTTGTTTGCTCTCTCATTGACTTCTTCATTTGGAAAACTGAATTCTAATTAAAAATATCCCAGAGAAATCTTAGTGAAGTGTAACTTTTCTGTAACACTGCAGAAAAGGGCCTGATCTTGCAAATCCTAATTCACACTAATAGCTCTTGCTTCAAAAGTACAGTCACTTACATCAATGAGACTTTACAGGTAAGAAAGATTTGAATAATTAAGGACTTCTGGGATCAGTCCTTTTGATGAGATGCTTCTGGGTCTTTATTAGCTCATCCAGTTGCAGAACAGGTAACATCTGTGCCTAGGCAGACACCAGGTATTCTGCTAAGGAAATCTGCTGGATTTATGCCTACTCAAGTTGAACAATTTAAGACTAATACTTCTTTTTATATTCACATCCATAATCTCAGTGAAGTTAATAGCATTTAATATTTTGCTCATTACTCATACAATTCAAACTGCAAACCTGTGCTCCTCTTAAAAATATTTTCAACTAAGTTATACAATTTAAAAGCTCCCCAAAGCAGGAATGATGCCACTTCAGAAAGATGTTGTGTTATCCAAGAATGAACTATTTCATTATTATGAATAAAAGAGCAATAGTACCAAATGTCAATCAAAAAGTGTTTCATCTTACCTCACCCGAGCCAAGAACTCATATGGGCAAGACAGCTATTCTATATGATGTCTCTTTGATGAATCTATTCCTCCATTTTGATATCAAGCTACCTTTTCACTCATCATCTTTATAAAGTCTTCTGATAGAAGGTTTCCATGTTAGTTTAATTTTTAGATGGATAACTAGATGGATGAGCAGGTTGGTGAACAGCTACACAAATTACTCATTCTTATAATTTTTTAATTTGAGCAGTACCTAAGTTGCTGAAATCATCTATGTACTTTGGAATGAAGGAACAAACCTATATTTTCCCAGCTGTTACACTGCACAATGTCATTCCCTCACACGAAGTGGGAAGACTGAATTTCCTTTCACTTGAGTAAAAACATGGCTTTACCCTTCTAGCCTAAAAACATCCAGGGCTTTGATAGTGTCTGAACAGTCAAATATTGTCTCTTTTCGACCCTAGTGCATGTGTGATTGTCTTTTAACAAAGCATCAATATCCACAAAAGGCAGACTTCAGTTCAAAACTTCAGGATGACTTACAAATGGAAGTGCCTTGCATGCTTTTAAGCTCAAACTTGAAGAAGCAGTGACATAAAATAAAAGATTTGGTAGAAAACCAAAAAGGAAAAAAAAAATCAAAGCAAACCCAAAACCAAACCAAAATAAAACAAAGATGGGTTTCTCAAGCACATGAATTACATCAAGGAATTAGACATGCATCTGTTTTAACAAAATTAAGGCAATCACTGTCTTTAGTGTTAAAGGGACTTTAGCAATTCAGACTTACCCAAATTATTCTCTTTTTAGTGTAAACTTTATTTATCTACTTTAGTTTGATCTTGTAAATTAACAGGGCAACCCACTGAGACTCAATAAGCATTTTCTGTTTATTGCTATCTTAAAATTTATTTAAAATTTAGCTGAATTAACTGTTCATAAAAAACTGGTGGTAAAAAACTGTTTCTTTTTTGGTTATACAAATATTTTTAACTTATTTTCAAAATACTTTGGCTTTAGTTATAAACATTACACCATTGTAGACCAAACCTGAAAAGTGAGCAACACTGTCAGCTCTCGTTGAAGTCAACAGGAACTGAGTGTGCACAACACCTTGCAGGATCAGGCCTTTCACATAAAAATATTGAGTGTATGTAGCCATACACTCAAAAATATTTGAGTGTATGTAGCCATATCTTCCCTGACCTTAATTCATACTGGATAAACCAATTTGTTAATTCAGCTGAGGTTAGAAATTTGAAACAGAACATAAATTATATTTTTCCAGTCCTACAAAAGATTGGTTTTCCTTCTTGGAAGATGCGTTAAGAACCATAATCTAAATTGGCACAGAAAATGCAAGATCTGAGTTCAAAGGTCACCCTCTTCTATCAGCACTTTTTTCATAAAAGGAAACAAGAGAAGATTGTGTTCTGCTTTTTCTAGATTTCAAGGCAAGGAGTTAGTTACAGAGATTTTTTTTTTTAAAATGCTCCATTTAGTATAGAAGGAGAAGATCTTTAAGGTCTTCCTGACTTAAACTCCACTGTATTACCAAGAGCCTATTCCAAACCCTACTGAAATCAGTAAGTTATTCTCTTACCTTCAACAGGCTTTGAAATGGGATATACATCTAAGACTTTTTTCCCCCCTCCAAATTCCTGACAAGAAAACACTACTGTTCTTACTCAAGCCTCATTTCAACAGGTCATGGACTGCGTGCAGAACTTTCATTCAAGCCCTCTGGACTTATTTATGTTAACAAGTCTTTTGCTGAACTGAGGCCAATTACTCCAGGCAAACCTACAAAGTTAAATAGCACTGCCTGAGAAAAATTTGACCCATAACTTAGACAAATGCCTCATTTGAGTGTTCAACCTGTACTCCAGACAGAACAATCATCCTTCTCTGTCTCCCTCCCTTGAATTTAAATGAAAATGTTAAAAAATGTTTTCTTTACAACATTTTTTAAAATTGTTTAATAATCTTAATACAATTAGGAAATACATAACCATAGTGGCTAATCAGACTCATGAGAAAAAAAGAAACTTAAAGGAAGTGGTTTAACGGGTGCATTTGAAAATCTCTTAACACTTTGATAATAAATATATAAATGTATCTTAAACCCAAATCAAAGTAGGAAAATCATGCAGTGGTTAAATTGCCATAATACATGTTGTTGCTCTTCACTCTTCTTCATTTTGTTTTTTTTTTTTTTTAGAAAACATCTCCTGAATTTTCACTTGTTTGTTTGTTTGTCATTACTATTATAGCAAGCTTAGAATTTCGTCCCTTTAACTGCATTTTAATAGCAATGTATTATAGCATGATTTATCAACATATGGCAGGTGGAAGCTGACACAAATTATAATGAAAATTAAAACAGTCATTTATGCAGCAGGCGATTATCATTTAAGAAACATTTATTTGCAGGCTTTAAAAATGAGAGTTTAGAATCAAATGGGTTTAAAATGAAAGTTTTAATGACTGTTACCTTTTTCCTGCAGCCACTCCTCTACAGGCCGGTTATATTTGAAGGGGATTTTCTGTTTTACCATTTGGAACCGTTCACTATCAGTGTTGCCTTTAAAGTTTAAAAAACAGCTTAAAAACAATCTGAAAAGTCAATGAAATAGTTAAAACATCCTAGATTTTTTTTTTTTATGACCTTCTTTAGCTACAAATAAATAAGTGTGCATGTATGTACATATATTTGAAAAGAGAGAGATTTAGCTTTAGTAAGTGGAGAATAGTTATGCATCCATCGCCTGAGGTTCTGGAAGGTCGAAGAAATTAAATCCCATGAAAAAGATATCTCAGATTCTCCTCAAAGTATTTGTTTATCCAAATTGGTTAGAAGGCATGTGTAATTTGTCTGCTATGTGAGACCTGGAGTGAACTCAGTGCCATGAGTTAAAACATTTTGATCAGGCTCTAGATCTGATTGCATAAGGACATGGTACAATGTCAGTCACGGAAACACACAGTTAGCAGTAATTTGATAAACCTTCTTGCACTAGTAGAAGACATATGTTAGACTAGAAGCCCAGTAAATAGGAAAAAATAAAGGAAGAAAATATAAGAAATGGATGCTGAAAGGACATAATAGAATTAGTTTAAAAAAAAAAAACTGAAGGATGGGAAGACAGATAGGAAAAAAGGGAAGTAAAGTTTAAAAAGAGGAAGAGATGCTAATTAAGGATATGTGAAGACTTGTGTACTAAAGACTTGGGCCTGTTGCCAGAATAAAGCAGAAACTTAAAAACTAATTTAAAAAAAAGCAGAAATAATAAGCCAAGATGTAAATTCTGGCAAGTGCAGTTCTATTGTTCCATGTTGATGGATAACAGAATTATCTAGTAAAGTGTGTTTAGGAGGAAAGCTCTTAGTACTTGTACAGAGAGGATAAGGATTCACAAAAAGCCTCTGTCCAAATTTCCTGGCTATTAGAAAATTGTACAGGCCAGATGGACAACCTCTAGTAGAAAGCAGCAGCTCAGTTTGATGATGTTAGGAGTGACAGTGAACCAGTGCCATCATTCTGCTTTTTCATTTTCTTCAGCTACAGTCCCTTTCTGAGTCATTCTGGTTTTTCCTTCAATTATTATTTTCACAAAAACTTTCCAGCCAGATAGGCATAAAAACAGTGCATCTTTTACAAGCATCATTATAATACTGTAGACAAAGGAGTAAGCCCCCAGCTTACTGAAGGAATACTACCATGAACAGAAGTTCAGTAGATCAGTTGTGCTCCAATATCGGTTTCAAATAAATGGCAGACCAAGAGTCAGCAACTGCTCTGTAAAATTTGCAACACCACCTTTAAAGTCCAACATATAAATAACTAATGTGGCTTCATATATATTTGACTTTCTGAAACAGATGCTGTAATCTTTTTTTAATGTAAAGACATACCAATGAAAAAAAATAAATCACTAAGTGACATCAGTCCATCCAGTCAACAGCAGACAACTCCATTCTGCAAGGACTATGAGTGGTAGATCTCCTGTGTTTGATAATCCTCACTGCATCACTGTTGCTCAGAAATGCTGCCAGTCTGTATGAAGCACCTGATGACTACAGCTATGCTCTCCAGTAGCATCTTGTTACTGCTTTCTGGAACAGATGAGAGGCATTATAGCAACCCACCAGCTGTAATCCAAAAAGGATTCACGTGAATCGACCTAAGCTTAATCATCTCCTATATCTCTGTAAGATCAGTGGTAAGGAAAACAGCAATTTGGATTTGGGTTAGTATCTCCAACTGTAAAGATGAACATTTAGGAGCCTTGCTGCTTATTTGAGGCAATAGGTAAAACAAAGCAAAAACATTTAAGAACAGCTTTACTGGCCCAATTCCTCATTACTTTCCTGGAAAGCCATCTACTTTTTACCTTTCTTGTAACAGATTAATTGCGGGAAACTGCAATTCCCCATCATAGAAATATCTAATTAAGTACCAGCTGACACACACTAATGTTCCAGTTTCTCTGTTGCATCTCAGATGCCTGCCATATACAATTGGTTACTTGGATAAACTAGAAGGAAAAGATAAAATATTGAAAACACTCTCTGTCAGTAATTTATCAAATCATATTAAATAATGTACCGTGATGGCTTGGAGTCACTCACAGACATTAAGTTACCCTTAAGTACATTCCCAGCTCTCATAATTCATATCAGCACCAACAAAAAGTCAGTTCTGTACTTCTATGAATACAGATTCCTAAACAGAAAATTTGAATCATGTTCAGTGTGGGGTCCAAGAAAAAAAATTATAAAGAGCAGCTGAGGCAACATAAAAAACAAAATCAAACAAAAACCTCTACCTAAAGCTAAAGAAACAGTAATATTAACAAAACAATGATATTTTATCTGTTTATTCTTAATAAGCTGATGACTAATATAAGCTGAGGTCATGCAGATCAGTTACTTTTCCGCTTTCTTAACCTAAAGGATAGCTTCCTTTCTTGCAAGTTCTCCTATTTTCATTTAAGCCTAGGGGAAGTTTTTAGTCGTAGGACATGAAAGCAGACTCTCTGGTTTGGGGAGAGCAGAAACAAAATTAAGTCAAGCTCACTACTATTTCTTTTTTAAGATCAGTTAACAAGGCACTCAGTTTATCCATTAGACCTTTTCTCAACACACTCATCCATGCTCACCAAACCAGCTAAGTCTCATAAATGCAATCATAAACAATCTTCATCTCCTTTAGGATATTCTTGTTCTGTTGCAGTGTGTCTAATAAGAAAGGAGTACTTATCTTGAAAGATACTCAGGAAGTATTTCAATGGCACTTAAAGACCTAAATTTCTCTGTCAACCCAGACTTGAACACTTACAGAGAGGCTGCTACTACATCTATATTGTGATAGAGAAAGATAATTTCAGTAGAAATGGGGGTTATTCCCCACTTTATAGAGTGGACTGAGTTAGCACTACTGGTTAGATGAGTGTATTGATATAATATTGATCGGCAAGCACATTTCCTATAGTCCCAAAGAAATTCTATAACACTATTTCCTAGCAACAAAAAACTCCATTGGCTTAATTTGGTATGTGCATAAGTAACCTTTTACTGGTGGCAATGAGATCTTTTTCAGAACAAAGACAGTTCAAAGAAACCCCAGAGTCAGCCAGCATGGAGTGCTTCTTCCTCGGTGTGGAAGGGTGACTGTAGAAACGAAAAAATTTAATGGATTGAAATTTCTCAGAAGTAGGGCATTTGACAAGATTAGACCAACAAGACCAAGGTAAAAAAGGAAGTAGGACAATCAAAGAAGACATGACAAGGAAAAATGGATTTCTTATAATATAACTCTAGACCTTCAAGAAAGTCAGAAACGACAACTATTCCCCACCACATCTTTAAAAACTGTTTTTTTGTTGTCTTTTTTTAAATCAGGTTTAATTTAATTTTATTATTCTTATTATTATGCAGATATATTCAGCAAGATTAAAATACATATAAAAATCATACCTTTAAAAGCTATGAAAAATTGAAGGGCGTTAAAAACTCATATAGGTTTAAATTGCAACATTAGTTTCTGATCTATTATTTTTTGTTTTGTTTTTAAATGTTATTTCAGGCATAAGTAGGAATGATTTATAAAACATGTGCATGAGAATGTGCTCACTCATATACCCAGTTACCACAGTGAGTTAAAGAACAATTCTTTCATTGTTAAGTGCTGAGGCTAGCCATTAAATATAACCAGTAAAACAACACAATTACTAAATTAATACTGACTTGGAGTAGTGCTTTAAAAAAACAAACACAGCATTTGATATGAGAGTTCAAAAAGGAAATATCATGGTTTGCAACACGAAGTAACATAAGTTCAACATAAAGTAAGCCAGTTGGACCTCTGACAACCGAGCCATGACGTGATTAAGGGGTGTTCTTGTCCATCTTCATATACAGAAATTTTCATTAACAATTTGTTTCGTGACTTCAGTGCAATTCCTTTCTAGAGCTGAATGACATGCATATTCAAAGAATCCCTTCACATAACTAATGTAGATCCCTTCTTTTTCCTCTTTGAGTCCAGCTCTGATTCAAGGCTGTACTTCAGAATAGAATACACAGAAAGTACTCTTACTCCCATAATTCTTCTGCATTCAGAATCAACGTGGGTCTCAAAAGTCTTCAGGATATAATTTTTAGAATTAAATTGTGTTGATTAGTTTTGCTACTTGTGATTTACTAAATATTTTTCCTCCCATAGGTTCTAGCTGCTTAAAAATAATATTCAAGAATAAGATTCAAGGACCAATAGGAACTGCTCATTTAAAATAAGTTTCCTCCTTTTTCCTTCATCTGCATAATAAATTCTTCTAATCAGTATGACTTAGGATCTGCTCAACAACTTAGCTTCTAAAGAGCCATACCCCATAAATGCATTCTTTCACCTATTTTTGTTTCTTTTTCATGTAAAAATTCTAAAGCAAAGCCAAATGTGAACACTAGGATTTAAAAAAATCTTTTTTTCTTATTCAGGATTTGCATTCACAATTAATAGAAACTCTGCTGCATCTCCCAAGTTTTCCAACAAACTGATAAGCAACCAGGCTCTTTTGACCTCAAGGGTTTTAAGGGTAACATTTTGAAATCTTCTGGATCCTTGAATCCTGATTAACCTGAATATTCAAAATATTTTGGACATTATAGACATTCCTGAGGACTAAATACTTTGGAGAGAAATATAGAACAAGAATTCAATTTTTTTTTTTCATGCTCCCTCCTTCAGCCAAGAAAACCTGGCATCTCAATCATAAAGATCAGAACCTACTTGTTCAATGTGATCAGTTGCCAGTCTTCTGTCTTTTTTCTGAAGACCTCTGTATCCCTGCTCCACAGACTATGCAGATAAATAGATCAGATTCACTATAAACTTTAGCTTTTGATAAGCTCCAATTTAGACCTAACTAAAAAGAGGGGGGGGATCAAAATAATTTGCTTGTGCTAATTGCTACTAGCAGTTCTCACAGGAAATATTTTTGATACAGTGCAACAGTCCAGGGGGAGACAGTTTAAATTTGCTCATGGGCAAAGGAGAATTTTCTTCCAAAACCCTTCAGTGGATGATGTTTTGCTTTACTACTCATGGTTTCTTTAAGAAAACAAATAACCTTTATTGCATTAAGCTTATTTCTAAACCAGTATGGATTCCTAAGCCAAAGAAAGTACAAGGGCAACTGAAGCTCTGAAAGATGTTGCTTCTTGGCCTAGATACAAATCATGATGATTTACTTCCTCTTCGGTGTGAGAGAGAAAATCTGAAAGGTTCCAGCAAATTGCACTGGGCAGAAAGAAAGGACTCACTTTCAGGTGGAATATTAATCCAACCTAATAAAAGTCTGTGAAGATGCTAAAAAGAATACCATAGAAAACACTCATCTGCCCTAAATTACTGTCAAAGGCTGTTCTATGAAGAGACACTACAGAAGCAACATTTTCTTCATTTCTTCTAAGTCTCTAAAAAGAATGAGACATTTTATCTAATGAGCAGTTATTAGATGAAAGGTGCTACAGTGATGCTAATGATTTTAAAAAACATCTTGATATCAGTGTTCAAGGTTTAAAATTATTCTACCTTTTTCACTTGTTGTAGGTGGAATTTCAGTAGGAGAAGGGCTTGTAAACAGTGTTTGATAGTTCAGTTCACCCAGCAGCCTTTAAAGCCAGATCCCCTGGCTTCTATGGATGCCCATAATCTCACTCAGACTGACATATACTCTAATTGACATCATGGGAGAGAAGCAGCCTGCTACAGCATGCAAAGTTTATCTTTGAAGGCTAAATCCTCTACTAACATGAACTGGGTCGGTTCAGTTCAGCCTCAGAACTCTCCTAGAGCTGATGCTGTGTGCCCTGGAAAAGAAAACCTGCATGCATCATGGAGAAGTTACCATTTTCCCATAATATCTAAAAAAGGACCCAAAAGTTTCTGAAGTGTGTTTGTGATTGGCACACACTGAACCTCTTTAACCACTTCTGTTATCAGGCAGCTGTGCTTAAAAGTTACAGTATACTGAATTGCCCCATTTTCACATACCGTTAAGTACATATTTTGTTTTAAATCTACGAAGTACAACCACCATTTGTTCATATTTTATATTCAACCAGAAAATGGAGACAAGTCTATTAATAAAGGACTAGAGTCTATTAGTAGGACTAGAACCATATTCCATAAATCAGAAAGGAATAAAAACACTACAAATCAAGTTTTAGCATCAGGTCTGTTTATGTATAGCTGTTTATTTTGTTGTGTTACCGTAAGACCATATTGTGGTTTATGTTATGTAACATAAGGAATGGTTGCATTAAAATCAAAACACTTCAAAAATCTCTACTTCCAGTGGCTTTTAGAAAACACTTGAAAAAAGTCCAAACCTGAAACCACAGATGTGGCTTATACAGAAATTAAACAGGATGACCATGCAGCTGATAACTGAAATAACTATGAGACAGGTGATCTGGAATCTTTCTAACTACAACAAACTATCCCTCTACAAATTCTCGTAAACCTTAAGTTTTGCCTTGTGTAACAAAGGCTACCATAGAAGACTAATTCAAATTTGGGATTTTACTTAATTTGACGGGGTTGAAGAATAGACATTGTACAGCTTTGTTTCAGCTCTTGTATATTATATTTTTCCTCTGTCCTCATTGTTCAATAAAGTTGCATCTTTTGCTATTGAATTCTCAATTTATTTATTGTCCTCATTTTCCCCTTAGTCCTGGATGCCCTTGAATTTATCTTCAATTCCCTCTCATCACATTGTTTGCTGGAAGCAACACCTTTCCTTCCATTCATCTCACTATGGACTGGAGTTAAAAGCTGACCTTCACACTGCAACTCTCCTCAGCTCACTGCCCTCATGACAAGAGACAACAAGGTCTTGGTAACATAAGTACTAAAAATAAGAGAGAGAATTAGCAAGCAAGGCTACAACAGCAAAAACCACTCAGGCAACTGGAGTTCTTTCCAAGTTTCTAGGGCCTCAACCAAAAGTTTGACACTGCTGCCACTCTCTATTTTATCTTTTTTAGCCTAAAGAACTTGGGGCCCTAATTCAAAGCAAAGCACCATTCAGATCAAAATTATTGGGCAATTCATAGGCAAACCAGCAGACAGGATTTTAAATGTCTGCCCAGAAGGTATAGGTAACATGGACTACCACGCATTAGTAAGACTAAGGAAGACTTGGAGAACTCATCTAATTCACCGCTGTGCCCCAGGACAAGATCAGTAATATTTCAACCTCCCTTTATTTAGTCTTTTAATCCTGTTTTGGATAACAAGAAAATGAGTGCCTTAGCCTCAATCACTCTAACACAGAAGCACTATAGAATCACAGAATCAACCAGGTTGGAAAAGACCTCTGAGATCATTGAGTCCAACCCATGATCCAACACCACTCTGTCAACTAGACCATGGCACTAAGTGCCACATCCAGTCTCTTCACAAATACCTCCACGGATGGTTAATCCACCTTCTCCGCGGGCAGCCCATTCCAATGTCTGATCACTCTCTCTGTAAAGAATTTCTTTGTAATGTCTAACCTAAACTTCCCCTGGCACAGCTTAAGACTGTGCCCTCTTATCCTACTGCTGGTTGCCTGGGAGAAGAGACTGATCCCAACCTTGCTCCAACCTCCTCTCAGTAGAGAGTGATGAGGTCTCCCCTGAGCCTCCTCTTCTCCAGGCTAAACAGCCTCAGCTCCCTCAGCCGCTCCTCAGAGGGCTTGTGCTCGAGTCCTTTACCAGCCTGGTTGCTCTTCTCTGGACCCGTTTCAGCACCTCAGTGTCCTTCCTGAACTGAGGGGCCCAGAACTGGACACAGTGATCCAGGTGTGGCCTAACCAGTGCCGAGTACAGGGGCAGAATCACTGCCCTGGTCCTGTTGGCCACACCGGATGTTGGCCACAGGCCAGGATGCCATTGGCCTTCTTGGCCACCTGGGCACACTGCTGGTTCATCTTCAGCTTCCTGTTGGTTAGAACCTCCAGGTCCCCCTCCACCTGGTCGCTCTCCAGCCACTCAGTTCCCAGCCTGTAGCGCTGCAGGGGGGTGTTGCAGCCAAAGTTTAGGACCCTGAACTTGGTCTTGTTAAACATCATACCATTGGATGCACCTTCGAGATTTCTTTCCTGAAGCATGTCCATCCTTCCTGAACTCCTTTGTTTTTGAGGGTTGTTTCCCAAGGCGCTCTCTGAACCAGCCTCCTGAATAGGCCAAACTCTGCCCTCTAGAAGTCCAGTGTAGAGGTTTTATTGACACCCTTCCTTACTTCACTGAGTATTGAAAATTCTATCATTTCATGGTCACTGTGCCACAGATGGTGTCTGACCACCACATCTCCCGTCAGCCCCTCTCTGTTTGTAAACAGCAGGTCTAATAAGGCCCCAGCCCTGGTAGGTTCATTTATCAGCTACAACAGGAAATGGTCCGCCATACACTCTAAGAATCTCCTAGACTGCCTCTTCTCTGCTGTGTTGAGTTCCCAGCAGACATCCAGCAGGTTAAAGTCACCCACAAGAACAAGGGCTGGCAATTTTGAAACCTCGGCCAGCTGCTGCTAGAATAATTCATCACCCTCATCATCCTGATTGGATTACCTATAACAAACTCCCACCAGGATGTCAGCCTTGTTGGCCTTTCCCCTGATTCTGACCCATAAGCACTCCACCTTATTGTCACTGACCTCAAGTTCTAGAGAGTCAAGAGACTAACATATGGAGCCACCTCTCTACCTCTCCTACCTTGCCTATCTCTTCTGAAGAGCATGTAGTCACCCATTGCAGCATTCCTGTCATGCAAGTCATCCCACCACATTTCCGTGATGGCGACTACATCATAGCTTTCCTGCTGCCCGATGGCTTCCATCTCCTCTTGCTTGTTTCCCAAACTGCGTGCATTAGTGCACATGCACTTCAGCTGGGCTGCTGATATCACTCCTAACCCTGGGTTTCCCCCCTTAGGCTCTTCTCCGGAGAGCTTGGTTTCATCCCTTTCCACCTTTAAACCTAGTTTAAAGCCCTCTTGATCAGCCCTGACAACTTATATGCTAGGGTTCTTTTGCCCTTGCTAGGTAGATGAAGCTCATCCCACTCTAGCAGGCTTGGTACTATAAATTTTGCCCCATGATTAAAAAAAATCACAATTCTGCTGGTGGTACCAATCCTTTAGCTACCTATTGATGAGATGGGTTTTCCTACTCCTCATTCATCCCTGTTACTGAAGGAATTGAGGTGAACACCACCTGTGCTCCTGTTCCATCAACTAATCAACCCAAAGCCTTAAAGTCCTTTTTAATTGTCATGGTACCTCTTTTATCAATCTCATCACTGCCAACGTGTACTACCAATAGTGTGTAATAATTAGAGGGCCAAAATTAGCTCAGGGAGTTTCAGGCTGTCATGGTACCTCTTGGCCCCAGGAAGGCAGCAGACTTTCCTGTGGGATGGGTCTGGTTGGCATACAGGGCCCTCAGTTCCCCTCAGAAGGGAGTCACCTACTACAACTACCCTTCTTTCTTTCTTAATAGCTGCAGTTGTGATCCGCCTAATAGACGGGGTGCAACCGGGAGACCCTCCAGACAGATCTTTTTCCTGAGTGTCATTTGCCTGACTCACTAGGTCCAGGGCCTCATACCTATTCTTTAAGGGCACCTGAGGAGGTGATGAGGGATGGGGAGGGATTCTTTTACATCTCTGACCAGGGACCTGTTTCCATTCTTCCCATCTACTTGGTCTGTTCCATCTGCCTGATAGCAGGAGGGGCAGGGCTTCTCTGACTCTTGATGACCTTGTTTTAGGGTTGAAAGGGGGTGATTCCACCACTCTATTTCCCTTTCACTTTCCCTAATATTCTTTAGCTTCTCTACTTTAGGATCCACCACTCTAACTAAACAGAGCAAATAATTCACCTGCTTGCACTGTATGCAGGTGTCTTTCACAAAACAAAAGAAAACTCAGACTAGTGAAGGTGGAAGAAGGTTAATCAAATTTTTTCAAGCGTGCAGAAGAAAAAAAAGTTTTATGAAAAATGTGAGTCAAGTCTTATTTTATATATGCAGATTATACTGAATCATTTCAGCCCTATAAAAGCTGAGGCTATGGGCATGAAATAGAAGCAATCTGCTTTAGTTTTCATTTGAGCTATACTGGAAAACTCTATTAGTGTACAGTATAGAGAAAGCAGTTAATAGTTCAACCTTTGTAAAAAATATGAAATAATTTGGGTGTCTACATTATTAAATGTCTGCGATATTTTGTAAGGAATGTGTAAGTAATGGGGTTTTTTCACTGACCAGATCCAAATTAAGCACCATATCAGCCAGCCAAGGCTAAAGTGACTATTAAAGAACAACTGAAACTACATATTGATCTTTCTATTTTAAAAAAGAACAAATTTCATTTTGCAGAAAGAAATATTAAACGGATATCAGAATAAAATCCACTGCTACTGTCCCCACATCCCACTTCTTTGATTCCCTTGTGAAAGGTCATGATGTGATTTATACACCCCAGTGGGAACAAGCAGCAATAACCAAATGCCAAAAGCACTTCATTTGTATTGACACTTTAAATTCTATTAAATCCCATTTATCTAGATGTTGCTTATCTGTTTTCTGTATTATGCAAAATCAGGACAGGGACACACTGAATCTAGATTACATATTCTGGGTTAGGCATTGGAGCTACAAAGTGCAATTATTTTGCTTCCAGGATCAATTGAGACTGAAAACAGTATGTTGCCTTTGCATGGTGCATGGTCTAAGGTAAGAAAATTTGTGGCTTTATACCTGCTCCATGAAGAGTCAGTGGTTCACTATCACACCCTTGCAAACAAGCACTGAGGTAGGCAGCTAGCTTAAGTCTGACACAATCAGCATGGCCATATGAATAGAAAGAGCACTGATTCCTGCAGAACTACTTGGGGCTCAGTGCTCTGTACTCCCCGTTCAAGATGAGCTCCTCTTTATATTTATCAGGCATTACACTGAAACTAAGACTCCTTGTTGGAAGGCACCAGCAGGAACTCCAGTATCTACATGGGAATTAGATCAGTTCCAGCAGGACTTGAGTCTCTCCCCTAGTGCTGGCAGTGATGGAGCTGGGTTGGCTCCACTAGATACCCTCAGATGTTTCCCTGTGCACATATTACCAGGGAGATAATATTGGGGAGTTGAATATACAAACAGAGCATGTACAATCCTTTCCCATGAATACAGTGCTGACCATAGGGAAGCTGTTCAGTAACTGACCAAGATACAAATTCATTGGCCCAGAAAGATTTTCATACTCAGTGAATTGTAGAATATTTTCCATTTAAGCCCTCTAAGATAAAGTCAGTTGGTGTTTTATCTCCAGTTTACTGATTGGAAAACTGAGCCATGGAGTGATAAAAACATTAAACAAGACCACAGGGAAGAACATCTCTAAAGCCAAGGCTGGGATTTGGGAACTTCTGGCTCCAAGCTCTATGACTGTCCCCTTCCATTTCTGACCATCTTTTCATACAGTGGCTCTGTTTCAGGCCACAGCATTGAATTCTATTGATTTTGTGCTTTCCAGTGCCTTCAGTGAGCAGGGAGAAGGCTGATGTGGATGCGTGAGCCCCTTCTGTCACTGCATGTCAAAACATCAACCTGGGATTACAGCTGGCACTGTTCTTTCTGCAGGCAATGTGATCAGAGAAGCACAAAGTTGTTTTCAAGTCTCTGATCCCTCAGGCCAGATGTTTGTTTGCTCATTCTTACTGTGCACACATGTGTAGATGAGGGAAAGACAGGGACAGAGGGAGAGTCAGAGAAAGAAAAAAGAAAATATATTATAATAACTCTGACCAGAGGAACTGAAACAGAACTATCCTAGGAGAGAAATGTAAATATATTAATGTCTGGGATCTCACTGCACTGCACTGTCTACCAGGATTCTGTTTAGTCTTCATCTTTATCTGCATTACATTATACAGGTATCTTTTATGTACCATCTAATGACTGGATCAATAGTAATTGGTTGGACGGGGCTCTGAGCAATGTAGTCTACTGGAAGGTGTCCCTGCTCATGGCAGGGGGGGTGGAACTAGATGATCTTTAAGGTCCCTCCCAACCGAGGCCATTAAGATCTTACACTAGCAAAGGAGAAATTAATCAGAAATCTTTGGTGATAATGCTTATGCTTGGTACCTGGACACTCATACAATCATAGACCAGTGGACACAAACAGATGAGAACAGTTCATAATATCTGAGGATTCAGACAGCTAGGATACACGGGCTTATGAGAAGCTGTATATTTTGGCATGGAATTGTTAGCAAGACCAAGCTATCAGGATATACCTGTATCTCTCAGTGTGTAATTACTACTAATGGAAAATGGCACAGTAATGATTTTAGAAAGAAATGTGCTGGATGTTGAAGAAATGCAAGGAAAAAACACATGGCTTGGATCTGTTTGGCACCATAGTATCTCAGGGACTGGAACTCAAAGGCTTGTTGTAAGTATAAGCAATGCCAGTATTTATGGAGTTCCCCCAGCCCAGGGGTCTTACATCAAATACCACAAGGGTGAGAACAACTAGGCAGAAAGATGCATCAGTGCCCTATGGATACTCTATCTTGGCTTACTTTAAATGATCATTCTGACATAGAGCAAGGATTGGGGAATCTTAAAGCTCATTTCTTCATGAGTTACAGTATATGCCATTCCACCACTGTAAAAGGTTAATAGAACTTTTCATAAGCATTCATTCTGTGTTGAAAGAATTTATCTTAAAAAGAATCCTAGTTCATAGGACTAAGCTAAGAGGAAAGAACTGAGATTTGAGAATTAAGATCATAAATGGAAAAAAGAATAAGAGAAATGGAGAAAAATTACAGATGCCACTAAACTGACTAGGTTTTGGTTTGTCATGGTTTAAACTTGGCTGAGCAACATGGTCACAATACAGCAGAGTAGCTTCTATGAAATTCCAGCTGGAGAAGAAGTGGGAGTATTTCCACATAATCATGTCTCTCTGGATAAATTAATGGAGGGAAAAAAGGAAATACGTGCTTTCCAATTGAGTAATATAATTGTAATGACTGTAGACATGACACAAACACACACAGCTTTTGTGACCTCATATTTCAGATCACAAACTAAGCATAATAATAGGGCAATTTCTTAAAAATGACATCTTCTGTGGCATATTTCTGTTGTTGCCAAAGTGGGTTACTGTAATTATCTGGAGCATCAGACACTTGGCTGCTTTCAGGCTCAAGAAGCTTAATTAGATGAACAAACAGACTCTGCAAGAACAAAAAAGAAAATATCCCAAATCCAGAACAATTGGATAGAAGTGTCATTTTGACCACTAAAGCAAATTTTCTTTTGATGTATTTGGTATTCACCTGTAGATTTGACATATTGGACATCTAGTCTGATTCAGGAAGATCTAAGAATGTTGCTACACTAATTCAACTAATAGCATGAAGCAATATAATATATATATATATATATATATGTTCTTTTGGACAGCACTGACAAAAAGTTTTCCACAAATTGTCAGCACTTTCTGGTGGTATTTTCTTTATCCAGGCTATAAACAAGATAAGGTATTTATGCTAAATTAAAACTAGTATTGTCTCTGTGGCATGTATTTACATGTTAGAACAAGCTTTTATGTGACTGTTACTAAGCAGTAATAAAGACTGCCACAGTAGAATGCTTCTTATTTCTTCTCCCATCTTTTCACACATCTCAAGGGCTATCTGTGGGACCCTGGGTAGAAATTAGATGGTCATGGCTACTTGCATGAAGATGCTATTCTGTGTGTGTCCTTCCTTAGGTAAACCTCTTCTTTCATTCCTACTGCTGTTAAAAGATACTGTCCTGTTTATTCTACTTGATTACCTTACAAGTCTTCATAAAACCCCATGCATTTCCTTCTTTCTTTATGCCAAGCTGACAGAAATTCCAATGTTCAATAGACTGCCACTCACATGGGGTTGAGGTACTTGCTGAAGGTCAGCCTGCAGCTCACTCAGATTGAATGCAGTGTGCCACAAGAGCCTGGATCAGTTTTGAGAAACAGAACTTCAACAGGAGCAATCTGTACCAGAAGCCACAATATAACCACCCTTTTTTTTGTTTGTTTTCTGTCTTTCCTTTCCTCTGTCCTCAAAGACAGAATTTTGAAAACAAAAAAGCCCTAGAGCATTTCCATGAAATTCTTTGAGAATGAGGCAAATTGGAAATGAACTACAGCTTCATTCTTTGTGCAGGAAAGCAAAACATGAAGTACACAAAAGTTAAATTGTGGGCATCATGGCAACATTTATGTAACTTTTATATAATGCTAGATCCTAACCCATCATCCAGTATGGACACACGTGCATTAATATGGATGTTCTTGCACAAATTCCACAGTAGGTTTGTTTATTGGTAACTTAATGTGTGTAGGTTTATATGTCAGTGGATACAGGGGACCAAAACTTGAGTGTTCATATCATGTAGCCATATTTATCAGTTTTCCAACCTTATAAATATATTATAAATGTTATGGCCCTGCAGTGACAAGCTACAATCAACTCTTGATTTCATCAACTTGTCACGCTTTAATCATCCCTCTTGGCAGATCTTTCAACATATGTCACAGTACTGCCTTCAAAATGTGCTTCTCCAATTCTGTTTTATTAACCCTGTCTTTTTATATGTTTTAGGCTCATTATGAAATGCAGTAAATCTGTCAAAGGCACTTCATATGCTGTCTCCAATTCATGCTGATAGGAACCATCTGAGAGCTCATTTAAGTCCCACAAAATGAGTACAATATGAAAAGTCAAAACCTACAAAAACGTATATGACAAGAAGCCTGGGGATCACATTCAGCCCAGAGGTCTAATCAAAATTCAGTGCTCTTGTTCCTTACTCATTGCCCACTCACAAGGGCATTTGGATAGGAAAATATTACCATCACAGTGGCATCTGGCAGTGGCACAACAAAATCCCTTTAGCTTGCAGATCAAGAAATGTGTCTCATTAATGAGTCCAAGTAGTCCGGCACAAGATCCTCGTGCCTCTTCATGGAGACAACTGGAGTCAGCCAAACTTCTTACTACTACCTTGGTTTCAGAAGCAAGGTTTCAGAAGTGAGGAGATGATAAGTGCCTCGAGTCTGAGAGAAGTAAGGGATTGATAAAGGGGCAAAAGAAGGCAAAACCCAGATTTTTTGAGGGGGTTGAGGGCTGGAAGGAAGAGTGAACGAGATATCAAAATCACAAGAGAGAGAGCAAATTTGGGGGGGGGAGGAGCCAGCCTCTACAAAGTACAGAGAGCTAGTGATTTTCTCTAATAAGTCTCAGTTACCAGACATTCCAGATAGTTCTACTTTTAAGTTTGCTTTGTTAATATCCAGTCAGCATTAGACTTTGTATCACTGAGATCAAGAGAACTAATAATCAGAATATTACATATTATTTACAATGTCAGCACACTTTTCAGCTGAATAAAGGATATGTAGTCTTCTCTAATTTCCCCAGTGATGTTGTTATTAGATCATCTAAACTTATCTTCTCCTTCTTGTCTAATGCATTATAAATTAAATAAAGCAAAGTTGGAAGAGGTAATATCCCATTTATAACAGTTAAAAAATACAGACAAGTTTTAAGAAATAAAAGACCTTAAAAATTACAGAGGGAGAAAACTAAAATGTCACTGATGAAAAAAAAATCAAGAAGAACTTATATATTGAGAAATGAGGCTGTTTTTTTCAAGTGTATTGGACTGACTCATAAAGACAATTCATCTTCAGTAATTCTGCCTTGGGTATAATTGAAGACTCCAGAGGCATCACACACTATTTGTCCATAATTAAGGCACTCGTATTTCCTAGAAGATTAGTGTTAACTTTGTTTCATACACAGAAGGGTTAAGTTACCCTCATTTGGTTGGTCAGCAGGCAGCAAAACACAGATCAGAGAGAAGCTGGCTCAGTCCCCTGCACCACTCTTGGGAAATCTACTGTCTCCCCATATCCAGTATAAAGCTAGTGAGATGAACCTAAGCCAGCATGCACGAAGAACCTGGATTCAACCTTGTGAGACCCTCTGCTTCAAGGACAAGATGGGGATAATATATAAAAATCTTCAGTCATGGGTGGGAACTGTTTTCTACAGCTCCCCTTTATGCTTTACATCAAACAAATCCCTGCTAAATTTTGTCTTTAACAACTACAACCACCACTGCATTATCTGAGGAAATTCCTCATCATAACAAGCCGTTGTGTGTTTTGTGTAATTCCTTTACAAATAACCTTGAGCCTTCTGTCTGTCCTCTTAATATCTCAGGAGAGGATCTCACTTTCTCCTGCTCTCTCCCTCTCTTTGCCTGTCTCCCCCTCCCCCCCACCTCCAATTATCTCTTGCTGTCTTCTGGGTGGTTATGTTTAATCTCAGGATTAGGCAGAAGCCTGGAGTTTACCTTGAACAGCTTATCAGCTTCCAAGAGACATTTACAGGGAGAGAAAGACTCCAGTTTTGATAGCAGTAATTGTATTTAGCTTGTAAGATACAAGGCTATTTATCTCATGGCTCTGAAATCACAGAGGGAGAGAAAGAAAATGTTATTGATAAAAACTAAATAAACCCAAAAAGAATGGAGAGGAGAGGAGAGGAGAGGAGAGGAGAGGAGATTCTTAAACCAGCATTAACTGTTTAAATACATGTTCTATGGCAGAAGTGGGAGGAACTTTGTAAGGACAAAATTAGATTAATAAATATTGCAAAAAAATTCTTACATTATTTAATATCCTTTACGTGTATGTGTCTATGCATATTACATGCATATCTTTGTTAGCTGGTAAACAATGATTTAGGTAAGGCTGTGCTAGACATTTTGAAANAGAGGAGAGGAGAGGAGAGAAAAGAAACCCTCTAGTTGAGGTGGGAACCTCTAGAATGAGGTGGGAAATAATTAATCAAAAAGACCATGCCACTTGTGGGATGAGACTGAAAATATCCAGGGAAAGCTGATAAATGGCTTGAGTAGGACAAGAAATGACCTGTTTCAAAGCATACTATGAAGTTCCATAGTCATTGTACTCCTTCAGTTTGCTAGAAAACTTATTGAAAGAAGTAAATAGGAACTCAGCCAGTTTTCTTCCATGTCTTACATGAAGTGCCTGGTACAAATCAAGCTACTTCACAACTTTCCACCAAGTAAATGAAAAAATAGATTATAGCAAGGGAGAGCTGATGTCTTTCACATTTTAGATAGGCAGGAGAATCTAAACCACTAGCACTTTAACCTGTGTTTCTAGAAAGCATAGTATTTCAGACAAAGAGTGTCTCACATAGACTACCAAAGATGTAGTTCCAATTGGATTGCTTTCAAACGAAATTAAACCAGAAGATACGCCCCAATTATCCAGGGACATCCACTTCTTGGAACTGGAACTATTCTGAAGGAAAATCTCAGCACAGATATCAACTTTTTGTTTTATAGGTATGCACTTATCTGACCACACTACGAGGCAGAGCAGTCGGTTCTGCTGTGAAGAGCTAACTGTCCAGCTTTTCCAGAAATCCAACTTCCTCACAGAAATGTACTTGAGAGAGCAAATGAAGTAGGGGCATAGAGGATGAAATATTTTTCTTTTATTCAGTAGCAACAGAAATGCAAATTAATGTAATTTGAAGGGGCACAGACTACTACAAGAAGGCTGAGAGATCACTCAAGAGAATGATAAAGGGGAAAAATATAAAATATGTAGTGTGTGGATGAACTAATGAATCCTGATAAGAATCCAGTTGTATAAGGCTGTCTTATTTCTTATTTTTAAAATGCATTAAAAAAACCCAGGCTACAGCTGTCTTGCTAAATCATGCATCTCTTTAAAATGCCAACTCCTTCCCACCTCTTGCCTTCCTTCCTTTAATCTTCTCCTTTAAAACATAACTCCAATTAGACTTTATTTTGGTATCACAGATACTCTTACTCTACAGCTTCTCTTCAACTAGTTTTGGGGTTTTTCCTACTGTAGAGAATGTAGCCAGTGCATGGATGAATGAACAGGAATATCAGGCTTGTTTTGACACACACTACAAATCTGGCAACACACAAAATATTTCTTGCAAGAAAAATGAGTGAACAGAGAAAAAAAATCTCATGTCTAAGAACTAATGAAAATTTAGGGACTGAAACATCCCAATTTATTTTTAACTATTCTGAAAATTTCTCTGTCTCAAATTTGATAGGTTTATTCTAACATGTAAAACATGTTAGATGCTTCCTCTTCCTGAACTCTTGGTCCAAAATGACTCCAATTTCATCACTAAAAATATTTATTTAGATATAGAGAAGGTTCTCACCAAGACCATAAAAGCAAGAAAATAAAAAGCAAGTGTCCAAGCGCAGCCTCTTTTCTGGGATGTACACAAAAGGATGAAAGCTTGTGAGACAACAGAAGGGAAGCAGTCATGGGACCTGTACCTTAGAGCATAGCAAGAAATTTATACCCTGACTGAGAAACACGTTGTGATGACCAACTTGATGAATCAAGCATCAAGAGGTTGGCTTTCAGTACAGCCTATGGAAAAATCATCTCCTTAATGTCCTCTTGAGAGAGAGTAGAACGGGAGAAACTAATGCAAATAAATCATAAATAGCTCAGTGGTTTTGGCTGAACCATGAGAGATGAATTGCAGATAGCAGCCTCAGTACTAATGCTACTATTTGTCATCTCCCAGTTCTCTGGAACTTTGTCTTAGATACCTGTACTGGGCCACTGTTCAGTCTTGTTGTCCAGTAAGAGAAACTCCAGCAGCATTGGAACGACACTAATGATGACAGATCATTCCTAATGATTAGGATTATTTCAGTCGCAAAGTTTAGCCACGCTTAGCTCCAAACTAATTCCCTCTTTTACCATTTCTCTCTATCCCTTGTCCTTGCAAAAAAGCATTATGCAGGTCACTGCAATGCAACTGGATGCTATATTAACCAAAACATCAGTGCCTAAGTTGTAAGTTTCTCGCTATTTCATTTTCTTTAACTTCCTTGTCTTTTTGTTTTTAAGTTTTACAAATACAGCTTTGGAGTATTTTGGTCCCATTGGGAGAGTTTCAGTTAATTTCAACTTAACTGAAGACTGTGTTTTAAGGAAAGCCAATATTCTCTCACTTTGCTCATTTAATGAATATCCAACTTTTATTTGTGCTTCTGATTGAGCAAGTAATTATGAGTTGAATGTATAATCCTTCTACAAGTAATAAAACTCAGAGAGGAGCATGGAAATGCCATTCATAATGCAGCTCTGCTGCCTGAAGATTGTACCATGTGTGATGACAAAGAAGATACATTAGCTAGTTTATAAAATTTACAAGCATGAGGCTGCAGCACTGTGTGGAAAACCAAGTACACATGAAATTGTTCATTTTACAGACAACACAGTGTGCCCAAGCATCCATGTGTTACAAATACAATGTTTTTTAGACAGTACAAATAAGTGTGTTTCCAGAATTGACCTGATCCTAGGCAAAATATACAGGATTCCTCATCTACTACTACACAAGTCTGATTTGAATCGCAGTTTCAGCACTCTCCAGGATTAGCCTGGGTCTGTCCAACCACAAAGTGTTTTACAGAGTTGAATTTCTGCTGAACACAGGTTTGGTCTCACACTCAGTACAAGAATCTGTAATGCAAATTTGGTCTGTGAAAGACAACAAATTATTAATTTCAAAAGCTACTGCTTAGTCTTTTATAAAAACCATTAACTGTACAGAAAATGGGACTAATAGGGATTGGTTTCTTGTAGTTATTGGCCCACTGAATCTTTTTCTGAATCTGAGGCTGCTGTATTATATGGATATTCTGGTATTTAATATGAATTGAGATCAAGCTACAGTCCTTTCCCCTGGAGGGCCTGGAACCATTCCCTTCTCCCTTGATTTTTTTGTTTGTTTGTTTGCTTGCTTGCTTTTTTCCATAGCCATATAGGATCTTTATTTTTTTGATTTTTGCCCCTTTTTTTAAATTCAGCTAAAATATCAGTTTGAAATAAATGGGAAAAAATAAGGGAGAAACCTGCAGACATTCACAGTATGATCCTCTAAGTCTTATTTTCACAGAGAGAGGCTGAAAAATTCATCATCTACAAACAGACAGAAATTGAAATACACGCACAGAAGGGAAAAGGTGTCTGGAAGATAAAGGTGTCCTTTTTCCTCAGGGTACAACTGTATACACTCAATATTAGCCCAGAACATGAGATTAATGATGATTCCATAAAACCATACATCTTCTAAAATACACAGAAATATCTTTATCCAAGGCAGAAACAGAAGGTACTGAGGTAGTCTTTGAGTGTGATTTATTTTCCTTTTAAAAAAAAAAAAAATCTCTAAAGCATTGAGTTTAATATTTTGTTTCTTTACACCAGGGACTTACTACAGCAAGTAATGTAAGAAGAAAATTTATTCATAGGGTTCTTAGTGACTGTAATTGGCTGCCAACTGAATTGGAGGTATTTTACAAAATAATTGATGACAGAAGCAGAAGTAAGATCCTCAGTTGGGCCTTTCCTAGCCCACTTTCCTCTCTAACCAATAGATAGCAGAGCTAGAATCTAACTCAGCATGTCTGTTCTGTCATGGCATTATTCAAAAAGATTTTTTTCATGGAAAAAAGGTTAATAACTGAAGTGTACACTTTTGCATACACTTCACCAAAACAGTGACAAAGGGCCATGTTAAATATGTGGTAGAGAACATCATAGTTTCCCACATTAAAAACTTTCCTGTGCACTTTCTGAGGGAGTGGAAGAGATTAAGAGCATCCCCTTAGAGTAATTCATTAGTGTAACATCACATAACTTAGTATATAACATCAAGTTAGGGTATTTCCTATATTTGAGTTTGTTTCTTTTGAACAACTCCTACACAACTAGTTAGTTAGTGAGTTAGTACTGTACAACCTAGGAAAGAAGAACTGAAAGTTGCTTAGACTTTATACTGGCAATCAATAAGATCATGGCTTGAACTTAGGCAACAACATGTGAACAAGAAGAATGTGGTTAACATTGGAATTCTTTCCTTGTGCTCATTCTGCCTTTTCTAACCATACACATCATCATAGCTCAGCTATCTTATGCACTGTCAGCATCACATGCAACAATGTTTTTCACTTGGAGTGAGTTTGACCCTTTAGGGTAGCGACAAACTATCATGAGGCTGTGATTTGCCAGTGGTGGGATAAAACATGTAACCTCAAGAGTCTCAAGAGTGTCTCAAGAGCCAGTTGTTCACTATTTCTGGTAGATTCAGAATTATAATTTTTAGAGGGAGAGTGAATTGTTCCACTGCATTTTGACTTAAAGTTAACTAAGAGTTGTCAGTTTTGGTTAGATGGTTAGATGTCAACCTTTGTATCTATAAACCTAAAAGAGAAAGTGAAGTTCAGATGATGAAAAATTAGGAGGCAAGCATAAGGTCTGATCAAATACTTGCTTAATCTTCCACATTCCTTACACTTCAACTCCATATCTATATACACAGTATCTGGGATGCCGCTACCTCTCTTTCTCGTAAGGTCTGTGCAAAACTTTTCTCCCCTAAATATTTAGAAAATATCACAAGTAGCAAAACCAAGTTTGTTGTTGTATGAGTGTGTAGCTATGCAGAATCAGGATTCACTTAGAGACCTCTGAAATAGCAGGATCTATGTGCATCATACCACATAGTTGGCATGCTTATTCTTCCAGTGTAAAGCACTCCTAGTTTGTTTTCCAAGAGACAGAATATGCACCACCAGGCTGGTCAATTTATTAACAAGGTGAAGTAACAAAGATTTATATAGCAACCAGCTATTATTAAACATTAGTTTATAGGTACAAGTACACCTACAAAGAAAAACAAAAAGGAAAAAAAAATATGTACCTGTGGGGTAGTGTTCATTCACTGGCCAGCTGTCAACCTGAAGTGTGGCATTGCCACCATTCCTGGTAAAGCGTACTACGTGGTATTTGCCATCATTTACAGGTGTGCTTTCCTCTTTAATAGAGATATCCACTGTGCCAATATTGAAGACTACACCAATCTTGCCTTGCTCCTAAAATAAAAGAAAAAAGAAACAAATGTTTTTAAATTGCTGGAGATTAGGAGCATGTTCTTTGCCTATAAATCTCTAATGGGCAATTATGCCAGTAGATGGCACTGAAGAATACACAGAAGCATCGTTTTGAGCTTTGTCAGGACGCATTTCTTTGGCTCTGCTGCAATATAAACACTGTGTTTTGCACTCTACAGCATTCAGCTGAAGACAGTGACTCATTTGTTCCCGTAAAACATAACAGAAGACAGGTGAGAAATAAGGCAACTAAAATCAGGAGATGTGCATAAATAGTTATTTAAGTACCATCTCTACTGATTATTACTAGTCACTTGTTATCTGAAATACAGCCACAGGCAGCCTGCATCCCACGAACAGTTTTGTTCTGTTATTCTGCTTGGGAAACAAACAGCCCTCACCCCAAAATAAATAACTTTGGGATCCAGCAGGCAGAAGGCAGTTACAAGATGGATAGAATTAGAAGGGAGAAAAATTTAATTATCTGACTTTGACAACCTGAGGGAACCTAATTGCTAAAATACCTAAAAGATAGGAACAGCCACTCTTTTGCTTTTCTACATCACACACCAAGCAGTGCCTAACCAATAACACAGTCTTCCATAGTGCTTTCCCAAAACTTTCCACCAGGTACTGACTGGTGGAAATGGGCAAAGCCCATTGTACTAGCCACAACACTTCCTCCTACAACTCCCCTTATGTGGTTCAAGTAACAGTCATATTCAATGACCTTAGATTGTAAAATACATGCCAAGAACATCCTCACGTTAGATATCCACATTTAATACTACTGATTTAAACAGTGGCAGAAATCCTCACCACCTTACAACATACAGTTAATGGGAATGCATCTTCAAACACTCAACAAGAAGAGGCACAGTCTGCTGGTGTCAACAATTAGGAAGGCATATTAGGTGTACTGCACAGATCCAAAACTGGTGCAGAAAGGCAGAAGTAACATGCATCATACAGGCAGCCAATGCATTTGCTAGCCATCAACACTATAAAACTGGCAAAGCTCTGCTGTCGGTCTCAACAGAAAAAGCAAGGAAGGAACAACAACAGAGAGTAGATGGTCATGTTGTATGCAAATATATCTTCTTCGAAAAAAACCTGACATATACTAAAGGGGTGCAAGACAATTCTGTTACTACCTTACATATATGCTTGGTAGGCATAGGACTCCATCCTTCAGGGCTGTTGCCTTAGCTTTACTCCTGTCTCCTGGTATCAAAATGCCTTTTTCTTAAAATGCCAGTACGTATTTCAGTTTCTCAGAGAGGTCCTTTCTGATTCCTACTTTACCTTACATTTCAAAGTTTACTCATACCTAAATACACATCACAACTTCCTTGTATCTTCAATACACTTCTTTTTTTGAGATTTGTTTTCCTAACATGTATCAAACTACATCACTGTTATTAGGAAAGGAAAGCAAACAGTCCTGTAGCTGAAGAGGTAGTGAACTGTAGTTCAACTACTTGAACTTTAGCACTGCAACTGTAATTTGGTTTTCCTCTCTTGGTTTTCCTCTCACTACAATGGTAAATTTTAGACTCTGCTAAATATAAGCATGATAGGAACAGTTTCATGTACCGCATGAAACACGCATTTTCAAGCACTGTAATGTTTAGGATGGACTTTTCTTCAAGACATCAGTATCATCTTCCTTTTTACACTGGAACATGAGGTAAGTGGATTGCTGCTCCCAGCAGATGCATGAACTCAGATGCCATTGAAAACAACTAACCTTTCTTCTCTAATGCTACCCCAAAAATACGAGAGGTTTCAGTGAACAGAGATTTATTTCAGGTAAAAGCATCGCTGGCACAGATTTACCATTTCTTTGATATGTGAAATAAGTCATCTCCCAACACTGTTTTAGTGAATCTTTTACTGAAAAGCATATAATTATCTTTACCTGTATAGCAATTAGCAAAGAACAAGTGAATAATTTTTCCTCAAAGACTCAAATACTATCTACTGACCAGGTAACCTGGATACTGATACTGTGATTTTACAAGGCACTGCCCCGTCATCAACCTCCTGGACAACCTCTCATACAGCTTTTTCAATCACCATCAATACATCAAACTTCTTTTGCAAATGATGGCTGCTCTGAGAGTCCACCTTCTTCAAGGCATAGCGTGAGCAGGTAAGATGAAGAGCTGCACGTTGTCAAATGGAAAAGATCTCCAACACCATAGAAGAGGAAGGGATTAAGAGGTATTCAGCAGAGTGAATTAAGCTCTGCAGGCTTAATGCGGCAAAGATTCCCCCACTTGCAAGTGGGGAAGATGATGTTAGGAAGTTCAACTAATCTATCCTGCAGAACAAGAAAATATTTCTGGTCTCTCCTTAGAGGAAAAGGAGATAGAGCCTTTCACCATTCCCCTTCCTGAGGCTTGAAGGAAAAGACCTATTTAATAGGCTAAGAGGGCAAACTGGGAAAGGATAAGATTCAGGAAGCAAAGGATTGCAAACTGCCAGTGGCCTTTAGCATGATGGTGAGAGGAAGGAAATAAGCAAACTGATGCTGCCTTCATCCCGAGCAGATTGCCAGCCCCTCCCCAAGCCAAGAGAACACAGCCCTTCTAAAAGTAGTGTAACACTGTGTTGCAACAAAAAAATGCAAACATTTGCCTAAAAAAACAAATAAACAAAAAACCCCATGGGCCTGACGGAAGGCCTACTCCAGCTCTCTTCAGACCACCCCTGGGCAGAGATCCCTGTGACTCTTTAACAAAAATTTTACAGAAGCACAACTTTTAATACTCGTATTTGGACTGAGTAGAATCTTGTAATGAAAACAGTTTTGTTCCAATTACCAGGATAAAACACAATATAACACAATATGCAGAAAGTAGGGCTATTGAAGCCAAACTGCACACACAGACATCAAGATACAGTTTGTTCATGGTATGTTATATCTCCAGGGCACGAGACACTATGAAAAAAGCAACAATTAGTTTATGGATTTCTGTCAAGAAAAAAAAAAGTAAAGTAAAGCACAAAGAAAATCCTACAGTAAGGAACAGTGACCATGGACACAGGGGGCAAATCCAGGATTTATTTTCAACATCTCTTCTATTCTAGTTTCCTGCACTACAACACCTAATTAAAAGCAGCTTTTACCACGACCTACCTTCCTTCTAAATCTCAAAGACAAGCTTTACCATTAAACTTTAACACTTCATGATGGATATGACTTCTTATTTCTTTCCCCACACATTCAGCTAGGGGATTTTCTTTCCACATTATAATACAAACGTATTGCCTAAACCAGTAACTATGTGACAAAGAAAGTTTACTTTAGAGAGACCATCTTTAAAGGTTATTTTGCAGTTACAGAAAAAAAATCCTAACCACACAGCAAGGAAAAAGGTGAATGCAGAGCCACACAGAGCACATAAGTTACATGGTCGAAAAGGGCTCAAGAGAATTTAAAAATTTAAGTGAGAATTTTTTCCTCTCTGTATTGGTATTTACTAGACTGCCCCAAAACCTTTCCATGAAAAGACAACCATTAATTAATGTTCTTGAAATTTCCAAGTGACATCAAGTGCTGGCACTATATCTTGGAAAACTGAGAACCATTTTATTTATAAATAATGAAGTGAACTCAGCATTCAGTCTGTATTTTACTTCTGCTCTTCTTTATTTAAGGCTACTGAGCCAAACAGGATTTTTAAAGTTTCTCAAGAATTTGCCTTGTGCCGATTTGTCCCATAAAATTGCTGCCCTCAAAATCCACATTACTGTGCTGTTGCTTACAGTCTTTCTGGGGATAACCTTCTGCATGGTGTCTCTAAGACTTCAGACAAGTAATTACGATCATATAATGGAATGATTGTAGATAAATGACAAGAACAAAAAAAAGCAAAGTGCTTAAAAAAAAAATTCTACAAGGTCTTCCCTTGACCTCTCTATTCTACTCAGGCTCCTGGCAACAGTTTGTCATTATATGCATCGTATCAAACATTTTGGACGTTATTAAATGATACAGGAGCTAATCCACAGGATCAGGAAATCTGCAATTTATTGCTTCGGACAACCTTTAACTTTACATTTTTTGTTAAACAGATTCTTCACTTGTGACAGGGTGTCACAGGTGTGATAGTCACCTGTGATAGTCACCTACCTTTCCAAGCTGTATAAACCCTGCAAATCCAGATAGATTTTACTTAAACATTGGTGATATCCTCACAATCCCAGCCCTTCAGACCTAAGAGCAACTACAACTCAAGAGGAGCGGGTCCTAAGCTTTCCTCAGCTTCTACTTTCACTTACTCCAACTCCTTTCCTCTGAAGGCACTTCAGGAACATTTCTGAGGTTTGACATTTTTGCAGGTATGTTTTTGTTTCCCTCCATTCATAGAAAAGTAGAGCCTGTCTGCATGCAAATTGTCAGGCCTTTGCTTTCTCTGTGCTGTGCCTTTAGATTCTGAAGGGATCTATCTTTCTGTAGCAGACCAAGTAGAAAGAAAATAAAATGGGGTTGGCAGTGGTTTTGTAAGATGAGCATGAGGAGTGTGTTAGAGAGGACACATACATGAACAGCCACATGAACTCTGCTCTGAAAAAGGCATTACCATTAGGGTTTTTTTTCTTAATCTAAGATTCAAATAATCCACACTGAAAGTATATGTTTGCTCCCTGCATGCAAAGAGAATTTCATTTCAAAAACTGAGAGAGAGAACTCTGGGCATTAGGACAAATCCTACTCTCAGCTGCATCAATATGAATCAATAGCTATTCTGTTGAAGAAACTTGATTCCTACTGATGCAAGTGAAAGCAGAGTTTATCCCAGTATCTTTATATTGTTTTGCTTATTTTTCTGGAGATGAATGTAAAATAAAGAATAAAGCATTTATAAAACATACCTCAAACCTGACTAGAATCCTGGGGTAACTGTATTTTCTCACACTCATTTTACTTCATTATTTTTTAATAGTCACTACGCACAGACTCCCTCCTCCTCTCACCCTGGCTGGTTCCAACATGGCTAGACATCAGCCCAAACCTGGCAGACAATACTCCTGGTTACTCCTTCCTGCAGATCGCTGCTGATTTTACTGCTCTCACTTGAAAGCGACACAAGATCTTTTAGTAATATAAGTCATTTCACACTGTAGGAAGGTTCTGTAAACTTTTTTTCTCCACAAATGCCACATGAGAACACTTCAACTGTGCTATCCTCCCAATTCACGAAAATTGCTTTGTCTTCTTACAAACCCAAGCATTACTCTTCCTGGAATGACTTCCTTCTACTTAGGCTCCTCACAGTTACAGTCTACATATTTAAAAAGAGATTGAACTTTTATCTCTCCCCCTTTGGAATTGTTTTCACTTTATTCTTTAAGACTTTATTTGCTTGATTTCCTTTGGGGTTTTGTTTGCTTGCTTGTTTTTTCTTTTTTGTTTTGCCTTAAACTTGATTCTGGATGTTAGTCCAGTTGAAGGATCACTCATTTTTGGTGCTAAAGGTAGCAAGTATCCAGGAGAGCTGAAGGTACAGATATATATTCCACAGAGGATATTCACTTATTACTACAACATCAAATCACTTCCTGTGAACTCTCATTGCAAACAATAACTCAGAAAGTTCTTTGCTGATTAGAATCACAGAATATGCTGGTACACAGGGATCCAAGTCCAACTCTTAGTCCTGCACAGGACAATCCCCAGGAATCACACTATGTGCCTGAGAGTATTATCCAAATGCTCCTTGAACTCTGGCAGGCTTGATGCTGTGACCCCACTTCCCTGGGGAGCCTGTTCCAGTGCCAACCACCCTCTGGGTGAAGAATCTTTTTCTAATACCCAACGTAAACTTCCCATGACACAACTTCAGGCCATTCCCTTGGGTCCTGCCACTAGTCACCACTGAGAAGAGCTCAGTGTCTGCCCCTCCTCTTCCTCCCACAAGGAAGCTGTAAACTGCAATGAGGTTTCCCTTCAGTCTCCTCCAGGCTGAATAGACCAAGTGACCTCAGCTGCTCCTCATATGGCTTCCCCTGAAGGCCCTTCACCATCTCGACTGCCCTCCTTTGGACACTCGCTAATAGTTTTATATCTTTCTTGTATTGTGGTGCCCAAAACTGCACACAATATTCAAGGTGAGGCCGTCCCAGTGCAGAGCAGAGTGGGACAATCCCCTCCCTCAACTGGTGATGCTTTGCCTGATGCCCCCCAGGACACAGTTGGCCCTCCTGGCTGCCAGGGCACTGCTGACTCATATTCAACTTGCTGTTGACAAGAAAATAGTAAAAAACAACACTGTGCTTAGAGGACCTTTCTGGGCTGCAATTAGAACTAAATGCACAGCTGGACACGTCTTTCAAGTATATGTGTATCAATGGATTTAAGAAGGGGAAATATTACAACCTGTGTTCAGCACAGAGTATAAGGCAGTTAGTTCTACTCCTCTCTGGCTGGTCATATGTAGTACCATTTTTAACATCACTGAGCGGTAAGTCTGAAATCAGGATTCAATACATACAAAACTCTAGAGCTGGGTAAAGGGAAAGCTTATTGGATGAAATCTTCCTTTATTCAAATAATAGTGGAACGGAAGGAATACTCCAGTACAAGTATGGCCACCCTGGCAAGTATAATAATCAACAAAAGCATCAAATGCTCTTAAAGAAACGACAGGCACTGAAGCTCACCTGACTCAGAAGCTTTTAATCAGGGTGCCAACACTACAGTTATCTTGAAACAAGAAAAAATGTTGTTAAGGGGAAAGGAAGTACACAGGCCAGGTAATTTTGTCTGATTTTTGAGGGCTGTTATAAGGTAATTTTTTGTTATATACTGCTGGTTACAGCTTCTTTAAGGTGCTGAACCAGACCTACTAAATGCCAGTTACAAACCTATTTATCAGAAAGAATGACACACACACAGAGGATAAAATAAATAGAAATTATTACCCTTTGGGGGCATGGTTTTTAAAAGAAGCAATTCTCAGAGATACATAATTTATAAGGCTAAAATGGACAATTGATATAATCTAGACTCCTCTAAAATTTTATATGAGGCAATATATCCTGTCTGAATTGATTCTTTGTTAAACTATATGATATATTTTAGAGCAACACTTATTTGTGATTTGGACATTTAGAGCTGAGGAAAGAAGCCTTGGATTCATTGCTGTTGCTTCTTTGATGAGACTGGCCCAGTGCCAAACATGATCAAAAAGGCAAGTGGAATGTCAAGAATTATAATGAAAAAGAGCAATGTACAAAAGGAAAATCTGTTATAATTTAATGGTGGAACTTTGACTTTAATTCTTGAACACAGTACACAGATCCTTTCAGGCCATCTCAAAAAGAAAAAAGAGGAGATATAAAAAGTCCAAAAAAGTACCACTTGAAATTGTGTATACTTAGAATCATAAAAAGCAATGATTCAGCACTATTTCTTTATAACTCAATGTATTGGCTGCAACGGAATTCATTTCCCCATAGCAGCCCTCACAGTGCTGTGCTTTGCATTGGTGGCTAGAAAGGTGGTGATAACACACCAGTGTTTTGGCTACTGCTGAGCAGTGCTGGCACAGCATGACTGCTGTCCCTCAACATTCCTTCCTTCTCCCATGGAGGGCAAGATCCTGGGAGGGCACACAACCTGACCAACCAAAGGGGTATTCCATACTGTATGACATCAGCTCAGATATAAAAGCTAAGGAAAGGAGAAGGAAAGGGGGAAATTTGTTGTTTACAATGGCTGCCTGTGGAGAAACCACTCTGCATGCTGAAGCCCCGCTTCCCAGGAAGTAGCCAAACATCGCTTGCATACTCTTTGCTTCTGTGTGCACAAACTTTCACTTTAGTAAACTGCCTTATCTCAACCTACAAGTTGTTTTTCATCTTATTCTCTCTCCCATGGGCAGCTGGGAAGGGAAGGGATAGAGCAGTTTGGTGAGGACCCAGCATCTAGCCAAGATCAACCCACCACATTTAAAGAATTACAAACATATAATAAAATCATTTGGTAATGTTTAAGCAAAGAAAGTACATTCTGAGAAAGCACAGAACTGAATTGTGCCAGTCACTGTCACAGGATTTTTCGTATGCCTAAGATATGCTCAAAAGTAGACAAATACATGGGAAGAAAGTCAATCAAGAGCCATTGGATACAACAATGCAAATATAACCCTCTTCTCAGTACTTCCTCAAAAGCAGATCATTATTTTTTCTTTTAACTCTTACTTGCTATATTGAAAAACCATCTAGCATCATATTTCTACTTGTAAATCTGTGATCAAGCCAAAATTTTCTTGAAGGTTCTTACTGATTCTTGTTCACATTATGAAGTGGTGAAACACTAAAACTGGGAAAGATTAATAAGAATCTAATCTTTTCCTTGGAAGGTTTACAAAAGGTAGTTTAGATAAACATTTGTCAAGGCCACGCTGCTGTATTCAGTCCTGCCTCAGAGCAAGAAAATTATAAGGCAATAACTTAAGGTTCCAACTTCATCTTTCCATGACTGCAAACATCTCTCCTCAGCTTTATAGAGCATATGAGAAAACACCCAGCTGAACACTCTGAGTTTCTTGCTTGAAAACAAGTTTTCCAGTCTTTTAAACTTCCCCATGGCTCTATAACTCCCTTAATTTACTTATAATTTTCTTCAAAAATTTTTAATTTTACTTTACAGAAATTACAAAATTACTTGTTTTTTATGCTCAAAGACCTCATAATGTCTTTTGGGGGGTTCATATTTGAGCCTTATTCACCATGCTATGGGGAAATGAATTCCATTGCAGCCAATGTGAGCCTAATTTAGGAGTGCTCCCTGGAAATGTTCCTTATATTGAAAGATGATCTCTACCCTTTGTTTTGAGATACATTACATATTTAGCTCAAGTAGAATGTATACCAGTTTCTTTGTTAAGAGCTTAGCAGGTTCTCCAAACTTTCTTTTTGCCAGTTGACTGGTTTTTTTGGACATAGACTGCAATATAATACTTCTTTAATGGCCTGTACTACTACAAAAAAATTGTAGCACAGCAATACAGTGCTACTAAAGCATGTCTTACTCTTTCCTGTTCTTGAATTTTTTTTTAACCAAACACCTTAACAGTATTACAGAAATAGGGTCACCAGTGGGATGTGAAATTGCCATTCTCTTGCTTTACCTTATCTCTTTCTCTCCTATCGTCTTTCCCTCTTTCAATCTTGGCCTTTTGTCTAATAAAAGTTTATTTTATAAACAAAACTACCCTGAAGACAAGCTGAAGAAAAAATGGACAAGAAGCTCAATTCTGTGACAATTCTACCAGGGTCAGGAATGATCAATTATGTACAGCAATGCATACAAAATATTTCAGCCAAAGAAGAGATACAAGATACAGAAGCTGCTTGTTTATTTCAGATCAAATACCACCAGGTAAGAGGTTTATGTATCACTGCAGTTTTCTAGGTAACATTAATGCATAATATCAACAGAAATACACCACAAGTTTCCATATTTCCTCTAAGGAGATACTATTAGTGCAGCATGACACCTTTCAAATTTTAACTCACTAATAGAGGTAACCAAGCCTAGTTAGAGTACACTGCTGAAAGACAGAAAAGATTTCTGCTTTTACTGCTGTTCTGCTGTACCTTGAATGAGCTACTTTAATTTTTCTCCCTCCAGTTTTTCTTTTTATACTATGAAGTCAGAGACTTATCAAGCAGTATGTCTGTATATTATCTGCCACAGTGGAGTCCTGGTATCCAGTGGGGCCTCCAGATGTTATTGCAGTACAAATAATTAATATTAATTAATACATATATAATAACTAATATGTAGTTGCTCTTATAACTGATGCCTGCTGAGCCTAGTAATCAGCAATATTCAGCAGTCTTAAAAGGGAGGCTTGCTTCCATGCTATTCAGCATCTAGGATGGTGTGCCCAAACAAATCTTTTTTCCCATGACATAGGAAAGCACCAGTACACTGCCAGTCAATTACCAAACACTCAAATGTTACAAGAAACACATGCAGGTGTGTTTAGGCTACATAATTTGCAGAAAGCAATTGTTTTTACACAGCTGGTGAACTCCAGCCACTAGGTTACTAATCCCACTCGAGTACAGATAGCATAATGCAAGCAAAGAAACAGAAATTAGCAACATGCTGAAAAAGGGCATTTCCCAGGGAAAAAGAATGCGAAACAAATTAAGACAGTGATACCTGTCTATTGGCTCCCTAGAAAATACATTATTCAGAAGATTAATTTTTTCCCCTATATTACAATATGCATCATTAAAACCTGTCCTATCTGATGGTGTGAACTCCAACTATAATCAGAATTAAAAATTCTCACAGTGCCTTTTGAAAATATAAATTGTCTATTCTAGAAAGTTTTGTGAAATGATACCTTTCAAATATGATTCTGGACTAGAGCAGAAACAGGAATTGTTCTGAATGTTGACGTCAGCTTCTGTTTCTCTAGAGGACTCAGCCAATGCATACTGTGTGCTGCATTTTAAACTCAAAGCATGCCCAAGCTGCTGCACTCCTCCAGCACTACAGAAGCTGGCTGATGAAAAGCAGGCCTTTACCTTTCTGTTTCTAAGTGATGCCATGCAAACAAAACAAAAATATGACCAGCTGCTAAAACGTCACATTCACTCAATAAAGAAAGGACTGCACTAGCAAGTCAGATTGTAGTAGCACACAAGAACAAGCTCCGCTTGCTCCAAAGCAGAGATCTTCCAGGAGAAAATATGTCCATCCATCTCGCAATGTCTCCCTTGGAGTTTTAATCCACTGGATAACATTGCCAACAATTTGTGCTGACAGAAGCTAAAGTGGTAGTTACACTCTGGTGGTTTGAACCTGTCTGCATATTAGGTACTCACCAAAGCCTCCCTATCACTGCCTCCCTCAGCTGCACAGGGAAAGAAAATATAACAAAAGTTCACAGAGCTGAGATAAGGACAGGGGAGATCACTCACCCATTATTGTCACAGGCAAAACAGACTCGACTTAGGGAAATTATTTTAACTTATCACCAATCAAATCACAGTAGGATAACAAGAATTAAAATCAAATCTTAAACCACCTTCTCCCCAGGCCTCCCTTCCTCCTGGGCTTAACTTTACTCACAAATGCTCTACCTTCTCTCTGCAGCCTGCCTCACCATGGGCTCTACCATGGGCTCTCTCCCACTGCCATTGCTCCTTTTTAACTATGTTATCACAGAGATGCTACCACTCTCAATGATGGCCTTGGCCAGCAGTCGGTCTGTCTTGGAGCCAACTGGCATTGGCTCTGTTGGACATGGGGGAAGCTTCTGTCAGCTTCTCACAGAAGCCACCCCTGTAGGTGCCCCCCTACCAAAACCTTGCCATGCAAACTAAACATATACACAAAATATGGAATTAAAGATCTTACTTACAGGCTGCGTAGAGTAAACTATGTACCTTAATTACTAGATTTCCTTCTCAAGAGCATTGGTACAGTTGTGAGATGTCAGTGAGCTGAAGGCACAGAATATATCACTCAGTACAGCAATCAGGATTGTCTGTCTCGACCCGTAACCCACAGAAAAGTGAGCACTTGTCCAGAAGATGGCATTAAAAAAGGACACTGCTGTCTGACAGGAAAGGTGATCACAAATATCAGCTTGCCACCATCCAACTAATCCAAGTGCAGTAGGTACAGAAATGCAAGGGTTGAAGAAGCTTTGGACAAAATTATCTATTTAAACTTGGTTTTGCCTGGAGTATATTTGTTTGCAAACTCTCTTCTACCCTTAATCATAAGGAGTACTGTAGGGTTTCAGAGCATTCCAAAAATATGTGTTCAAAGGTACTATATCACTAAGCACTATATATTACTATATTTTCCTTCCTCAGTGGTTTTTCTTTACTGAATTCTAATAGAGTAGAAACCTAATAGAATTTAATGGATTCAGGGCCTATGTTCTATGTTCCTTTTGAAATCTATAAAACAGATTCCATGAACTGTATAATATCAATAGCCTATAGTAAACAAAGTAGTCTTCCTTACCAGAGAAGCAAGAGGTTTGAGCTAAGGTTCAATAGGTCTCTCCAATCAGACAGACAATGAGGAAAAAATATGAATCTGTAAACATAAACAGTGCCTGAATTCAATAACTGCTTATTTCTAGCCTTTCAAAGCTTGGTTTTTTTTAAACTGCAGGGTTTTTTTAAAGTGTGTATAATGTAGCTTTTGAGATGTAGCTGGACTTCAGCATAAGGTTTTTCTAATCCTGAATCAAAGAGGTTTCCTAATATTTTTAATTAAATTAAAAAATAGAAATTAGAAAATTAAAAATACATGAACATTGCAGTATAGGAAACTTATATTTCTACTGAAAATACTCTAATTACTCAAAATGATTTAATCCTCTGCAGATTCTATGACAGAGCACTACTGGGTAAGGAACAGCAGAATATTAGACAGAGATGGAAAAAGAGAAGAGAACCACATAGTGCTTTGAACACAGACTCACAAAGGAGGCCATCAATACCATCTGCATGTTGGAAAGCAGAGACAGAGATAAATGACTTGCCAAAATTTTGCAGGAACCAGGAGATGTTACAGGAATAGAGCAAATAAAATGTCCTTAATTTTAATTCTTAAATTCTTAAAACACCACCTTGTAATTTACATTACCTTGACTTTGCTACCCATGAACATTTCAAACATCCACGGTTAACATACACATAGGATGCACTAACTACTAACAAATTCACATAGAATCTATCCCTTTTCCTTGACAGCCCTCATATCTAGGTCAATGTATGTTCTTCCATGATCCAGCATTGGAGGATCTCTGTCTAGTATTTTGTGATGCCCATTTCTAGGCCCTTCAACCTGTGCACCTCCAGCTCCAGTGCGGCACTTGGCCCCTCCAAGCCCATAGGCATTTTTTCATTTATCTTCACCAAAAGTCAAAAGGCTGCAGGTGAAACTTGCTGGAAACAGTACCTTACATCAAGACTCATTTTTCCTACAAGGATGAGAATTTTATTGAATCAAGATAGACCTCTGGGGAAAAGTTACAACTTGGCAATTTGCATATTTGTTTTGCGTTGTAGAATTTGCTTACTGTAAAGTTGTTTGGCAAAGCAGTATCACCTGAGCCCCCCGCCAAATTTGTATTATGTTAAATCAGAACTCCTGATGTCAAATTGAAACTTGATTATTGGGAATGGATGTCATACAAAAAGCTGAAGTACTCCCAGGACTGATTTTTTGGCAGAGTACGTGTGGAAAGGAGAAGTAAGGAGAAGGTTAATGTCACAATTTCAGCTTCTGTACCTCTTCCTGATATCCTCTCCTCTGTACATTCTATGAAAAAGCTTAATCCTAGTGACATTCCAGCTGTCCTTAGATGATGAGTGTCCTCTAGATTGTAAACACTTTGAAAACAGTGGGAGAGAAACACAAATGAATTTAGCATAAGGATGCATTCCTTGACTCAGCCTCTCTCTCTGTATGGCCACTCATTCATTCATGCTAGCTTCCATGGAAAGAAGTTGTTTCATCAGGCCTGCAGGAAGGGAGGAAGGACCATCTTTACAGATAACCCTCCATTTGTAAATCATTGATGCTACCATTAGGAAAAGGCAGTTCAGAGCATGGGAGATAAGGCCAGTACAAAACCAGCCCTAAGATGTCCATTCCTTGATCAAGGAAGAGTTTAGTTTTGTTTTTTTTTAATGAACTGAAACAGCCAAAGGAATGTAGAGCTACAGGACTGTTTGATTTAGACTATACTGTTTGTGCTTACATACTGGAAGGAAAAATTTTCTTGCCTTTGTCCAGTACTACGTGATTTGGCAACACTCAGTAAATATTACCCAAGCACAAGAACAGAGTTTCTATCTTCATTCATTATTTTGTCAGCATGCTGCTGAAATTAGTAGGTCAAACCCTGACATTTCTATTCAGGAGAAAGCCTTACAGAGGGCCCAGATCTGAAAAAGGATTTAGCTTGATACTGTATCAGCACAAAATAACACAGTCTTTAAAAATCAGACTTTAAAGACCTATCATTTTGTTTAGGGAAATAAGAGTAAGATTTGCCATATGTCATCTTTTTTGCAATTATACAACTATAGCCCCAACTCTCCACCTTTTCTCCTTCCTATAAAATCTACCCACCTGACTAGCTGATTGGGAGAGACAATTAAATTGTAACAGGCTGATCTTGTGAAACACAAACTAAAGGGGCAATAAGGGTGATGGATATCTGTGGCCAGCTATTACGACTGTTGTCTGTGACTGCTCTTCGTGCAGATGGAGGACAGTACTGGCAGCATATGGCATGGGTGTTTGGGCTTGGAAGGCAGATGCTGCAGATACAGGTAAAAGGAATAAAAACCAAAGCAGCATGGTGGTTAGCAAGCTAGTCTGACAGAACGAATTGCTGATCACCTTCCTCATTTTTGCACCTCTACATCTTACCCACATCTATAGGATCACACCTCCACTACTACTGCTTGCTTTTTAGCTCTGCCTGCAGAGAGGGAGCCAGGAAGCCATAGCTGGAAAGGGGCTATAGCCAATAATTATTCTGGCATATACAACCAGGCAGCAGTGGTCAGTTGATCAGGCTGGCCTGGGTAAAAGTCTCACCAAACATTATGAATCCCGTTTTTTCCTTTAAAAACTTACCTTACTGGATAACTAAGTGCTTTAGAAAACAATCATTTGGGCACTTTAGTTGCTGGAATACACAGAAGCAAAATGTAACAGAATACACAGAAGCATAAGGTAATGGAGATCAGCAGCTGTCCCTAGAGTGAGGAGACTCTCCCTACAGCTTCAATGGTAAGGCACATTGGAGTGCAGCATCTCAGGCCTCGAAAAATAACAGGATAACCCTGCACATCACAGAGTCACCTGGCCACTCCTGCCACTGAAGCCAATGTTTTAATCTTTTGCACTAACTGGGACCTAGTTTCCTATGGGGTTAAAAGTTTATTGCCTTTTTTTTTACCTCCTGAACAGTTTTAACACTGGTCTTGGACAACTTTTCGTCTCACATGGTTCTCCCTCTTGTTATACTAGAGTTTGGACTTGTTTCTTCCCCCAGTATATTTCCCTGTTTCATTCCTCTTGGCATCTTTCATCCTTTTCATTAAGAGACCCAATTACACTGTAACTGGAAGTGGTTTCTCTGCAGCCTGGTAAAATCGCAGAATGATTTCACCGGACAGTTTGTCACACATCTTCTGAATGTTTACATTAAAAGAGAAGAAGCTGGTTTTCATTGACCTTCTTGATTAGTAACCATGGACTAGATGATTAAAAATCACCTGCTTTCTCAGCCTACTGATGGGTCTGCCTACGTCCATGCATGATAGTGTAAAGAGGAGCCACATCCTTTCAATATCTCTGCTATACCTATGCTATGGATAGGCTATGATCTCCAAGAACTTTTTTTAAAGGGTAACTACCAGCCAGTTCAGTAGAATCTTTAGTGTTGTCAATTAAAAAATATGCCATGGAAATATGGAATGGGTTGTGTTGGAAGGGATCTCAGATATCATCTATTTCCTGTCTCCCCCCTCCCATGAGCAGGGACACCTTTCACTAGACTAGGCTGCTCCAAGTCTCATCCAGCCTCACCTTGAACACTTCCCGGGATGGGGCATACACAGTTTCTCTGGGCAACCTATTCCAGTCCCTCACTCCCCTCAAATTATATAATAATCAGAAATTATATAATAGTGAAAACAGAGCCATAAACCTCTTTCTTATAAGAGCACTGGCTTTCACAGACAAAACAAATGCACCTGAGGACAATGCACATCTTCAGGATTCAAAAGATTATTCTGCAAATTGGTAAACAATGCTAGGGACACAGCCTTGTCAGGCTATAAAGAAAACACCAACAAAACAAGGCAGACCATATGTGTATGCATGTGGGACCACTTCAGGAAAAGGAAAAAAGGAATTCTGGCATGGATTCCCTGTGTTCACAGCTATCAGGTATTCTAGTTCTAGTCATTTTACAGTAGGAAAAAGATGAGAAAGTACAACAAAATAGCATGTGTCTGCTTTTTACAATGGTCCTGTTCATCTCTGTGGAATCTCACTGCTCCTCTAAATAAATATCACTAGTCTCAAATTGCTTTGTACTTCATTACAATATTAATAATTGAAGACTCTACTTCAGAAAATGAGTACAATTGGTTTGGAATTAGTAATATGAAGTTTAAGCTGATCCACCAAACATTGTTCATGCCCTTGTACCAAAAAAGAATTAAGTACATGACATAAGTGAAAGAAGCTCCAGGGAATTCATGTAACACCAACCCTTGTGCAGAGATAACCTATACTAACGCTAAAGGATGGATAAAACAAGCAGATTGCAGTTCTCTATCATGAAATCTTTTTTCACACAGCAACACAAGTTAGCCTAATTGCAGTCTCCCTAAATAGATGGGTACAAATGTCAGCCTGAATGCATAGCGATTTCCTGCGTCAGGGTTCTGAAAGTTTCAGAAGGGTTTGCACAGCTTCTCACTAACAAGCTTCAAACACTAATAGAACTGTCCCAGTGCGGGAAAGGGGACCATCAATAACTGGACAGAATCCTTCAGGGAGCATAACAGTTGGTTTGAAATTTTAGGTTTGTTTTTAAAAAAAAAAGTATCAAAGATTTTTAAAAATCTGCACCACACTGGCTTTTATCCTTATCAGATTTTTCTGTAGTACAATGAAAAAATTAATAAAATTAATTGAACAATTACAGTGACTTTATTTAGTTACTGAAATTTTGTTAGAACATTTGAATTTATAGACATATTACTTATTCTTCCATTTAATATTTATTATCATCCTCCCTTTTCCTTTGAAGAAAAGAAGGAAGCAGAACAGATGAAAAATGAAATAAAGCAGAAATGCTTTTACCATTTATAAACCTAAACTTTAGATATTTATTTTATCTGAAGACAAAATTTTCTAATACAAACAGCAACATTAGCTTCAGTAGAAAATGTTCAAACTCTAAAAATATGTCCAGTTAAAAACTTGTTTTACTGTGTTTGTAATTTATTTTTATCTTTCCTAGACAATGAAATATGTGGGTTTTGCAAACTGAAATTGTATGCACAGCATAACCACTTTGAACTCGTAACTAGTGGGACCTACTATTATCTTAAAAAAGACACATCATTACATTCTAATTTTGTATACAATATTTATTCAGTGTGGTCATGGCTATTGCTAAAGAGATTGGTCTTCCTTAAGCTCCCTGCCAAACTTTGGGAAGTGTTATCTCAAGAGAACAGTAAAAAGAATTACTATCAAGGGAGATAACACTGTGGTCCTTTTAACAAGGACTCTTCTTGACATTGAAGCATGTGCTACATGGTGGCAAGGGAAAGTTTGTTGAATATAATTTCTTCAGGCAAAGTTATTTGAATCTTATATTGTTTTGGTGCTTTTAAAAATGCATTTATCAATTCGTTTTTATTATGATGTACTTTATTCTTTCAAGTAGAAGTGTTTAGGGATGATTTGGTTTTAATATTTCATGTTAAACATAGATGTAACCCTAATGTAGTGAGTTCAGTATCACAGTCAGTGGTTAACAACTCTGCAACCAAAAAGGTGGTATTGGAGGCATGCACTTCCCCCAGCCTTCAGAGCTATATTTTTTCTTTCTTTATGAGACTAGGTAGGTGGTTTCAAGAAGAAAAAAAAATATGAAAACCTTGTCCCCTTTTCTAGCAAACACTTCTCCAACAGAATGATCTGAAATGGGAAGGAAGCATGAAAGAGGCTTTATTGTTTTTGTGAGAAAGGTTAATAGCAAGAGCTGCATTCAAGAAAGCAAAGGAAAAAATGGTGAGAGAAATAAAAAAAACCACCAGCAGCTATGTCTCAGTCTGGATCAAAGCAAGAGAGGGAGCTGTGCCAAGTGTCTCCCCATTTTTCTGGATAATTTTATAGACATGCAAGATACAATACTTAATTAGTCTCTCTCCTTTTTTTTTTTTTTTTTTGAAGCATCCAACTGTATGCAACAAACAGCAGTGAAAACTCCCTATGTGGTATCCTTGCTAGCCAATGAACCTTCTGAAAGGACTTCAAGGAAAAGGAGTGAGATTCAAACCCTACAACACATTCTCTTTTCAGGTTTTCAGGACAGATGGCCAGTAGGGAGTTCTAAATTATTCTCAGTGTATACTAAAAACAGACTGGTTTTTGAGTATATGCAACTTTTCAAACCACTATCAGTTGGGCTGAGACTCTAACTCATTTGCTGGCGACTACCAAACAACTACAAAAGAACTGGTATTTTCTTTTATTACCTGTGTGGATTTAGTTCAACTGCTAACTAGAAATTAAGGGCATTGTTTAATCCTGGCAGCATTCCTTTGACTTCAGTGATGTTTATCTAGAAATACATTTGGCTTGAAAACTGTTGCTTTAAATTGATCCTCTGAGTCTTCTTAAACGCTGTTAACAGTGGAGGATTGGGTATCCTGCATTATTTTCTGAGATTTGCCTGTGGTTTATTTGCAAAAGCCACTTTTCCATCATTGCATTGACACACAAATGGAACCTGCACTTAACCCTGCCACATTTGCTAACTGAACACAAATCAAAGATTTCCACCCTTCATTGTCAAAAAGATGAACTGCTTTCTGTCCAACTCAAATAGCCCTAGTATATCCAGATCAGTCACTTTCCAGAAATGATGTAAGCCACAATACCAGGTCCTGACCACTAACGTCTCAGAACATTTCCTTCTTTTGACTATGGGTTTATGTGTACTTTTCTTGCTGTGACAAGCAATTTTGAGGAGAACAGTCTGCAGTTCCATTTGTGTATGTCACTTACAAGTTATAGTGCTTTTTGTCTTGTATATCAGGGTTTGAACAATGATCTGAATTGCTCTTTCCTGAAGAGCTTCTCATAAAGCTATGAAAAGGATGGGGGAAATGGGGGAAATAAAGGAGGAGGCAGACCCACAAAAGCATCAACACCGTGTACCAAAGTACTACTGCTAGCACTAGTGCCCCCACTGGGTGTTTGAGATAGTTGGAAAAGAGAACAGGCACAATGACTCATGTTACTAAAGGTACAGTGCTTGCGATCAGAGCTGAGTTTCCTGGATTGTTAAATCAGCAACTTTCTTGAGTGTTGAATTAAAGATGTTTGAAATGGTATTTCAAAGCTACAGTTGGTTACATTTGAGCATGCTGACCTTAACAATGTCATGTTAAATATTTTCTTTTTAATTAAGTTAATAGCTGAGCTCTGGGGATGCTTGGGTTTCACTTCATTAATTTTACTATTAAATGTAAAATAAGATATAGAAACAGATTAGCAGAGCAGCATGACAAAAGGGCCCTCTCAGTCAGCCTGAACTGTCACTACAATGCTCATGGGTTCAGACCCATCATTTTTTAGGGCTACGCAGGCTGTGTGTGCAGGAGCCCTCACCTCAGGATTGCTCAGCACCCACATTTCAAACATACCTCATAGGACTGATCAGCATACAGCCAGTCTGACAGCCACTCTATCTGGTCTCCACACAATACAGGTTAAGCTTCTGCATAGATACAGGTAAACATTTTTTTTTTAAGCAGCAGAAGGGCAGTTCTGCAAGCTCCCTTTCTATTGGCTGCTGGAGTGTTAACATTGAATATTCTTCAAGCATGATGAAGGGAAAAGTTATGGATGCCAACAATAACTTAGGCAGCACAATGACCTACATTGCTTACTGATATTTAACCAGATTGCAATATGATACAACATTGCTATCATCTAAAATAATCCTACAGTTTCAGGAGAATTACTTAGATTTGAATTAAAAGCTAAAACGAGTAGCGCTATAGAGACTCTTGTAACAGGAAATTCTCAAAAAACTTAAAATGTATCAATCTAGGAAAGATAAAAATGTGAAAAAAAAGCGAGAGATATACAAAATAATGTACAAAACTGAAAAGTTAAGCACTTTGGTTATTTTTTCTGATTAACAGACAACTAACAAAACTAAGTTATCCATTTATTTTCTTATTTAACACAACACTTATTCAGAATCTAGGCACATACTTGCTGCCAAATATTATTGAGACCATTAAATTAGGAGTTAAAATTCCTACAGATAAAAGTTTGTAAGGATGTAATTTTCCTTTCAAGAAGCCAAGAATAAAGACTCTTGTTCTCCAGAGTGTAAAAGGAACTTATAATGCTTAGAGAGAAATTTTTGCAAAAGTCCAAACAGAGAGCTGCTTTGTCTTCTTGTGTTGGCTTTGCTTGGTAAAAGTTACTGGCCTAGTAATTCCCCTCTGGAACAAATTGATATACTTCTGTGTTCAAAGTTAGCATTCTGAATATAGGAGCTCTTCTTAAAAGTTTTTATCATGGATTTGGGTCCTGTTTTCATAAGCACTAAATGCTTAACCTGATTTTTCAAAATTAGGCCCACTCATCTCAACTAATATCCCCTGAAGAGAAGCTTCTTTAACCTTAATAGTTACTAGAGAAAAGCATTAAATGCTAAGAAAAGTAAACAGCTTCCCTCATGCTCTTTTTTTGAAAGCATCACATTATTCTTGCTTACAGGATTTATTACAGAGTAAATGAAGATTCTCATTGGCTCTATTATGAAAGCACCAGTAGCACATCACTGCTCACCATGTAAAGGGAGACAGCTGGCAGAGCATTTAGTCCAGTGACTGCAAAACAACAAGTCATCTGTTTCTGTGAAGGAAGTCACTGATTTAATAAATCAGTTGGAGAGCTTCAGAAGATCTTAATCCTATCTCTTACGTTGGAAGGGACTTGCTGTGTAACTTGCAGGAAGCGTAGTAGCATTTTTGCCCCAATTTCTTTCTCTTTCAAATAAGAAAAACTATGTTTTTTTAAATGGTTGTAGACTGTTCAGAGATCCCAGAATGGGAGAAGTCTAGACAAATGCAAACTTCACCCAAGAATTGTCTGACCTCTTACTGAAATATTTACAGATTTGTTTGCAGGCTGAACAGTTCCTGATAGCAGAGTAGCTTGTTTCACTGCTCAGTCCACCCCTTCTGTCTGCAGCTGTTCTCAGGGGACACATGCAATCATCACATTTGGGTAATGGCGATAATGATCCTGTGTGCACTAGTGAAAGGCAAGCACATATTTCACTTTCTGTGAGGGTTGGTGCTTGGGCAACCCTGCCTGCCAGCTGCCTCTGTCCATGGTACAACCTGTAATTTAGTTAACAAAATGAGCCATTGCAGAGATCAGTCATTATTCTGCCTGACTTTATCCATTTACTGTTGCTGCCCATGATAAACATATTAGGTCTCCCAAACAAGGCCTTTACTGCTGGAAAGCATGGAAAAATAATCAGAAAAAGTAGAACTCTTGCCCAATCTGATCTGCCTAGTCAGGTCTTTTTATCATAATGCTGGAATTTCTTCTTCTTCTCTAAAGAAGTAAGCAAAAGTACCTGGGACATACAATTTATTCTCAATTTTGCACCTTCATTTCCAGCTTCTTTGATTCTTTACAAATTTTTGTGAGGTATCTGTGGTCTGACCATTAAAAAGCTCTTCCTGCTTTAAATGCATCATGTGTTTTCAAATCCAGATGGATGCTATGGTTCAGTTAGTTCCCTAGCCAGATGAACTTTCAGGGGTCAAACAGCTTCAGTGGCCATAAAGAAACAATGTTTGCCAATATTGATGTTTCCCCTCCCACTTACACGAAAGTTGAGGAAGGAATTCAGAATCTTTCACTGATTTAACTTTTCCCTCAGTTAATGGCATACCCAGACCCCTTTCCTAATCAGTAGTGGGAACATTGTTCACAGTTCAGTATTAGTCACGTGTAGAGTGAAATCCTGAGCATAAATCATTCCACATCGTGGTCTACAACCTCATGTTCATTTTCCCCCCAGTATTTGGTTCACATTTGGTACTGCATTCTCCCTTAATTCAGTTTCCATTTATTCCACTCTTGTGTCTCCATCAACAAAATAGACTTTGTCTCTTTGAGAACTGCAAGGATTTGCGCAAGAAGTGGGAAGAAAGGGGGCTTCAGAGCACTGGCAGAAGAGCCCTAATTCATTTTTTGAGAAGCCACTCAAGTCTCCAACTGTCACTGCTGATGAGGGGCATGTACACTTCCTGCTCTCAGAATGCAATCAACTTAGGTTCTAATGACTCTCCAGCTGATTTTAAATGTCTAGAGCCATAACCCAATCTCAAGGATTTCCACTTTGATCCTGCAAATGGTAACTTTAAAAGAAACTTTAACTGTTTTGTCTGAACTTCACACAAATGTACTGCATTGCAGCACAAAAGCTGGAAAAGGCATGTTTTCAGGTCTGGATTGTCCTTATTCTTACCACAAGAGTAATGACATGCTATCATTTAATGGGAATGTTGTGCAGTTTACTTTCTAAATAGTTGTGAAGAGCTGCAATACCTACCAAAAGATAGAAAAATAGTTACCACACATTATTCATCAAAAAAACCCCCAACAAACTGTGGTGATCCTAAAAACATTTACTTCTGTACTTAATTGTTAAATTCGATTTGCTAGCAAAATTATTATGTCATTCATACATTATCGTACAGAGTACAGCCACTACAGTAGTGGAATGTAACATATAGGCCCCTTTAGTATTTCTTTAATGAAAACTTAGTTCATTGTCAGGCACTTTAACAGAAATAAATGTCAGAGGCTATTAAAATATGATAATATAAAACCAACGCTCTTTCTATAAGCAATAAAATGTACTAGGACTCCTTGGATCTACAAAGATACAACAAAACACCAGATAAAAGAAAACAGGTGTCAGAATTTGAAAGGGCCTTTTAAAGAAGCACTTTATCAAAAAACTCTATAAAAATCATAACAGGAGAAAAAGTGCTGTAAAAAATTAAAAACTGATAAAAATACAGCAAACAGAATGTAAGATCAAAATTCTGTTGTTTTTTTTTTTTTTTAATATGGCAAGGAAAACAATGCATGCACTCTGCTTAAGGAGCCCAATCTCACATAATTGTCAGTGCTGTGGAAAAGGAGGTACATAACAAAAAAACAAATCTGCAGCTGGCACAAACTTATTTATTTCTTAGTAGAAGCTCTATGAAAATTCTTTACACAATGGCAAATTAAATTTAGTGTTGACAGATGCAAAGAAATGTGTGCTGAAAATAACTAATAGCTACATATATACTGCTGAGTTCCAAATTAACTGGAAGCTCCAAGAAAAGGGTCTCTGTGTGTGTATCTCAACCTGCCAAAGTCTAAACAGGAGATAAAACATGGGACAAAGATCCTGAATGAGTGACACAGCAAAACTAATCAGGCTGAAAACTTGAAAGACACAGGAATTTATTGTAATTTTTTTTTCTGAAACCTCTGCTCAGTTGTTACTTATTTCTGATATAGGCAAATTTTGACATTAAAATTTGTCAGAACAATGGCAGAACGTAAGTTTATCTGGGATCAAAACAAGTAATACTGCTTAAAGGGACAGACTTTGAAAAACATTTCCACAACTATGTCTGATTATGAGGAGGCCACTGTAGCATCATCAACCCTGGATCCTACAATATGTCCAGATGGATGCTGATTAGATGAACCACTGGTCCGAAGAATAATATTCACACCTATGGCATTGCAATGCAATCCAGTTTTGCCCTTGATAGTACTTTGTCAAGATGTGCATAGGCAAGGTACATATTCAACCTCCTTTTATTTTTTCATTTGATTACAAAGGAGTCATTGCTCAGACTCAACTCTTAAATTTTCCAAACTGTGACACATCTCGGATGGATGGATGATTCATGCCAAATGAACCAAAGCCGTGCAAAGCCTTATATCAGTGCTGGAAAGATGCTCAGAGCACAAGCCAAGTGTATTTATTTCTAAGGGGATCCCACTCTAGGCAAGGCAAAAGAACAGCCTGCTTGGCTTTGTGGGCGATGCAAACAACAGAGGCAGTATTCACGTTGCATAAAGTGTTTTGTAACAACTTCTGTAGCAGAGAATATGATCCAAAAGAGGCAAAGAACACACAGGGGAACAAAAAACTTCCAGAGATTTGGCAGTATATCCATGGGTTAAATATGTAAGATGTAAGAAACAGAAAAAATATTTAAGGAATGGAAGCTACAAAAAAAAATTACTCCTCCCCCAACCCCAAGAGCTCCCTAGTGACATAATTAGACTAAAAAACAAACCACACAGACAGGGCAGCAAACTCACTTTGGGATATGGTCTAATTTAAGTAGACATGGGGCTGCTAAGAGCTAAGGTAGAAGACAGAAAGGTAAAGGGGCTCCTGTTTTTTCCTTACCTTGCCCTCATTACAAGCAGTTGTACTAGTGCAAATCTCATGAGTTTTAAAATGTATTCCTTACCAGAGCAGGATCATTCCATTTCTATCTGTCCCTGCTGGGATAAAAATAAGGTCAATGTGTCACAAGCAAAATGATCTCAGTGTGCAAAAAGGAAGAATATTACTAACAGGAAATCACTGAGCCACACATATCCCTCTTGGTCTTGCACACCATGAGAGGATTTAAAATTCAGAGATTAGAACAAACAAATAAAAAGGAAAGACTAATAAATAATAAAACCCCTTTATTCATAGCAGCAGACATCTTGAGGTTCTTATTAATACATCTAAGAGATAGGGGAATGGCAAGGGGAGAGGATAAATAAGCCATACAAGCGCCCCTAATCTAATATCTATCTGTACATTCTCCACACATAACTCAGACCTATTTGAAATGATCACGTGTTTGGTTGTCCTCTACTGATCTGTGTTCTTCCCTGCAGAATGCACCAATCTAACCATTTACACAGTTTAAATTAAAAACAACCTGGTCAACCTGGTAAAATTATGATATGAAAAATTAGGCTTGGAAGACAGTATGGCTGTGTATGAGTTTAGCAGAGTGGGTAAGAAAGAAATAGGACATTTGGACACATATCTATATTGAAAAGAGAAAAAAGACTAATAGTAGGTGCAACCACCTTGTCTTCTCTTGCCCTGCCTCCATACCTTCATCCAAATAACTCAGTACTAAAGTAGCAGACGACATTTCACATTTCCTTAAGATCAACCTGACAGCTTACCAGCTGTTTCTGTACTCTTCTTCCCACAATGGCATGAGTAATCCAGAAAGTGTTCTCACTTTCTCTGCTAGCAGCATGGTTACCTGCTGTTCCCTTCTTCTAGTCTATTCCCTGAGCAGCAAAGTACTATCTCTTTTATATCCCACTCATTTTGCAAACCATAGGGTTTGATATCATGTAAGAACAACTATTATCCCTATCTCATCCTAGAAGTTCTCATGCTGGGAAAACAGCTTCCCATCTCTTATCTCTAACATCACTGCCCCAAAGATACATTGGTCAATTTTTGGTGCTATTCCAGTGCCTTGGCCAGAAGAAGAACTTTATGGACCGCTATGTATTTCAGCTGTCTCCTTGAATAGTAAAAGAACAAAAATACAAGTATTGAATGAGATAAACATAGTTAGTTTGAGGGAAGGTCCTTATCTCTTTTATAGACACCTATTAGTGTCTGTGAATGAAAGACAATAGTGCAACAGGCATTCAAGGGCTAAGCGTCTTATATTATTAAAGTACAAAAACCTTAGAAAAAATACTATAGTAAAATCACTACCTAGAACTTGAGCCAAACCTTGCAGATATGTGTAACTTATCCTGGGTTGCATTGAATCACCTGAAGTCTGGAAGTTTGAGGGAAGTACATTTAGTATCATGATCAGTAGCTGGAAGGACACCTAAAAAACAAGTGTGCCCCAAATTCTCTGGTGTATCTTGTGGGCTAACATCTGCCACGTTCCCATTATACGAGTTTGAGAACATGTAAGGGTCCAGGATGTGTGCAGTATTACTCAACATAAATTTCACCCTCTTCTTTTCTTTTTTAAGGATATTTTTTCCTGTTGCCTGGGCCATTCACTGTTTTCTGAATAATTGTGTCTGTGTAGGAAAAAGTCCTGTGGGATTTGTTTGCCCTTCTGGCAAACCATGCAAGCATGTCCTAAAATGGAGAGCCAGACTTCCATTGTTTTTGCCAGTGCCATACAACTGGCCTTTTTGAAATGCTACAAAAACAGAAAGGGAGTAAAAGGAGGATGGCAGTGCTTGCCAAATGGCACCTCCTGTCATATGCGCACACTAGTCTGGATAGCCACTTGGGTGCAGAAGTAAAAAGCTATCAACACTGGGATAGAAACAGGCATCCAATTTCCCCACCCACACAGATGGAGGAAAATAGAACACCTCACTGGTAATGGTTTTCAGAGAGAAAGGGATACAAAGCAGGAAACAAAAGAGGATAGACTCCAACAACGTGTTTTTTTTTTTTCCAACAGTTTCTTTTTTTCCCCCTCTCTCTTATCTAGTGTCTAATCCATAAAGGAATCTAAATCTCATCTTAAAAAAACCCCTCTGTTCCTTGATTCAGTTTACAGACAATGCAGTAAGAACAGAGGAAAGGACTGCAGTTAATAATAAAGGACTTTTCTGTCTCATTCTCTGTAATAATATCTCAGATACCAAATAAATGGAGACAAAACAGTCAAAAAAAAAGAAGGCTCAGGATTCAAAACATAATAATCAAAATCAACACTAATAACACTGATACTGCTAAGAGTAGTAATTTACCCTGTGACAGAGCAAGAAGAAACCATCAAGAAAGTGGCCTTGCCACACTCAGTGACAGGTCAGTAGTCATAGCATAAAAGAAGGGCTATGTGATACAAGCAATACAATGGTATGCAGAACAGGTAACGCTTGGTTTCTCTTCAAATAGGACTTGGTTAGTGATAGATCAGACAGAGAAAAGATACTGATGGAAGAGACAAGGAAACAGAAGTCTCAGAAGGAGGGAAGCAGCAGAGAAGAAATGGCTTAAATCTCCAACCGACAGAGACAGTACGAAATTTTCAATGGTTTGGTTCTCAAAATAAGTTTGTTGAAGAAAACAGTTACAGAATAACACACTGAAATTCCAGCAACACCTAAATTGTAGTACAGTGTAGTATTATCACTCTTTAATAAAACTTTCTGTTCTATACACACACAGCACAAAGACCACCAGAGAGGATTCTGGCACACTTTGAAACCAAGACATGGCATAATGGTTATCAAATAAGTAAAGCACAAATGAAATTTGCAATAAAACATGTCTAAGCAATTTGGGCCCGGGAATTGATCTGCCAATGTGAAGTCAGTCCACTCAAAAAACTATTAGCTCAGGAAAAATGCCATGATGGGAAAGTACAGGTTTAAATTTTCGGTGCCAAGTGATTACAGCCCCGTTTGAACTGGGCCAAGGAAGCAGGGTTAGCACACCTTCTGCTCTGAAAAACACAGAGATATTTAAAGAACGTAAGCACAGTTGGAATGTCAGTTTTACCATCTGTCCTAAATAGATCATCTTCAATAATGGTTCCTCCCAAGACCATTTTGAAATCCCATTTTTGTGTCAGCTCTGACAGCAAGACAATGTTTCAGCCTCTAGTCTCTAGAACAGTCTTTACTTTAGCTCCCTTCCCACTTACCATAGCTTTTTGGATTAAGCAAGATTGCAGCCAAAACCAAATACAGCATCCAGTATTTACAGTGGAAATCAAAATGAAACTCACATTTACATGTTGGGTTTGTGTGTGTGTTTGTTTTTATTATTTAAGACTTGCCACAGAAAAGCCAAAGTCAGCATTTTACAATCAGAGTCATGTAAAAAAACCCAGTAAGTGATGGAAGAATTATAGGTGAAATCAATGTTAATATGGTTGACAGTAATGCTTGCTCCACCCACTCTCCAGAAAGCTTGTTTCACCTGCACAGAGAGCTCATTACACCAACTCTATTCACAGAGTCAAGATCACTACATATCAGAGGATAGCTGTGTCAAATTTAAATGGTCATACTTCTTCAGAATGTGTCTTTTGTTATAATGTCCCTTTGTAAAACTCTGTTCAATTTCAAGGAACTGACCCCATGATTTGCAGAGCTGACGGTTCCAACTAGATGTGTGGTCATTCTGCACTTTTCTAATGACACTTGACTTTATACTTTATCACAGACTAAATTCTCCACAGCTTTAGGCAAGTGTAAATGCTATAATTTTTGAAACAAAAGAAACTTCTCCCTTCATCTTCGCAAGTGAAGTAACTGTGAGAAATGAGAACATACTGAAAGTATGGAGATGACATCTAATTGATACTTGAATTATTAAATTTTGGAGGTTGTTGTTGAATGAAAATTCAACCCACTTTCATAGAAACTGTTAATATTGATGTTAAGTCATCCATCTCCTTAAATGGTTCCAGAAAACGTAAGAGTTATCATTGTGTGTGGGAGTAAATCCTGTATGGGAGACATGGTGAGAACCTCACACCAGGAATTGTAAATACCATGATCACAGTATGCAACCATGACTCATGATCTATCTGAAAAGATGAACTGCATTGCTACCAAAATGAGAGGGAATGTTACATATCCTTAAAAGCACATAACAACATCAAACATCATTTTGAAAAACAGGAAATGTTTACTCAAGCAACATAGAACTCAATTATAACATAATCTGACCCATATGTCAGGCCAGTACATTTTTCCAAGTGTTCTTGACTTGCATTTGCTTCAGGAATTGCACATATGAGCACATGGCAATATAAACTCTCCTTAGCTTTTGAAACCTATGAAGATCAAAGACAGGCATGCACTGCCTACAGTTGCACAGACACATCGGTGCAAGACAGAAGAGACACAAGAACAAAGCACAGTAGTAGCACATAGCTTTGAATGATCAGCTGTCTGCAGCTGGACAGGTTCTTCAGTATCTCTTCTATATGCAAAAATGGGTTTTCTCTCCCAGCCTTAGCCACACAGATTCAGAGATCTATTTAAAGTTTGCTGCCTAGAATACTCCCCTACTCAGTAGTGAGTAGTAGCACTTTCAGAGTGTCAACCCATTTATCTCAATGTCATGATCTGCTCACTGGAAGCACCTATACTTTTTTACTGACTATAAACAGAACACAAAAAACACCACTGGGCTAAAAATGCAACATAGCTTAGGGTATGCAAGCTGAATCTCACATTAGAGCTGAATTGCTTTTCTTTCCCTAGCTCTTTTCCACTGTTGTCATCCTCTGACTATACCAAAAGAAATGTTAAAATCCAGCAGGTCTTTTGGTCCACTGTTTTTTAAAGAAGATGCATTATCTCAAAATATACCTACCTCTGCCATCCTTTGCTATCACATAATGTTGCTTACTGACCTCAAGTGGCCCAAGCCACATTCTTCCATTAATTTTTTAATTTTTTAAATACATGCATTTGCCTCTACTTTTTTTATAACCATCTCAAATATAGAAGCATTTAGGTTTTTTAAAAATAAATTATTATGCCAATAACACCCAAAAGAAGACCCACAGATTAAATATGCTGGGAGCTACAAAGACCTCAGTGAAATAACAATACTCTGAATACAAGAAAGGTGGTTACGACACAGATGTTGTCACCAAGTATGCCACAGCCTTGTTTTCTCCTAGAAAACAAGTCTTTAAATCTATTGTGTGACACCTCCACCCTCCATAAACAGGCAGTATGGCAGCTTCCCATCTTGTCTTAATCAAAACACTGGGACAGAAAGATAATAACATTATGTAGTATTATTACTGGAATACTTCCCTGTATTTATTTTTTTAAATCCTAGTTTTTCATGTACGGAATTCTCATTAGATTTTGATGCAGTCAGCAGCAAATTCTAAATAACAATAGTAAACCTCATGAATCATTTTGGTAAAACCTTCCTTGAAGTGACTTTGAAAAGCTTTATCTTTCTGTCTTTGAAAACTGGCACCATCACACACCTAACTACATCCTCTTCCACTTGTAAATGGCAACATACTTACAACTAACTTTCTACCTCTTGCAGTTTGAAACTTCAAAAAATCACCTTCCTAATATGTGCTTCTAATTAAATTTCAGTCCCTAACCACAGCTGATATGATTCATGCATACTCTGCAAGGTGCAGTGTTAATTAATGAGGGCTCTTTAAATTCTCAGAGCCAGGGTGTGGGAGAGAAATAGGGTGTATGCAAGACATGAGGATTTCATACAGTTGGTTGTGGGGTGTTGTGATGCCCCTCTGGGAGGCAGCTCAATTACAGTATGCATCCAAACAAGAATGAAAAAGGAGGTGGAGAACTGGGAACAAAAACCCACACAGTGCATTATTCATAAGCAAATATATAATTATGCAGTCTCATGAATTAGGGATCTACACTTTTAAAGAAAGACAGAAAAAATGTGTCAGAATACTGTTTTGCGGTATATTGGTTTAATATTCCCTTCTTCCTAAGAAAATTTAGAGGAAAAGTGGGACATAGTCAACAGATCCCTGGGGCATCTAGGCAATCCAGGGACAATTTCTGACAGGTGCAAGTTGAAGTATTAATAAATTTCATGGAGTGTGGATTTCTACAATCCTTTTTGGGATTGCAATTTGAAGCTGCAAATCAAACCATCCAGCAGCTCAGCATCTCTACAGATAAGGAATTTCAAGGTGAGATTCTACACCTTTGTTAATTAAGCAAAGCAGTCTGTCTGGCTTACATGCATTTAAGTTCATAAATAATCACAATTATTATCACGTATTTGCTTTATGCACAGGACAGGCTGCTCAAGACACCATGACTCTCTCTTCAGCTAAATGGTTGCCAGTCTAGAACACATCTACTTCTCACAGGTTGTACAAAATATTGACCCGAGGAGGCTATAATATTGAATAATGTCAAAAAAGTATTTTTTTCAGTATTTTTTTAATGTAATTGCAATACCTTGCATCTCCAAAATGCCTTTCATCTTTTATGTATGTTCTCAGCAATGCAGCACAGAAACTATAATAGCCTAGTATCAGGATCTGAAATTAAGTAGCCGATAGCTAAATGAAACCTCAGAGGGGAGGTTTAGAAGAACAGAGTGTAAGTTAATGAGGAGGGATTTGGCCTTAGCTTGCACAACACTGCCTCTTACAAAATATTCTTTGGTATATTTAACAGTTCTGAGTAGTCATATCCTCAGTCTTCAACTTATGAAACAACTGATACTACAGGTACACCAAAAGCCACAATCCCACAGGTGATCAGTGTCATGCTTGCCCTTGGGATGAAATCATGTATTTCCCTCTCTTTCAGACTGAAGCTTGCAGTAAAGACATCAGCAAGCCTTCCCAGAATCAATTTCATGTCTGGTCCTCTGAGGACTTTAAGTACTAGACAATAACCACAAAGCCTTTCAAAATACACTATTTTTTTCCTATTAGTAGAAATTCTGTGTAGGATAAAAGAAAAGAACATGTTTTTAAAGAAACAGGGAAAAAAAAATTCAATATCCCAACCTAGTGCTTACCGTTCCCTTGTTGGTGTTTTAGAAACCTCAACCCAGAGATACTCAACTATTACTTTTAATGAGTGAATAAGTAAGTACCCGATCATTACTTTTTCAAGCCAAGGGCTGGCTCTGCCTCTGCTGTGCTAGTCTGAGCTAGGTACTCCCTTTGCAGGGGGCAAACTGCAGCTACTCACAGCATTAAAAAAAGATAAGAAGTCTGAAAGCAAAGCTGGCACGTTGTCATTGTCTAAGCAAAACTTACTCACTGCCTAGATCTAGATCTGAGTCAACATCAGGAGGAACCTTAGACAAACCTCTTCAAAATTTTCCAGAGGCAGAAGTGACTACTCTGTAAATAAAAAGAAAACCTGTTTTTCTAGGCTACAGGTTCTCAGCTCTGGTTAACATCTTTTGGATTTTAACACTTTGGTCATACCTAATAAATACAGAAACTGCAGATATACTGCCACGGGAGCCCTTTTTACTATTACGAATGGCAGGTTGAAGCCAGCATGGTGTAAGAACTGATGCAAAAACAGCACATTGTCTTCTGCTTATTTCTCTATCTCCAACAGGTGACAGCTATCACCAATTCATTCCCAGGTAATTTTGCCATTGGCAAGTCCTCTACTTCCCCAGAAGCAGTTATGAACTGGCTAGTCTTCTTTCCTTAAGTTACAAATAATTTTTTGATACTTAGAGCTTAAAAGAATGGAGAAAAAGCTTTCACTTCTTTTTCCCAGTTTACTAAGAAAAAATGTCCTCAGTTTGACCTCCTGGGAGAAGAGGATTTTTCTTTCATTTAGGCTAAAGAAAGAGTCCAAAAACCACATCAAGACTAGCGATGCATGGAATTGCAGGCCTACACTGGCAAATCCTAAATATTATAGCAAGTTACACCTTTTTAGCTAAAGTAGAGGAAGCCTGATTTTGCAGAATCAAACTAGAAGGGCTCCAGTCCAACTCAGCTCTGTAATCTCACTTGCTAGATTTATCATGAAAATTTTATCATGTTCTGATTTATCCCAGAGTATAGACTTCTTACAAGATGGGGCTGCTATCTTCCATAATTGCTCTCTAAATCCTTAGCTGCTATTCTTATTGGATTGCAATTTGAATACTTCTTTCTAGCAGTCTCTATGTCCTCTACTTTTTTTCCACTATAGATCCACTGCCTTTCTAGCACTCATTCATTTGTTTCTGAAAGGATAATCTTTTAAGCCAGACATTTATTTCAGAGCTACAAGGATTCTGGAAAGAAGATGAAGGTTATGCAGAGACAAAAACAAATTCAAAGCACTAGAGAACACGCAACAGGAGAAAACTTGCATAGGTTGCAAGTTTTGCTTCATCTTCATGCCTCTGATTTTCTAAAATACTCTTGGGTGTAGGCAGTTCAGATAACACAATAGAGAAAATTATTTGTGGCTTTACCTATGTCAGTTTTGTTTTCTATACAAAGGCAAAAATTTTGCCCTTCATAGCACATAGGAGGAAGTTTTCTCACAAACAATTCTGAGAACATTCAAGACAATGATGGAAGCAGCATAACCTCTTATAGCACTCACACAGAGTACCACCACTACCTGGTACAAAAAATTATGCAACAGATTTGAGGTTTGTCATAAAATGCTAAAATCTTTGGCCGGAGATGGAGATAGTTGCTCTACTATAAACTGCAAAGTACCTATTCTGTCACTTCCTTTAGGGCCACTAATATAGCAATTTCACAGTGTTAGCATTTATTTCAAATAAATTGAAAACCCATTTAAAATAAACTATGGCACTCACAGACCCACAGAGTATATAACTCTGCATTTGTATGGGCTTGCCCACAGCACTCAGCAGCAAGACATAAGAGAGTTTTCCCCGTCCTTCCACATCCCTTTGGTGTCACACAACTTTTTCAACATGGAGGGAAAGTGACATCAACTTTGGTAGGGCTTTTCTTCTGAGGCAATCCAGCTGCTGAACAGAAAAACCCCCAGGATATATACCCTGGGCAAATGCTTTATTATCCTTCAAGACAAATACAACAAAAACCTGACACCTCTCTCTATAATGCAATTATTTCCACCTTAAAAGACACATTAGAGTAACCTAGGCCACATTTCATCCAGGAGTGAAATTTTCAGGGTCCGAGACTGTTCTCCGTTCCTCCTTGGGGATCTCTCTCACACCTTTTGTGATCAAATGGCCACTACAATTACAGACAGAGACCATCTCAGAATAGAGAGGTCTCCAGAAAATCCTAGAAACTGATGTAACACTTCTTTGAGGACAACCACTGAAAAGAAAGTTTGCCATTTTCTCAATATTCTCCACAATGCTGTGAAATAAAAAAGAATGTATATATAACTGAAAACTCAAAGAACAAAGTCAACATATAACAATCGAATCGAAACCTTGGCCTTCTCAGAAAAACGTCAAGAGTTTGTGTTTGGTTTTGGAATGCTGTCCTCATAATTTTTATATTTGGAGAAAAGATTGTAAAAGGAACATAAAACTACCAATGGAACAGAACAGTTGGCTTCCCAACCCAAATCACTATCAGCACTTCTTTATTCAGACTTGAGATCATAAGGCTTAGAAGATCCTTATGTCAAAGTGGGATTAGGATTTAACAAATCAAAACCTTTTTCCTAGATCTAAAATGAACCCAGCCATACTACCATGTGTGAAGACATTAAAAGCAGAAGGAGGGTAAATTCTTCTAACCTTTAGTCTTAGTAATATTTTATTGGTGCTGAATTCAGTGGAATTATGGCCTTATCCCACTACTTTTTTTTTCTGTTAAAATGTAATGATTTGTAGTTTTATGAAATTGCCACTTTTAGAACAACAAACAAGTGTGCACACGAGAAATGTAATACTACCTAACTTATCAGTAAGTTCTATAGTCAATATTTCATAAAGATAATAGTATATCACCTTTGGTACAACATCCTTTAAGAAGTGAATATTGGCAATTTATAATCTTCAGCCATAAGGCCATGCAAAGCTTTGCAAAGCATCCTCTGTAACTGCTAATGATTACAATTATAATCATGAATTTTTCATCTACAAGTTTCAAAGGTAGCAAATACGAAAGATATCTGTTCTTTCTCATTAGAACACTGGTCCATAAACATTCAAAATAATTTGCTTCTCATTAGCCAGTGACCTAGAAATACATATATATATATATATATATGGTGTGGGGTGTGTGATTGATATATATATATTAATTTACAGTGCCATTCCCCAGTCTTTAGACCATGCATACAACCCTCTATAGGCTGAAAAATACTGGTTTTACATTCCACTCTCAGCTCTTTCTCCTAGGTTTCCATATCTTTAAATAGGTCAAATTGTGCTCATAAATGAGCAATTCAAAATCCTCTCACTTATTACTCAGATCCCTAATATATATGTATAAATGGTTAAAGAATAAATGCCTTTCAGAGTCTTTGTTGAGAACAAAATTAGTCAAAGCAATAACTAGATTTTGGCTAAAATTAACATTCATGTACTTTACTGAAAGCTATGCAAATCTTACAACCTCCTTACCCCTCCCTCTTTATAAGTAAGACCATTATTCCTCCAAAACACAACCTTTTTCAACTGTTTTGTTCACAAGACAGAAAAATTTCGAGAAAAATAATTTGAGCTTTCTTCCCTCTCAGCTACTCTGAGTTCTTCTGTATAGTCCAAAGAGTTATACCATGAAACAATATTGTAACATGGAATTTCATAATTAGCCAGTGACCTCTTGACCAGCAATACATGGAAAGGATAACGTCACATTTTGCCTCTCACTTTCTGGAAAACAATGCACTCTTCTATGGTCCATCAGTCAGCTAAAAAACGTATTTTCCATTCTTTTTAATATAGTTACGTGAAACTATGGAATGTGTCTCTATTGACTTAACAAGCCAGTTTACCTTTCAAAGTGGTTGGAGACCTGTGCACAGGCATACATCATTTAAATTTTTGTTCTATTTAACTGGATGAATTTTTAAATATTGTGCAGCAGTCACGTTGAGAATATAATGGAGGACCACCTTTGATTCTACCAAACTTCATGATCTTCTTCAGTGCTGTAGTTAGTTTGCCCACCTTCTTGATCTTCCAACCATCTAAATTGCTGCCTGGTCTTTTTTTTAATCTTGAACTATGAAAAATTTGTTATTACTCCCATCATCTCTGGGAAACAATCATCTATGATTGTTTCATAGTATTTTCCATTTCTGTCAAACTTCAGATGGAAATACTGTCACCCCAGATATAAGCCATGTTCACTGCCTAGGGATATAGATTTCTCCTACCTAGTGTATTGGCAGTCTTGCAGATGTTGTACTTGGGGAGTTAGTGATCTCAACCACATCACATCTGCTCTGTCGGACCTTGTGCTTGGGGCTTGAGAAGCCCATAGAACAGCAGTAGCAGCCACTGCATGGGAATTTGATGGAGTGCTCTGTGGAGGCATGTGCTGTGTGGTGGTGAGTGATATGACAGAGATAACCTTCAAACTTGTCAGGAGAAGATGCACGATCCTGTTTACTACACAAAGTAAAAGCACTGCAGAACAGAAGGGAGATTGGAAACTCTCCACAGACAGGAACTGGGCAAGGTGCTGTGGGAAAACATATCTGAGCTCTACCCAGTGCTGCACAAAGAAAGGGTTCCTAGAAGCTGAAGGAATGCTAGATTTGCTCACTAGCTATATTCCTCTCTTTATCTTATTAAAATGGCTATTTTATTAAGCCATTTGCCTGGCCTTTTTACTGAGATCCAGAAAGAGCCCTGTTTCTCCAATATCATGCCCCCCTTTCCTGTTAGAGAACATCAAACCAATCTAAGAGGTCCAAAACCTTGCTGTAGTAAAACACATACTTTACTGAGTAGTTTTACTGTCATACACAAATGAAGGAAAGGACAACAAATACTCCCCTGCAAGGTTCTATTTGTTCCTCATACTAAGAGAATACTTCATTAATTGACGTGACAAATACTGAGAAATATGGGCTGGGAAAACACATCATTAATCAATAAGCATTGGAGTGATTGATGTAAGTTGAAAGTTTTGCAGCATCAATTGGCATTTATTTCACAGTTATGTTATTTGTCATCTGTTGCTGTTCAGGCAAGGATTCTTAGCCAGTATGTGGAACTATACATATAGATATATATATATGTGTGTGTATGTTACTGCCAGTATGTTAGAGGGTCCTGTGTCATATACAGCCCATGTGTCCTGGCTGTCCTGGGGGAAGAATGGGTGCTCCATGATTTGGAGGGGTTCAAAGTGTTACCATTAATTGTTCATTCACTTTCAGCATATTTTGTAATACTGCAGTTTACGTGTGACTATATCACCTAGTTTTAACTAAACTAACCCTCACAAAATGGACAACTGTCTTAAAAACATTCCTGCAAAGAAACCACAGGCTAAATAAAATGATAATGTGAGCACAAGTGAATAATAAGAAAATGGTGGAGCCCATGCTTCTTCTACTCCTAGTGCAAACTCTTCATCAGCCACATTATGAGGTAAAAACAGTGGCAATCTAATCTGATCTGACAAGAACTAGGCCAAAAATTTTTGAAATTATCAAGAAGATTATTTGAAATACAGATTTTCATCCATGGTCTTAGCAATGAACCAGACATATACTGTGCCTTGAGATATTAACTCACAATAGCATGAAAGCTCCACAATTAGAACTAATCATCCAGAATACAAATACAAACTTCTTTCACTGATTTAAACTCATGTAATATTCAAACCAGTACTTTACCAGACTTAATGATAAATGTTTAGCAGTAAGAGGTTTCTTACTCAAAAGGGAAAGACAAAAAGCCACATAGCTTGAAATGCTTGTTCCTCTTGCCATGGTAAAAATGGCTGGAATAGTACATGGAAAACAACATGACAACAAACTAAAATGCATTTCTTTGTCAGCAAGTACTGTTGGAAGACGCATAGGAAACATTGCTGAAGACTCTAAGAAACAACTATTCAAAGAAATTATGTAGTGTGGGAGGTTTGCTCTGCAGTTAGATGAAAGTAGAGTTGTTTTTAACATGTCTCAGGCAGGTATTTGCTAGATTCTATTTCAATAATGAAATACAGGAAGAACTGGCTGCTTTTGTTTGTTTGCTTTCTGAGCCACTAAATGAAAGATATATCAGATAACATATATATTTTCAATAGTAAATTACTTCTTTAATAAAAAGAATGTTTTATGGAAAAACTGTGCACATGTAGTCACTCATGGAGCAGGGATTTTGAATGAAATTTAAAAAAAAAAAAAAGGATACCAAGGTAAGGTTACAGCGATAGCACCACACATGAAATTTATTCACTACATCACTCATAGGCAAGCTACTGCGGGAAAGAAAGTGGAGCCAGAAGTATTCCAAGTGCTACAGGTTATCACTGATACAGTTCGTTTTTTTAAAAAAAAGACTTTAAATCTGTAAATCCTTGACAACACTTTGTAAGGAGAGGGGGTAGGCATTGACAGTGAAAATCTTTTGTACCTCACAGAATTTTGCTAGTTATCTTGTGGCAAAGTGCCTTCGCAGAGCCGTCCAACTTAAGGATGAGTTACATATTTTTCTTTTACAAAATTTGCTGACCTTTTCTGAGATGACAAATGACTGTCAGCAGTATGCTACCCAGAAAATATCTTCAAAAAAATAAACACACTTAATCTGTCCCTTCAAAGAAAGGTGACGTTTCAAGACTGAGTACAATAAGGTTTACTACTCTGTGAATAAATAAAATGAAATAATTATTTTAAAATATTGTCATTCTGATCTCATCCTTTTTTAATTTATATTGTTCTGTACATTTATTAATACATGCAATACATTAGTACAATAGTACATATATGTAGTAGTGAAGAAATAAATACACATATATAGGGGGTGCAAGCTCCAAAACTCTTTACTGATAAGAATGTGAGATCAAAAAAGATTGGAGATCACCACTGTAGTGTAGATAAGTCAGCAATTAGAGCATGGCACACAAGCCAAAGCATGCTATAGGATGAAGAAGAGTTAATAGAATAAATGGAAATTTCATATAATAATACCAAAACCTAGAAGAACTAGGGAATGGTACATTGCTGACAGCCTGCAAAGAAATACTTGATTGAGCTGGTAGAGCAGCTGGTAGAGAACCTGTGAGAGAGCTGAGGAGGAAGCAGGTTTCTAAGGCAGTGCAGACTGGCAGAGCAGAGGGAGTAGGCTGTTGTAGGGGCTTTATGCATTTGGAATCACACATTTACAAATCAGCTGTGAAATGCAGCTAAAGCTGTGCTGCTTGTGATGAAATGCTGCTGAAGTGCATTTCTATGAATGTCCTATGCTTATATGACACAATGTCTTTATCTCTGCACATAAACATTGCAGCTGCTGAAGGGGAAATAAAAAGAAGCTTCTTTTTGAGCAGCTGAAATCATACTTTTAAAGTGTGCCATTGCCTTTTTGGTAGGTACTTGTGAGAGAGCTGAGGAATGATGACTGAGCTTAAAATACTTCCGTGTAAACTGCAGAATTTCATCATTAAATCTATCAATCAAAGTTCCACTTGTCATCCATCCTATGCTTGTAGTAATACTTACTACCAGAGGTGGGAAGCTGACACATTCCTATCTCACAGCTAATCCTTGTTGAAAAGATGGAAAACAGACATTTACACACAATGGATCCCCTTACCACAATAAATGCATCCTTATTCACCTTGCCCTCAAAGACCTTTATCTTATTTGACTGAAAGGACTAAAAGAAATCAAGGCCTGAGTATCCTAAGAGAATGGAAGATAGTACAATTAAGGACTATTTGTAGGAATGATTTCCACAAGTTTTATCTGAATGCACTACCAACTATACGAGGAGGATGGGTGAGATATTTTCTTTTTTTGATTTTCCCCTTTTTAATATTTTTGAATACTTTTGGTTAGACACCAATCAGTTACACCAGAGCAACTTCTGAATACAGTGCATACTTTGTATGGCAGGAGGTATGAGGCAAGATCCCAAACTGGCCATGTTTTTAAGTTAAGTTTTTCTATGTGGCAAAAAGATAATTAAACCCAAAGCACACAACATGAAATAGGAATACTGTGAATTCACAGGAAAAGCTAGGAAGATACCATAGTATTATTCTATTTGAGATTGCTAAGAGCAACAGAGAGAAAATGTAAGAAGTATTGTATTAATGGCAATAAAAATTGAAAATAATAGCCAAACACAATAACTGAATGGATGAAGCAGCGATGCACATCTTTCTTTACTATCTTCTTTCACCTGCTTGTATACTCCTTTTAATCTGACTGGGACAGCAGTTTACGTGTTGGAATTAAAGTTATTTTCCCTTAGTGGTGAGAAACTTGATAAAAACATCCTTCCTTGATTAGTGCTGCCATGACAGTCCATTCCCTTTTGGCTTGTTGCAATCATGGCTGTAGCTCTGAACACTGAATACCTCCAAAATACTGGCAAAAATCCATAGCTCGGAATGGGTGAAACTGTTTTCACCTTTTAATTGTTTCCACTGGGGGTTGTTAGTAGTTGTTCCAGCTCCTCAGTTTTATGGTAGCGTAGTCATGGCTATCTGGACCTACTGGCTTGTCACTTCACAAATTGGCTATTTAGACCTTGTGAATTGAAACGTAAGTAACCTTAATACATGTGTCTCCCTTCTCACTGGAGCTAAAAGATCACTTCCATCAGCAACAAAGGGTTTATGACTCACTGAAGAATCGTCATTCCCTTCAGAAAGGTGTGGTAGCACCTCCTGCAACATACCATCCTCTTCACTATCTTACAGCTCTTTTAGAGACACAGTACGAAGCCAGTCCTGTGACATGCCCTTGGTTTGCTGCCTGTTATTTCTCAAAGTGTGGTTTGATTCAAGCAGTACGTGTTCTAGAGGCAAAAAGGACTCATGTAGTCACACGTGGTCCGGTTTTCTCCCTTTTACAGTTGTTCTCCCTTTGGTAGGTATTGTTTGGTAGTGAGTATTCAAAGACCAAAACTATACTAGCTTGCTCAAAACTCTATTCCACCTTTTAACAGATCCAACAACAGAGGAGAGGACATTTCCCCTCTGAAACAAAAATGAAAGCATGATACTGTGCTTGCACCCTTGATTCATTCCTCATGGCTAAACCTCCTTCATCAAGCAATTTTCCTTCAGCATTTGCGTTCTGCAGAGAAGTCAAGTGGAAGTTAACAGTCAGTATATTCAGGTTGTTAGCAGACAGAGCTTTCTGGATGATGACACCCTTACTCTTGGGAGAGGAAACAACACATCTGAAATATCACGACAGTGTAGTTGTAGGTAAATCTGACATTAGACTGACATGAGATTGACCAGCATCTACTGGACATGTGCTTATCTCACCACTATATGCCCCTAATTTTTTGTAACATACACCTTTGTGAACACTACAGAAGTTTATCATTTGAATCATGTAAATTCTTTTCTTGTAAATGCCTAACAGTTATTTGAAGTGACTCTAATAGTTAAATTTCCCTGTTCAATATTCAGCACATTAAAATTTCTGTTTTATGATTTGTTCATTAATGGCACTATAATAACTCAGCACCTCATCAGGTGCTCTAAACAAGCATATTTTTTTACTAAATAATAAATAATTCATAAATATTTATAATTAATAAATTAGAGAGCAGAAAGATCAATTGTTGTGTATGCTGTGTGAAAAGCACATTCCATTAAGGCATCAATGGTGCTGTTGGCTGGAATAGTAAAGAAGAGAGAAGAGCTATATATTGGTGGAAATGTAATGCCTTCAGTCCAGACTCCTCTTGTATCAAAATCCACCCCAGTTTTTTTACACTATTTATACTGATTTAAACCTATGTTTCTACTTGCCAAGTTACATTACAAGTCGACCTTAGCCTAGACTTCTGGCCAACTTGGACAAAACGGTTAGTCTTCACTCAGATCTCTGGGCAAGAGGTTTGTGGACTGCCTAATCAAATGTTAGTAGGTCTGAAATGGAACTCCTCAACTCAGCTTCCCAAATCTTTCCTTTTACTATCACTAAAGACTTCTTCCTCTGTTCTTTCCTGTAATTTACTGGATTGTAACAATTAGAGCAAAGTGTTGCTTCTAATCTCTCTCTGACTATGCCTAAATTGGCCTGCTTCCTTTTCTATATCTCCTTTGGAAGTACTCCCCCAGATTCCATTTGGACTACTATTAAAATTTCCTTTTTTTGCTCAGTTAATACAATCACTCCACTCCAGTTTTCTGACAGGTTTTGTTTGTTTGTTTGTTTTGTTGGGGGTTTTTTGTCTTTTCCACAGCAATACAAACTGCTTTTCTCCAAGATTAGCTTTGTGGGCTCTGATGAAGTTCCTCTGCCAGGTTCTCCTTTCTTTCTGGAAAAACAAACAAAACAACCCCACAGCCCTGCAAGTGTTTCACTGCTAGGTTCCTCAGCTTGTCCCATTTATTCTTTCTCATACGTGAGACTACTACTGCGCTATGCCATTCCTTCACTTCAAGTATAGCTTTGTACTGTTTTATTTACATTTTTCTCTTATATGTAACTTTATTTTCTCTGATATCCAAAAAAACAAAGAACACAGCTAATTATTACTGACAGGAGTCCTGCTCATGGAAACAGGTCGTAAGCTGATTACTTGACCTGTTTAACCTTCATAAGTCTCCTATTCACTATGACAATAAACTGGATTAAATTCTAAATGTACAGAATGCTGTATAAAATGCAGGAAAAAGCAAGATTCTTATGCCATGGGAGTTCAATTTTACCATCCTGCTCCAAAAAGCAAACTATTTGGCTGCAGTTTAGGACTTCACTATCCAGTACCTGAACAGTTTTAGCTCGTGTAACATTGTAGCTCTTTTCAGTCCCCAAACCCTCAGACATTTTGCATGCTGCATATACAAGAAGTCATCACTGAAAAACAGGCATCTCATGGGTAATATATGACAGTTTTTCAATAGACTGCAACACAACATGCAGTAATTCAGGGCAAGAAGTGAAGAAAATTCATTTAACTGAATTCAGAGACATGATGATATTACTTCCAGGCAGAGATGTACTGGGATACCAAAAGTAATATCTTTTATCTTGACAATCAAGTTTTGATGACAATATGTGGGCAAGCAGGTCAGATGAAGTAGCAGTACAATGCCTGTAGCCTACATTTCCTTTCCCTGACATCTTCCATCCTCTCTCCAGCTAATGCGCAGAAGAAAAAAAAAAAAAAAAAAAAAAAAAGAAAAGATGCATTTCTTGATGTTTTCCTGAAAGAATTAAGTAATTAAACTTCGGCAAAATAGAAAGATATTTTTCCAACTATTTTTCTCATCAAGGAAATTTGTAAAAACCCACAAAAGTTAAGATATTATTCCAATGTGTGAGAAATCATGTGCCATCAGTCACTGCCATGGATTTTATATTGTCCTTGATTCTTCTGACTGATTGCACAAGACTTGACCTGTTAAATATTTAATTGGTCTCTTTCTTGGCTTCTATACATCTGTAACCTTGAAGCCACCTAGTTTTCTATCATGGTAAGATTAGGTCCCTATGACTATTCATTTTCTCATTTATCACTTTTCAAAATGATGTGGTCTAAAAGTATTTCATTTAAAAGGAAGATCCAGTGGCTCCACTTGCACCTCATACTTTTTCCTTAAAAGAACACAGGATGATGACTCCAGTATTCCTTCCAGCTGATACCAGCACAAATAAAAACATAGTATATTTTATTACAATTTAAAAAGGAAGGAAAAGGATAAACTCATGCAACAATGCATATTCTCTGCTAACAACATAAGATGTTTTAGATGGCACATTTTTGCAAGGCCTGTAAGAGCAGAGCAAAAGAGGAACAGTATCACAAGCTGTTGTCTCCCTAAGAATCATCTATAGAAAGATGCCAGCACCTACTAGACAAAAGAAAACCACAAGTAGTCACATAATAATTGCATTGCTGACAGTCTCTTCAAAGTACCTTGATTAGCATCTGTTCAGGCCCCAGCACTGAAATATCCAAAGCATGAAGATACTACCAGCTGTGATCCCCAGCACAGTCCTGAGAACAAGTCTCAGAGACACTCAACCTGCTTCCTAATCTCCTGAAGGGTAACATCACCAGCCTAGTGGATGAAGAGAAGGTGTGTTTTAGTGTAAGATTTTTGATACTGTCGCTCACAGCACCATTCTGGATAAGTTCTCCAGCTGTGGGATGAGCTGGTACAGACTCACTGGGTTAAGAACTGGCTGAATGGCAGCTCTCAAAGGGTTATGGTGAGTGAGGCTACATGATTTACAGGACAAGGATGGTCACCTCACAGACAGGAACAGAGACAAGGCAGAGGTGCTTAATGCTTTCTTTGCCTCTGTCTTCAATATGGATGATTGACCAAGGGGGCCTCAGTGCCCTGAGCTGGAGGACCACGACTGTGAGAATGATCAACTCCCACACAACCCTGAAACTCTGTGGGATTTGCTGCTCCAGCTGGATCCCTACAAATCTATGGGGCCTGAAAGGATTCATCCAAAAATCCTCAAAGAGCTAGCTGATGTCATAGCAAAACCTCTCTTGATGATTTTTGAGGGGTCTTGTGAATCTGGAGAGTACCCAGCTGACTGGAAGCTGGAGAATGTTGTCCCAATTTTTAACAAAGGCAAGAGGGCAAGAGGCAGGACCCTGGAAACTACAGGCCTGTCAGTCTCACATCAATGCCTGGTAAGGTTATGGAGATTATTCTGGGAAGTATTGGAAAACACTCAAAAGAGAACACTGTCATTGGTTGCAGTCAACATGGCTTCATGAGAGGAAAGTCCTGCTTATCAAACCTGATTTCTTTTTATGACAAAGTAACCCATCCAGCTGATCAAGGGATGCCAATTGATGTAATCTTTCTGGATTTCAGTAAAGCTTTCAACACTGTCTCTCACAGGATCCTTCTGGACAAAATGTCAAGCACACAGCCGGATAAACACAGCATGTGGTGAGTGAGAAATGGGCTCATGGGTTGAGCACAGAGGGTAATAATGAAGGGATGACATCAGACTGGTGACCTGTCATTGTTGGGGTTCCATAGGGGATCCAAGATGGATCTTGGGCCTTGTGCTCCTCATCATCTTCATAAATGA
>VYXB01010182.1:105884-188790 GCA_013397135.1 Pachyramphus minor | reverse complement strand
AAGGGGAAGCTGTATGAGGAGTGGCTGAGGTCACTTGGTCTGTTCAGCCTGGAGAAGAGGAGACTGAAGGGAGACCTCACTGCGGTCTATGAATTCCTTGTGAGGGGAAGAGGAGGGGCAGACACTGATTTTTTCTCTCTGGTGACCAGTAACAGGACCCAAGGGTCCTAAGTTGTGTCAGAGGATGTTTAGGTTGGGTATTAGAAAAAAGTTCTTCATTTAAAGGGTGGTTGGGAACTGGAAGAGGCTCCCCAGAGAAATGGTCACAGCACCAAGCCTGCTTCAAGAAGTGAATGATATGCTCAGGCATATGGTATGATNCTCAGGCACATGGTGTGATTCTTGAGGATGATCCTGTGCGGGGATAAGGGTTGGACTCAGTGATCCTTGTGGGTCCTTCCAACTCAGCATATTCTGTGATTCTGTGATCTGGTTGGTGACCAGTCAGTCACCAGCGCTGGTCCTTATCAGCATATTCTGGGGACAGTTCTTTTTGATATGTTTTTCAGCGATCTGAATGAAGGAGTTGAATGCAGTGTCAACAAGTTTGCTGACAATTATAAATAGGGATTTGCTGTTGAGTCTCTTGAGGGGTGAGAGATCTTGCAGAGAGGTCTAGATAGGTTGAAGCATTGGACAATCATTAACAGTATGAAACTGAACAAGTCCAAATACTGGATGCCACACCTAGCATGGAGTAACACCAGGCACAAGTATAACCTGGGAGAGAAGTGGCTGGATATCAGCCCTGCAGAAAGGGATCTGGGGATGTTGGTCAGCAGCAGCTGAATGTGAGTCAGCTGTGTGCCCAAACGGTCAAGAGGGCAAACCATGTCCTGGGGTGAATCAAACACAGCACAGTCAGTCAGTGAAAAGAGGGGGTTGTCCTGCCCTATTCAGTGTTGCTGCAGCCTCACATGAGTACTGTGCCACACAACTGGAGAAGGATGTGAAGGTAATCGAAAGTGCCCAGGGAAGGGAGGGCAACAAAGCTGGTGAAAGGGCTAGATGGTATGTCAGGAAGTGGTCAAGCAGTTGGATTAGATGACCTTTGTAGGTCCCTTTCAACCGAAACAATTCTAATCTATTCTAAGTGGTGAGGGGAAATTGGAATTTGGAGGAAACCACCTTTATTGCACTATTTGCCTTGCCTGTTCTACAATTCCTTTAATTATGCAGTTCCAACAGGCTACTCAGCTCTGTCTCCATCTCACACATGGAATCTGACTTCCTCAAAGTTAATGTTACTAAAGTTCCCATGGTAAGAAAGTATAAGCCAAAGCTTTAAGGCCCAAGCAAGACTGAATTGCTCTCCTGTTGAGGTTACTGGAAGACAGATAAATACCCAAAATCATGGAAATAATTATGTTCTTGTGGTATTGTCACCAATACCAGCAGAATTGAGAGGACTATGACATTAAAAACTTCAAACTTTGTATTTTGTCTTATAAAAAGGGTAAAAAATCCCTTAATCACCTCCGATCACCACTACCCTACACCACAAATATGTCAAGAAAGCTGGCATTAACCGTTATTTCTTTGCATTCATGGCCTAACTGTCATTCTGCATAACTGTTATTTCTTTTTCCTTCTAGTTTCACTCACCACTAAATTGCCTATCTGATTCACAAAATATTAATCCTAGAGACAAACAACACAATGGGAGCCAAAGAATTCAAAGAATTAGTACGGAAGCAGTCTCTTTAAACTTTTAACAGTATGGAAAACCAATGCTTAAAAGCTTTATATAATTACTTACTGGTCTTTTGTTTAGTTGGTTAATTTTCCTCTATAATCTGAGGATATAAGTTCACTGTGGTTGTGTCTTGCGCATCTCGCTCCCTCTTTGCAACTCTTCTTTCATGTTGTCACAGTTGCATCGGACATCTGTATTGTTATCTTTGCCATATCTCCATTACTTTTTAAAAGACTTCAGTCTGCAAAGTTAGCTGATTCATTGGTAAAAGTTCGTCTATTGCTCAGTATCTCTTCAGCACCATGGGCCTTTCAATAGTATTTTGAACAATTTGTGAAATAAATAAATTACTTAATCCACGAAGAAAATTGATCAAGGCAGCCAGATAGTAGTTATATTAGATAGTTTTTTCTTTAAAGTAGATTTTTGAATTCTCTTCAGGAGAGTATGAAAACAGATGGGAACTGTAGTTCCTGGGTCAAGTGCTGACAGCTCCTGAGTGTTTCAAGAGATACTTATGGAAAACGGAGGGAGCAGAAGATGCCACGCAGTCTAACTTGTGCTCTGAGATGCCAGATCTCTTTCCGAAAAGGCAGACATCAAGCTGTCCCTGCCTGTGTGACACTTGGTTTTGTTTGGTTACCACCACACGTACTTCTTCCTTTCATATTTTTTAATGACATTGAGTATCAATTTCCTTTTTACAAACACTGCACTGAAAAAACAAGAATATTCTGATTGTTTATGGACACTGCTCAACCCTTTCTATTGGCTGTAGTGAGAACAGTCCTGTCTCACATGGTGCACAGTTTAACAACTGAGCACAATCTCCTCTTGATCAGAGGCTGACATTTGGAATGGATGCATCAGAGAAATTCTGAGGGACACCACATAACAATATGGTAACATGTTGGTGACTGCCTGTTATTAAGATGATCTTTACTGTGATTTCATTGGGTCTTTCAACACATTACAGTAACACACAGATTCCATTTCATAGCAGCAAGTTTGCACATTTATGAAATAATAAGTTGGTACTAACATCCAAAGTTATAACATTCAGAAGTGCACTGTATTTACAGCAGTGTACATATACCCTCACTATACACTTCACAGTGTACCCTCAGTATAAACTTCTTGCAATAGTAAACATTGCTTATAATACCATCCCCAATACGACCTGCTTGCAGGAGTATGTGTGGTGAATGGGAACCATTGAGGAGAAGTTGTTTCACAGCACAGTGATGGGCCCCATCTCATAAGCAAATGTCACCTGGAGGTTTCTAAGATGGCTAGATAAAGTCAGAACTGACCTGATTCAACCTTGGTGGCAGTTCTGATCTGATTTGATTTGACTGAGTCTTCCACAGTCCTTTCCATCCACAGTTTCAACTACTCTATTTCATTATCTCTTCTGAGTTCAAAGGATTCCATAACACACTATAACACATTATATCTGGAAACAATATTAGGACATCAAAGTAGGCTTCCTTCTTTGACTAAGTGCTGCATTCCACCCCAAAACATCACAACACTACCACAGATCTATGGCAGGAATTCATCCTCAGATAGAAGAGAAACAGTATTTTTAGGAATGGGTAAATTTTGCTCACCACAAATATGTTGTTCCATGCCCATGTTCTATGTTAAGAACATCTTTACATAGGCTGAAACAGTAAGGACCTCTGCCAATTTTACTGTTTAAAAGAATAGTTCTGTTATGGTACAATAAAATGGTATGTTATATATAATATTAAATCTGAAGGAAAGAAGATTATGCACCTTGGAGTCAAAGTAATCACAGCAGTGCCTTGGTGATTGTCAAAGGAAATATACAGCAATACTCACCAATTTCAGTGTTGCTTAGTTCTTGAGAGAAGGCCTTAGCATTATCTGTGACAGTAATGTAAAAAAGACCAAGCAGAAGATGTAGGTTTTCTCGTTTTGTTTGGGCATTGCCAGTATCTGCCAATTTATCTAACACTCCATTCCCAACCAATTATCACCTCTTCCTGTCCTTACACTATGGCAGGGATGGGGTACTTCACACTTAATTTACAGTTCTAGGGCCCTTACTGACAAATACCTTATCAGTTGAGAGGTGGTCTATATAATACCCATTTGTATTGTGTTTCCCTCACCTTATTCTATCAATTTTTCCTCCTTCAGCCCATTATGCACCACGCGGTCCTTATTAGGACTTTTTCTTGGACAAAATCATTTAGATGCAACACACATATGTAGGTAGAGCCACATGACTCAATGCCAGAGATTTTGATAATGAAATCCCACCAATGTATTATGGAGATTGCATGCAACCTGTTCACTGTTGCTATTTAATAGAACATTTCACTGGGGATAGGAGAAACAATTAGACTGTTGCAAATTGTTCTAACATCCCTCAAAATTCAATACTGACTATCACCAGCGATGCAATATGTGGTGAGACTGATACCCAGTTTTGTGTGCAATTCCTGTAATAAAGCAGAAAAGAAACAAAAAGAGCTTGGACATGATAGTGTTGTGGGCTTATTTGATGAAACAAAACAGTGTTCCACCAATTTGACCAGCTACATCTCTACTTTACTCCTTACCCCAAAATACTTCCAGTTTTGATAAAATGTCACAGACAATAGGATTAACAATCATTCTAATATCAACATGTTTCAAGACTGAAAAGAACGTATTCTAGTAATTATCCCAGAAAGGGATTCTGGACATTACAAAATGCATGAGAATGAGATTGAATTGGGAAGGCTACAGGAAAAAAAAAAAAAAAGTGCAGTTAAGATATGTACAGCTTCTAGTTCCAAATTATACACCCTTTATATATCACCCAAATTAGGTCAAACCAAACAAAAAGCCTTGACCTAGACACTACATCAATAAATATATAACATCTGAATATAGAAGTGCCAACACTAACAACAGAAGCTTATCATAATATACACAAGGAATGTAAACTCAAAGCCTTTCAAGCAGCAACGCTTGGATATAATATCAGATTCCAAGTATTCACCCTGTAAATCATAAAGGTTCTTACTTCTGAAAGGTTTTGGAACTGCATATGTAGCATGAGCAGTAAAATATCCACTTAGGCATTTTAAAATAAAAGTGAACAAAAGACAATTAGAATAAAAAAACCCTCTAAATGATGAATTTCTTTTGCAAGAGAGAGACTAAGAAGAAAAAGCTAAGTGTCATTTCTAGAAAAACTAGAAAACAAGAGAATAAACAATTTGCTTAAGAGGTACCCAAGATATTTGTGGCAGTTTTGGACGTAAGTGGATGACAAAACTAGGAGGGATTGAGGTCCCTAGGGAAGACAAGATACCCAGGCTGGGAAACACATCTGTGAAAGACTATGCATCCCATGCTCCAAACCTTTCTAAAGGTCTCTGCATTACTTGGTCTTTCTGTTTACACTCATAAATAAGTGAATAGCAGTCCTTCCTCAGCCGGATCTTGTATACACACTTTCTCACCGTGGCTTGCATTGGAGTAAAATATTTATTCCAAACAGCTTCAGTGCATTTTTTCCATCTGAAATAAATATGAGCAACTCTGAATGGTGAAAGTTCGAAAGTTTCAAACAGGATTCATTCAGTGACATAAGACAAACATCTTATCCGATTACATCCCTCAATTTACAAGGCATATAAGAATGCTATTAAAGCTGATAATGAGTCAGCTAACTGGTGATTTCATAAATATCATACATATAGCCAAGGGACAGTGAAGCATGAGAGGGCACACACAGATGTGCAAGTGTTTTTAAAGATCTGTTCATATCCATTGCCTACAGAACAAAACATTAGGGCTTTTCCTGGAAGATTTTAAAATTACAATTAAAAGTAACTTCTTGTAGTTTCTCTAGTGATGGATAGCATTGGATGCATGTTATTATAAAATTATTTATCTTGCTCCCAGGAAAGGTGCACACAAGCATTAGTGAAAATTTAGCCCCGGGAGCATAGCTATATCAATTAATTGAAATAATTACAGTCACAGTTCCTATTGCATCACTTGCAGACTACTCTGTTCTGAGAAAGTGCAAGAAAACAACAATCAGTTATCCCTCCTTTGGGAATGCCAGTTTCTAACTGATCTCTAGATTTTAGGTTAAGTAACCTTTTCTTATGGTCATCTTAGACCTTGGCTAATATATAGGAATAACTAACTAGGAAAGCTGTCCAAAAAATGGTAACAATTTGTGCAGACAATTTTCTAAACATACTGCATACATTCTGTTGTTGGCCTCAGCCCATGTAGGTCTCCTACATGCACTACACACAGCCAGACCACGAAGGAGTTCAGTGTCACTAACCACATAACGAAAGCTAGAAAAAGGAATGGGGAATCAGAAACACGTTAAACACCACAGACTTTTTCCTTAACTAGGGCTTGTATCATTCCCACTGTAGATAAGTTGACACTGACTTCAAAAGTACAGGAGTCGGGACAGTTACTATATTATGGTACTGGTTTTACCTGAAATCGGAAAATAAGGATGGAGCCCCATAAGACCTCAGAGGTGACCTTCTCAAACATGATTTACTCTAGTAATTTTGTTTTTCTGCTTAATACTTCTTTGGGTGTGCTTTGTAGTGCCTACAGAAATTTAAAATTATTGGCCTTTACCCAGGCAGCAGGTGACTCAGATTCTCCAAGCTTTCCTGTTCCTGTGTACTAGGAATGAAAGAATGCAACTTTAGATTCCAATGTTTCTGTTTGAGGAATAAGTTCTGTCAGGGACGTCTATGCACATGTTTATGGTTTAAAGATTAAATGAACATTTACTGACAAAAATTTAACGTAAGTGTAGCAACTCCTTGGACTTGCAGATGTCTTTTGCTAAACGTCTCAAAGCACTCTGTGAATACTTATGACATAAGCTTTTTAACTGGATTTTGAAAGAGGTAGCAGGTCTATTTTTCAGAAAGGGAACCTGCAGCACAGTTAAAAAAAAAACCTTTCCAGACAATGTGTTCAAAACTATAAACAAATCCTATAATTCCTAAATCTTGTATTTAATTAGCAGCCCACTGTTCACTCACACATCAGATAGTTACAATTCTGCGTCACCTCTTCATAGAAAGGTTGAACTGTAGCACTGAAGCATTATAACATCCTCTGCTTAACCTTTCCCTTCTGTCTGCCTGCCACAGATACATACATAATCTTTTTGCCTTTTGGCCTCCTGCTTAACAAGCTGGTACAACCCATGATTTTGAGCACATAGAGTAACAAGAAACAATGTGAAGCATCAAATATGCACATACCCACATTTAATTAGCCTTCAACATGACTACTTCATGGAGAGCAAGGAACGTTCATAAACATCAAAAAGAACTAAAGCCTCGAAATAGATCAGTAGTTTTAATTTACTGCTGCCATTGACAGGAAGACTGCTGTAGTGAGGACCAGCCCTGCACTTATGGTCAGAACAGAATCTCAGAAGTTAGAAATGAGCAGATATATTAGTCTAAAAGAGTAAGTCACATCGTTTTTCCAGCTCATTGCTTCTTCACAGCTTTATATCCTACAGCTTCAAATCACTTTACATCTCATATGACACCTCTCAAGAGCTATTCACATTTACAAATGGGGAAACTAAGGCCAGAGAGTGGACAGCTTGGAACAGATGCCCAGAAGAATATACTGCAAAACAGTGGCACAGATGGGTCAGTTCAGGAAGTCTTGCTCACAGTCCTTGAACCTTAGTCCATTTAACCTCAGTGGATTCTTCAAGACAAAAAGGAGCAGAACTTCTGTATTACACTAGGTTACTGAAATAAACACTAAAAATGAGACTTTTCAGTAAAAACTCCAGTTCTTGATGAATATGTCTTATTTCAAAATTGGTCTAGAGGACAGATCAGTGCCAAAAACATTTCTGTGTTAAGTTCCCCGTCTTCCTTGTATTCTGGTAGCATACAAGCCTACTAGTGATTAGCATACTAAGCACTTTTTGCAATAGAAGTAAATTTCCAGAATGACTAGGAAAGAGATTTGCCTGATGTTTGCTGTTGTAGGACCCACTGCTTAGAAATACCTCGGATAATTTTCAAACCACTTCTTCTCCTCCTCCTTCATTTAACTCTGTTTTTTTCCCCTATACTTACACTCTTCTTGTTCCCTCACCAGAATCACTTTGGTTTTGACTAGGTGGTGATGATGGAGAGAGTATGTCTCTGCATTTCAGCAAGACAACTGCTCTTCAGGTAACAAAAAGACATTTGCTAATTTCTCTTGAGTGGATCTTGGAGACTTTCCAAGGCTCAAACAAAGAAAGACTTGTTAACTACTTCTACAGCATACAATTGTTAAAAAGTTTCAGCTTATAGTTCAGAGCATTTTTATTATCCAAATTAGACAATTCTTCCATCAGTTGGCATAATCTGCCAGCAAGAACTCCAGAGCATATTTCTTCTCCACACCTCTTGTTCCAAGATTTGATGTAATACCTGGCATCCTCTCCTTTTCTGTCATGCCTGCCAGCAATAGAAATGGTGCACACGTGGTACCCTTCTCCCAGCATCACGGTCCACCTGACATAGAACACGGCTACTGCAGTACACGGCTGCAGACTCAAACACATCGGCACCAACCCTGGAAAAACAGGGCCAATATGGGCACTACTGTTCAGAAAGGGATTGCTGTTAGAGCAATGTGGAAGCAAACAACCCAGCCAGATGCTCTCTGAAGCATCCTCCAGGCCACAGCTGCTTCCATGCATGCACCCAGGACGCTCAGTTTCAAAGGCTACTTGCACAAAAACACGTCACGGATGTCTGTTCTATATTTGCCTGTCCTCAGCTCGCTGAAGTCACACATAGCATTCAGGAAGCCAACTGCATATTTCCTACTGACTTCAGTTGGATCTGAATCATGCCCCTGTGGAGTGATATTGCAGTGACAGCCTTTGGAAGAGCAGTGACAGGATAGCTTTTAGGTGAAGCCTTGTGTATGACACAGAAAGATGAGCTGGGAGTGTGCAGGGAGCTTAAGATCTGTGTCTGTCTGCGAGGACCGATGCATACTTTGAGTGACGTGCTACAGCAGCCAGCCTGCAAACACCTCACATATTTAAGAGATCAAGAAACATTTATCTATTAAATAATCACTGGCACACAAGGATATCCCTTAGTGAGGGTAAATACATCCTTATTGGCAGGTTCTCGTTAGACTAACTGATGCACCCTGAGGACAGGAGACAACTCACTGCTTGCCCTAGGCAAGGTTATTGTGTTGTTAACCCAGACATACACAAGTTCTGTAATCCTTATTAATGCGTTAAAAAGCAACTTGAAAGGGAGAGAGTGATCTAATTCAGTTTCTGTAAGCGATAATACAGTGGTCAGAAAGCTTCTTTCTATTTGTCAGGGAAATTATTTTACCTGCATATATAATCCTTGTCCATAGCAACATTAGATGCATCTGTCTTTACTAAATAATTTGGCTTTCTTTTTTCCAGCCCTCTAACCCTACTCTAGACCTTCACAGAGCACTGATGTACGAGAACTTTTACTTTAGCCATTACTACTTCCTCAACTGGACACCTTCCTCTCTTCCCTTTCTCATAGAAATTTTCTTTCTGTGCATCAGAAATATTAAATCTACCTACTAGTTCTCCTGTATACTTCATAAATGAAAAAAAATGCTGAAATATTCATGACTGAAAACTAGTCCTTAAAGTGGTGGTGTGACATCTCCATCTAGAACTCATAAATTTCTTCCCCCACCCCTCAGAGCCTGAAAAAACAAAGGATATTTATTTACTTATGAAGATGTTTCTTTATGTTTCTGTCATCTTTAGCAAAACATGAAAATTGAGGTTTTAATCTTGCTGGTCAACTCCTTAGGTCTCTTTTTCTCAGACCAAACCTGCATCTCTCAAGATTGGCTGCAAAAGTATTTGCCGAAATGTGACTCCCTTTAAGATTATCACAGTTGTACAATTATTATTTGAGCATAGTTACTTGCTGTTCATAAGACTTCACAGCAATTCTGAGTCAGGAATCAGTGGTACAAAAGGTTTCAGGAAACTAATGTATTGAAAGAACATTGACTATGCTAGAAGTGAAAGAATGTACAACTAAATTCAAGGTATCTTTGTCAGGATTAGAAAAGTTTGCAAAAAAGAATAGAAGCAAAACAAGGTCAAACAGCATTTACTGATATATCAGACAACAGATATACAACTGTGACGTTTACATCTGTGTCTCCCACCTCAGCATTCTATAGTAGCAGCAAAATAACTTACACTTCAGTGAAATTTTAGCTACAAAGAAATCAGCTACTTTCTTTGTTCCTCTGAATAGGAAGGCATAAAGACTGTATCTCCAAGAAGAAAAGCTTGTATGCATAAAAATTGATGTAAGTATTTTATCATTACTCTGATGGTCTTTCCTAATGAATGTTCTCCAGATACCAAAAAATAACATGATAATGTAACACACATTTTGCTGCCTTAGTAACAATTACCACTGTCATCCTCTCTTTATTTAACTATAGAACACAATAAAATGAAGGTTAAACCATGTAGTACCTTCTCTGGACTGAAGCATATTTATTCATAAAAGATCCTCCAACAAAAAAAAAAATTCATTGGAGCCAAATTGCTGAAGTGAACAAAATATTAACTGAGTACAAGGAAAAGTATTGAAACTTCTAGCCTCTGGCTTACCAGTTCCAATTTGATCTACATAAGAAGAGGCTGAAAGCCACCCCTGTCAGGTGTTAAGTGGACTGCATGAAATCAGCAGGTGGAATTCAGTTCTCTTGCCAGTGGGCAGATAGGTCCGTCTTACAGCAGCAGTGAGCAGAGCAATAATCACGTTCCCTTGCTTTTGACAATTTCACCAATACTGACTGTCTTACAGAGCGCCAAGAAGGCACTCAATGGTACAGAAAGTGTGTGTGGGGGGTGGTACAGAGGCTTTTCCATAGATCATGCCTATGACATAATTGCTAATCTAGTTAACAGGAATCACCAATATTCTTTTCACAGCTGTCATTAGCACTAAATTAAATTAAAATACTAAGCAAAAACATAACATCAAAACAGCTGTAAAGCCTAAAACAAATACACAAAAAAACAAACAAAAAACCCAAAACAAAACAAAAAAAAAAGTAAAAAACCAAACCAACCAAAAAAAAACCCCAGTACCCAACTCAAACGAAAACCCCCAAAACCTCATAAAACTTTTCAACTAATATTGACTCTAAAAGAAAACCCCACTGGCATTTGATAATGATCTATGAACACGCAAAAATACCAGTTCGTTATTTCTGAGAAAGGTTCATATGGTTTGGTTTCTGCTATTACTTTGCCCATTACTACATTAATTATTTGTGTGCAAGTTTAGTTCAGAATTGCATATTCACATGCCTTGCAGCTTGAAGAGTTTGATTCTTGCTGCAATCCCCCGCTTCCTGGCTGCATTGAGCAATGAAGATGTCCAGCTCTTCTGCGGTGCCGAAATAATGATTCAGTAAGGAAGTGATGGCATCACATTTGATTTGTTAGCTTGTAGTGTGGTTTCTAGAACCTATGAATCCTTCTCATTAAATAACCATCTATCGTGTTGGAGATGATTAACTTCTGAAGTCAGAATTAAATCAGCATTGAATCTGCACTGCTGTTAGTACCGTTAATTTTCTGTTTGATGGCTGATATGCCAGGTGTCCATTGTTCAATGTAACTTGAAAAGTGAAAAAAATAATTGCGTGCACATGGTCTTAGTTCAATAATACACTGGATTCAATTTTGTTTTTAAGAGTGGGTGAGAGTAGTGGGAGTTATAATGGTATTGACCTTCCCCTCTGTGGAGGATGCTAATGCTGCAAAACAATCAATATACTAAGAAGACAACCAGAAAAATAAGGCCACATTTTTGCTTTTCCTCTTCTAAGATTTTTATACTGATGATGTGCCAGGAAACTAATTTTATATTAGACCAATAATTCCTTCTATATAAAGCGAATGTAACATTAGCAGCTGACGATCCATTGAGGTCAAGAGAGCCCCCTTGAGAAGGAATTGAAATGAGAGAGGCTGCAGAATGCAGAATTTCACTTATTTCATGAGTACAATAAAATACTGAAAACAATAGTTACTTGTCACAAAAAGAATACCTAGATCAAACAGCAGTTCTCTCAATCTTCCATTGAAACCTTAGTTAGAAACCTATAGGCTGCTTTCATGGAGGAAAAAATCCACCTGCCTGCCAGCTGAATATTCTTCTTTCTGCTGTTGCCAGTGTTTTTGAGTGGAGCATAAGGTTTATCTTTTGTTCGTTAGGCAACAGGTCTCTGCTAGACACATACTCAGAGCCAAAGTATTCATAGTCAGGATTTAGAAAATTTAGCTTTTGCACAAGAACAGGAGATGGTAACTATATTGCAGACTCTTCTAAGAAAAATACTTAAGAAGGTGGGCTTCTTATCAATGGTTTAGTGTTGGGCACAGCTCTCTTTCAGTTCTCTTGTGGTGCCTAACCTCAGGAGCACTTGCTTTTTATCCCTCTGCAAAACAGGTTGAAAGACAGAAAAGGCAAAGGTGTGAAAAAGAGACAGCCAAGGAAGGGGTCATGTCATTGGAATGCACCTTCACAGCAACATGTTATGAAAACATACTGCCCAGCTATCTGACCCCACTGAAAGACATCCTTGACATTGCGCCAACAAGCATCAGAAAGTTAAGCAAATACAACCTATCTGCAGCACTGCATTGCCATCATGAGGAAAAAGGACATCTTACAGAGGCCATTAGATTTCCTGGAATTTATAGATACTGTTGTTGTATAAAAGAATAATTAAAAAGGTAAAAATACTTGGAGAATATGACTGTAGGAGCAAGCTGATGGGGCAGCAAGCACTAGTGCAAGACATTAAACTCTGGGTGTGTTTTTGTCAGGATGATCCTTTAGTAACTCAGTGTTTAACCATTTAGAACATACAAGCCAGACACATCTTTAATGCTTAACCACAAAATTGTTTTAACTACTCCTTCCTCCTTCTACTTGTTAAATTTATTTGTCAGACTAGGCACTGATAAGTTGTCAGAACTAAGTCTTACTGAACAAGGCAATCAATACAATTAGTATATATACAGTATCTGTCCACTCAACCTCTTTTAAAGGCCAAAATCAAATACCTCTCCTGAAATCAAAATCAGACATATAGCCCTACAGCCAATGAACCAACTGAACCAAATTAATGGAACCACTTCTCAAAACCAGTCTGGCATCTGCATACCAAATATTCCATAGCATTTACTTGATTTTTATTATAGCCTTCTGCTATACCATAGTTGTTATTTTATTGTACAGTTGTAGGCAGCTCGTTTTCACCATTAGCGATTCATTAAGAGTGAGTAATTTGATGCTTAATGACTTGTTAACCCTGAGTAAATATATTAAAATAATAGAGTGATAAATTCAAATTGAATTGCATTCGGACTGGTTTTTTTGTTCAATAATGTCTCCTGTAGCAAGAGAAAGTACCATTTAAAAAGCAATTTTTGATAAAATAGGTTCCAGATTGTTCACTCTTAACTTTGAACATGCAATCCATCTTTCCTTTCTATGGTTCTTTCACCTTGTGGGATTTCTTTTCAGTTTATATAATTTCTTCAGCTATGGTGTATGGTCTTATATGAAAGGCATTTGCCTATTCCCAAACACAGTTTTTAAATATTTGAATAATACTCTTCTATATGTTCCAGTTTTGTCCCATTCCAAATAAAGGTTTAGAAAGAATCCACTCTTGTTCTTTTGCAGGGTTTGGATTTATAAGCAAAGTCATGTAAAATAAAAACATCAACATCCAAACTGTGTTTCTACTTGGATTTTTCTATGCCTATGGACTGCTTAATCTCAAGTGTTCCTATACCACTGCCTTTTCATTTATGCCCTAACAGGAGGCAGTTACCATGCTCTAGCTAGTTCAAATCACCAGGACAACAGAAGAACAAAACCAACAGCTGCTGGTCATCTGTAAGTCTTAGTTTTGGTCCACTGGGTGAAACATTGAAGCGTCTGAAGCTTTAAAAGGAGCTGTTTGTAAACAGTTGTATTTTTCCCTGCCACAAAGCTCTTATGGCCAACTCAAAACTACCTGTGGATAATAAGGAATATGGTGCAGCTGTTCTACACCATCAGTTTTCAGACACTGTCTGCAGGCACAGAGATAAAAGGAAGAAGACCTTCAAGTTATATTATTCTAATGACCACCTTTTGTCTTGCTCTCCACTGCACTGTTCTCCTGAATTATGCTGCTCCTCTCTCAGGAAATATCATCAAATACCAGCAGCTTTTTTTATTTTATTCAGTAGAACTATCCATGCTTGACAAAGTACAGTTGCTGTGTTTACACACTTGTGGGAAGCAACTCTCAGAGTTGATAAGGAAGTATGTTAAATATTACAGTGCTGGGCTTTTTTTGATATCTCTACTGAATTTGCTGACAAAACTGGTGTTGAAATTATTAATACAGAAACAACTCAACAGTAACAGAATGGGCCAGATTTTATTATTCTTGCACATTAGACAAGTTCTAAATATGACATCAGCTAAGGTAAAAAATGATATTCTGACCTCAGATCAATCTTTTGTATTGTTATTGTATTGATCATCAGCTGGGTCTTCAGTCTGAAAGAAATAAATGCTGTAAAAGTAAGTTTTAAGAAAAGATTAAGGTGACAGGCTGAAATGTGAAATCAAACTTTACAGGCAAACTGAAAGATAAATATATTTAACTATTTTTATCCCTTAATTTGGTTTGTTAGACTTTCAAATTTACAGAAGCCATTACTGATGTGAAATCTTAAAAGATTTCTTGCTTATTTATATATAATACTGGCATCTGCACCTAACAAGTTCATATACCACCCTCAAAAAGAAAAAGTACCGGGAACACAGATGCAGATGATCTTGAGTGGAAGAGCTTGAGTAAGATTTGTGATGTCTTTTTCCACCCATGGTTTTACTTGGCAGATGTCACATATGAGCAAGACACGCAGAAAGATGGTTTCTCAAAGTACAGTGTCTAATTTAGTGGCTGCATGTTGCTCAAAAATAATTTCAAAAATAAATGAGACTTCTTGAGTAAGTGAAGAGGGTCTATTTTGGATCTCTACTCCACCATGGGTTAACTCAGTTAAGTGCAAAACTTTGATAGTGTGTGTATTTTAATTTGAGGATATGGCTTTGATTTAATATTGAGAGAGAACACAACACACTTCATGTAGTCTCATAAGAGTGCTTTCTTGGATAGAACAAAGGAACTGTTGAGTTCAGAAAAAGAATAAATACCAATTTAAGTTATTGCACAGAATTAAGGGAAATAGATACTGTGTACTCCAGCTGAAAATTGATGTAATATGACAAGACTAATATCACAGTTCTTGGAAAAAACTTATAGGACTTGAGGCTGCTCTTTTACTTCTGTACAGAGCTGAACTGAGAGCTATTGCTTCAGTTGATTAAAAAAAATGCTGCTAGGGAATTTATGTATTTACTTTCAAGGTCTTGACCATTTGCATTTTCAAGTTTCTTATGGACAGTTTAGCAAATAAAATCCTAAAAAAAGACTTGCTATCTTAATTGTGCATTCTCTTGGCAAAAGTAAAATGAAAGGATGCTCAGACATGACAGCCAATTGATACACATACTTCCTAGAGTGAAAAACAGAGTTCCTTCACTATTGTGGTAAATAATCAAAACGACAATACAGTTACAAAAAAGGGAGTACAGTATTACATCCTAAACCAACAATTCTGACCCATGGTACTATTCACTCAGAATCAGACTAGTTTTTGAGAACAAGCGAGTAAATGAACAAGCAAGGGATTGGCCCACTGTCGCAGATCCTTGCAGTGAAGACAACAAAAATATATTCTCTTTTCCCTGAATAGTGTGCCAAATAAACAAATCAATGAAATACAACTTCTCAAACTTGGCTGGAGGGCACAGGCTGTATAACAAGAGTACTGGCTGACCCAGTCTCATCCAACGCAATGTGATGAGAAGTTTGTGCTGACTCAGAGACAAAGTACAGAAAAGAGCACAGAAATTGCAGTTTCTAATAGGAAACACACATCCTTCCACTATCATGTTCATTTAGAGAAGCCTGCTAATCATACAAGAGGTTAAGGCATGTTCTACATCTCTCTTATGAACAAGAGGGTCTTTATTTTATCTATATATATCAGAAATAACAAAGAAAGTCTGGAATCAATTTTTATCATTACAAAGCCAATTTAAAGACTTGGTTTACCTACTTCTTGTGATGTAATTCTTTTTGTTGAAGACAAAGGATTAGCCTATTTCTATATACTGTATCATAATAACAAAGGTCTGTACTTTTTTCTTTCATTCTTTACAAAAATAAGTAACAATGATTTCATATGTAATACTAAGTAAGGTATAGGCTGTTAAAATATCTTTTTTTAATGGGCTAAACAGCATACCACTCCTACTGATTCCTTTATTAAACAGATTTAGGCCAGTACTACCTCACTGATATTTAACAATGTTACTCACAGGAAAAGAACCTGGGATTGCAGAGAGAACAATATTTACATGTTATATAGGAAACTAAATCCAATCATAAAAAACAAACACAGCAAAAACAAACAACCCCCCTAAAATAAACCAAAAACCCCAAACCAAAACAAAAAAACCCCAACACCAAACAGAAAAGAGGTAACTGGTGACAGCAGCAAGTTTCACTTTAATTTTTACTTATATATTTTTGAGAACAAGGTACCAAAAAACAATTATTGGCATTTATTTCACCTACCTCTCTCCCAGTGTCTACTTCTACCCTAGCTGATCTTTTCGTAAGACAGAATATAATTCTGTCAGGGAAGATAGGATGTTTATGAAATAACTTTATTAAAAAGCACTTGAAAGCCCTCAGATGAAATAGATGACAGAAATCCACAACATTTTAATTATTTAGTGCATTTCCTAATGCTTTGTCCTGCTTTGTTTTGTAGTATTCAAATAATTAGCAGAAAAAAGGGAACTGGCAAAAATCCCTAATTTATCACACAAACACTAGAGAAACCATAGTAGCACTTAAGCTTTTACATTCCCCAGTTTGCTGAATCTCAGCAGCAGGAAGTTTCTCCTGTTAAACCCTACCTTCACTTTCCTTTTCCTCAATTGCCATCCTTTCCTGCTTTTTATAACCTTTTGTTCACCTTAGCAATTCTTTTCCTTTTTTGGTGTTTACTCTCAGAATGGTTTTCTAGAGAGCAGACTGAATGAATTCACATCTCCAGTGGAGTTCTATTTGCAGAGACTGATCTTAATGATACTGCAGTTATTACTTTCATTATTTCAAAGATGCTTTGAGTTTTGTTTTTGCCTAAATTTTGTTCCAAATTCATTTGTGCATACTAAGCAATTAGAATGATAAGATATTGATTTCTGAGCAGCCAACCTTCTCCACCTAGTCTGCTTCTTATATAATACCACTGGTATTTTGCTACAGTAGGCAAATGAAAATCAAACACCCAAAAAGTCAGAGCATAAGTAGAAAGTAACTCTCTAAAGACAACACTATTTGGACATCCATCTATTTTTTCCTGTAAAGACTGCCTCTTTATGGTACCTTCAGAGACTTGTGATTGACTTGCTTACAGTACACAGCACTCCAAAGACATAACCAGCTTAATCCTTTCAATTTAACAGCCATCATCACTACAAAACTCTCTGTAAACACGAACAGTCAGTAGGTTCCAGAAGGGCTATGCAACACACACAACTGCTGCCAGAACAGTTTATAGGCAAATTCAAGTTCAAAGCAAAGTAAGTGCAAGGGACTCAGCATTTTGAGACTGATGCTGAGGTGGGGAAGCCAGTCTGTGGTATTGTTTTCACTGAGTACTGAATTCTCTCCCAAAATAGTTTTCCCCCGCCTTTTTCATTTTGAAAAGGATGGAGAAGAATCAGGGGGTTTTTTTGCAGATGAAAAGGTTTGCTCAGACAAATTACAGCTGAATAGGGCTCGGTAAAGAAAGATGCAAGTCATACAAGACACAGGGTATATAAGCAATGTGGCAATACTTCAGACGTATGCTGCAATTTATTTGCAGCATCTTTGGTTTTTCATCTCATTCTTGCCCTTAAACATTGCCCATAAAGCTTTTCTCCACTTAATACTCATTGCTATTATTTGCACTGAAAGTTTACCTCACCCTTACGACACTGCTGCGTTGTAATACTCCTATTTCACAGAATCACAGAATATGCCGAGTTGGAAGGAACCCACAAGGATCATCTTAGCCCTGCACAGGACCATCCCCAAGAGTCACACCATGTGCCTGAGAACATCATGCAGATGCTTCTTGAACTCTGTCAGGCTTGGTGCTGTGACCACTTCCCTGGAGATCCTCTTCCAGTCCCCAGCCACCCCCTGGGTGAAGAACCTTTTTCTAATATCCATCCTAAACTTCCCCTGACACAACTTCAGATCATTCCCTCAGGTCCTGTCACTGTTTACCACAGAGAAGAGATCAGTGTCTGCCTCCCCTCTTATTTGACCCTGCTACATGGCTCTGATAACGCATTTGAGTCCTGACCTGCTATTCCAGGACATGATAAAGCCTGCCTTAATTCTATCAAACTATCTCTGCTGTTTCAAAGTTTCATGCTACCTTAGCCTTACACCATCCCTGCTTCTGCATCCCTTCCCAGTCTCTAGCTGTGGACACATAATTCACCTTAGTCTTAAGTTGCACCAGTACTTTTGTTTGAAAAGTTACCAACTACATCAAAAGAATATTTTTTCTAGGAAGACCTTTGCACTTTTCAACTCAGCTCCCTGAAGTTTACATACTCTATGAAAGTTCACAGTCACTGTCCTTCCTATCTTGGCAATGACTGCTGTAGCCAAGGTAGGAGGTCTATTGCACATTCTGAGGTTACTGGTCCCCCCAACCTCCCTGCCTTTCAAGGGCAAAAAGTCTCTTACTGAAATTCATAAGCTTAAAACAGTCACATTAAAGGGAAAAAAACCTGGACCTCTTAATACCCCTCTGATCCCGTTTGCCCTCCTGTAGATGCACAGCATGAGGACCATTACAGGTTCTGCTTCCTAAATAGGTGATGCCAGTGAAGCTGTGGATTGGTGTTGAATGTATATGGATCATCTATTTCTCACAGACCTAAGCACATGATTTATAATGGACAGGAAAAAGTTTTAAAGATAGATCAGATAAAATACAGATTATTTTCAGGTGAAATTATCTTGAGTCTAAATTGCACATAAGAGGTATGCAAAGAAAACAGAGTCACATAAGAGTTATCTAGAGTATCTAGATCACAGAGTTATCTAGAAGCAGAAAGATAATTTATGTAATAAACAAAGGTAATTTTTTTTTTAATGAGAGCAATAGAGAAATGGTCACTACCTTTGAAAATCAGCCATCTTCTGCATAAAATGGGAAAATGACTGATCTACCAAGCACATAGATGCGAAGTTTAGTTCATGAACGATTATAAAGCTTTTTCAAACCACTAGTTTAAAAAAAATTGCTTAAGACCCAGAACAAAGGTGACCTGACCCGTTACATAGGTAACATACCTAACCAACCCAGCAGCTGTAGCATAGGTGAAAATATGCTCTTTCCTTGCAGATCACCTAGGGCATGAAATGCTTCTACAGAAAATACTTCAACTCTTTGACTGATCATGTACTGATCTTCTCTGATTGCTCTCTGGCTTAGAGCTTACCAGACAATAATTTTTTATGACCTACACGCTATAAGAAAAAGACGGGCATGTAGTAAGATTATACACAAGAAAATATTTTCTTCTTCACTTAGTTGTGCTGGTGTCCTGGAGGCTCTGCCTCACTATAATTTTGGAGAACATTCACTGTGTAAAGGAACCAAATCCAAATAAAGGAAGAGTTATTTTTCATACCATCAAAGGACCTCAGAAGATCATTAAGAAGTGTCTATTCTAGTCAGACTGGCCATGGTCACAATAATGCCACAGAACAGAATATAAATGGGCTGCCTACATGGGAAATGAATGATGTTCATCTTCCAAGTATCTTCATAGCCTTTGTTAAGTAGCTGTTTTCATATCTACACATTTCTCTTTTAAGTCCACATACACTATCCTGCAGTATATGGTCATCTCTTTATGGTCACCTATTTTTCTTTGTAAATCTTCCCCTTTGTTAAAAATTTGATCATATGTTTAGAGCAGCCATACAAATACTATCTTCTCCCATGTAGCTAGTGTTCACTTGTTTGAATAACTCTAGAGGAGCCTTGAAGAAAATGAGTTTTTAAATTAATTACACCTTTCTCTCTCCTTCCCTTTCGCCCTTTGGCTCAGATCAAGAGGTGTAAGGTAATTTCACAGTGGGACACGTCTTTTTTCCAACATTCCCCAAGTGAAGCAATCCTACATCTCTTTGGTCTTTTTCTTAAAACTGGTCAGAAAAGAATAAAACTGGTTTTGCACTGTATCCTGCTGTGTAGGTTTTTTCCTCCTCATCATCCTCTCTGGGAAGAAAGGTAAGTCTGTTGAAGAAAAGAAGAATGAAAAAAGGCAGCTTTGCTGACTGATCCATTCTCCAGCACATAGCCTATTGTGCCTGAATTGCACATTTCTACTTAGACTGTGAGTGGGCAATTGAGTGAAAACATTTGTTAGTGACTACAAATAGGAAGTCAGTCTTCCCATCTTGAACAGTGAATAAGCACTTTTTTTTTTCCCCAAAGCATTTATTCAAATCTTTATGCAGCTGGATGCATGCCTGCTAGGAATGAGACTCAGAGGTGCTTTGAGGGCAAAAAAGGTCAAGGACAGTAACAACTTTCCTAGATGATGAAAAGAGGCATGCAAAGTCCTGCAAAGATCAGCTCCCATCACCTCTTCTCTTCCAGCCTAGCACTGACATTTTCTTTTCATATCTGTTCAGGAACATACTCTCACTACCTTAAATTCATTGCCCTATACTGAAGCGTAGTGCCTCTGTGCATTGCTGATCTGCTATCACATCTGGTTTTAGAGACGACCAAATTGTACAGATGGGTAAGGTGACTCACATTGATACAAAATCCTAATGTTCTTTCTGAATCCATCAGGATGACAGAATCCTATTGTGCTGGATATTGAGTTGAGGTAGAATTAATTGCAGTGCTTGGTTGCCAACTGGGGTGAAACCACAACACCTATCAATAATGCTGTTAGAAGAGTATTGGTAGCATGTTTGTCAGCATAAGACCACCCTAAACTCTGGTCTGGCCTGCAGCACTTAGAGCAGTGAAAAAACAAAGATTTCTCTGAGAACTCTGTAGGTGCTGGGAGCTGCTACCTGTCACAGTGTTCAGGTACCTCTGCAATTAGTAGACAATTACCTGAATATGACCAGGGGACAGTCCCTGACTCTGTGTTATGGAGCTCCAATTCCCAAGACAGTAACCCCGTGACTTTTGATTTTCTGAGTGGAAGCAATCCTTAAACTAGTCTGACCCACTTTACCTGTAGATAAACAACAGGGACAGGTACTACTGATCAGCTACAAATTGGTTTTTCCTGCAAGGAAGTGGAAGTGGAGTTCCACTGGGGTCCTGGGGACCTGAATACCATACAGTGATGGCACAGTAGTGTTCAACAGAAACATCACAGTGAACTGACCAAATGAAAGAGAGCATTCAGTCTAGTGAGGAAGTGACAAATGATTACAACTCAGGAGGTGCTTAGAGTGGGCCTCTAGGACAACCCAATTAGCCTGACCCATTTAACCCATGTGCCTGGCCCAACAGCAGCAACAGCAGATGAAAACACTGAAACCTCTTTATGGTCTACTTCAAAAAGTGATTAGCAAAAAGCAGTAGGAAGGATGCCAGTGGTCATACTGAGCCCATGGTGCAGTAGACAGGGTTCAATCATAGAAAAATTATTTCTACTTCCCCTGCACGTGCTTTGGCACAGAGGGCATAAGATGCCTTACTAAGCAGCTTCAATATAGGAAAAAGCAACTTATGAAAACCTGGTAGAGCTGAGAGGAACTGCGCAGAAACTCTGTAAAAAGAGTCATCTCAAGGAATTTTACACGCTACAAATGGAGAAAAACAGAGAGCATGGAAAAGTTCTGTAATGTGTTTTACATCCAGGATCAATGGCTAAAGACAGGCAAGGGAAGTGCCTGTTACCCAAACACTTTGAATTTGTCATCCAGAATTCACACTGATCTTGCATTTAAACTTTTTCCTTATGTTTAAGATGACCGTGATTGACTTCAAAATCCTGGTCTCTGCTTTGAGAAGAACAGAAAGACAGTGTTAGAGCCAAGTAGTAATTAGAAAGTAATAGAGGGAAGAATTCACTCTTCCCTTTCTCTTTTTTGTCTCTGTCACTTGCCTATAACTTAGCCTTCATTCTTCCCTCCCAAAACCAATAGCCATTTTTAAGAAGAAGCTGAAGGAATACATCTGTGATTTGCTGTAACTGTTATATGTATTTCAGCCTCTTAACCTTTCATTGCAAGTTGAGCTTACCATGAGAGAGAAATTTTTACAAAGTTTTGTGAGACTTTTTACTGTGATGAGGTAGTATTTTCTGTAACAATTTATGGTATGAAACAGTGAGGACTATTAAGACATTTTGGATGGCCTACTGTAAGGTTCTCAGGCCTGGTTCTGTTCTCAACTGAACAAGAGAATTCGAGTCTGGACTTCAAGTATCTTCACTGAATGTTGTGATGATAAGTCAGAACATTTGCCAGCAGTAAAATTTTATTAACAACATATTAGGGGTGGCTGGCTATCTTTTGTATTTAATATTCTTCAGTTTTTGCTATCTGAAACTCACCCATTTCCACAGCAGTCAGACACTTGTAATCTGACAATCCATCAACTTATTTAAATACTGAGCAGTCTCTTACTACGGATAGAAATGCTGGTCTGTAATCTTAAAAAATACTCTTGACCATACTGACATTGGAATTTGATCATAGAACCATCAGTGACTGCAAGGCAAACCAGAATTAACATAAATCAAGACAAAAAATGTAGCATGGTTGCTTATGATATATGATATATGTTGGATTTTTCAGTTCTATTTTTGTTGCCTTTTTTTTTCTTGGGGGCGAGCAGTAGTTACAACAATTGTTACCAGCTATAATTTTTACATAATTGAAGTAGGGCACTTTTGCCTCAGACCTGATCATGGTGCAGCGGAATCTGTATTTTTTCTTCATTGTGCTTACAGTTATGTAAAAGCTTTATTTATATTGGTTTAAGAAGCAAGAGAATTATCTCTAAGACACCTATGATTTCTGTATAAATCTGAATTCATTCTATTTTAATGAAAAACTTCTAGCTGTTCTGTTTTAAACAGGGTGGCAGCAAAAAACAAAGTCTTACTGTAACTCTTGGGCTGAGGATAGAGTCGTTGCAAAGGATAAGCATCTGCTCAGCTTAGGATATACGCAAATGTAAATCCAAAGTGAAAAAAGTTACAGGGTTTATTCATTACACAATTCTTTCTTCCTTCCCAATGCTTTGAAAACACTAATGCTAGCTGAAAAAAATCCACGCATAGACAGTGACACAGCTCCTGTGATAGCTCTAAGGTCTCCCTGACACGCTTTTCATTCTAAATCGTGGTTCAAACATTAAACTTTCATTAAAAGGGAAGAAAAAAACATTTTTATCTCTTTGCTTTGGATGAAACAGCTGCCAAAATACAACCAAGTCTTGTGATGGTGTCCTGTTAACCCAATTTTATAGAAACCTCTCTGCAGCCAGAGTACAGTAACCTATAAGATGGAATTCAGCCTCCATCTGTGACATTACTGTCAATTATGGATACTCTAAATGTTAAAATTAGCAAAGAGAAATTAAACTAAACCAAAACAAACCAAACAAAAAGGCCAAAACAGCAATACAATTAAATGCACCCCCCACCAATTACGTAGCACTGCTACAGAGTAAGAAAGAATAGATGGTTGTTGCAGGCTTGTGAACATTTTTCTAAAGTGCTATTTAATATTAGACTTTACATAAAGCATGGCAATCTAACTTCCCCTACAGAAACAAGTATTTTGGTTTTCAAGGTATAGCAATTTCTATCCATGTTAAGAGAAAGAGTGGGTGTTGTGAAAAACCAGAAACTGCTGCACAACAGAAGGTCTTATGTTCCACCTATGTTACCCTAAATATTTAGCTAGCAAAAGGGAGGCTAAAAAGCTGTAATTTTCTTACCCATAAATATCCCTAGAGGGAAGAGAGTTGGGAGAAAGGAAGAAAAGTTAAGTTAAAGGATAACACTGGCCCAAAAAGGAATGTCAGAACATGGGCTAAAAGCACACCATGGGATGCAAATTAGAAATTGTTTCTCCTTGTTACAGGATTTGTGTTCCATAGCAGCTTTTTCCGTAACACAGTATAAGAATAAATTCAATGAGTTAAGAGACAAAGCAGTATTTTTATTGAAAAGAATTAAATGATACAACCACTTGCAGTAGCAATAGCTTGGGCTTGGCAGCCCATGGGTCTTTTCCAGCACTAAGGCCTACATCCTAAAGGAAGGAAATTGAGCTATGTCAGTAAGAGAAATCACTTAGACTACCACCACCTAGATGACAGTGACAATGTTGTGCTTCCTGCAACATTGATGAGTTTATGTAGCCTTGGTGAGTGCTCAGGCAAGGAGCTCCAGTCTGAAACAGGACAGGATCAGGCTCAGTGATAACACCAGGATTTGTTCTTTTGAGCTAATAGAGATGTCATATGCAGTCAGGGAAGTAACTGGGAAAATTTACTGGAAAATGGGAAGCAGATACTATGCTGTGCCATTTATTTGCTATGAAAACTTGTCAGCTGTCCTGGAAAGGTATAATCTTCCTAGACAACCCAAAGTAACAGCAGTCTGACAATACAGTTTTCCTGTCAGAATAATCGTTATCACGCTATTTCATAGCAGGCCCTGTGAACCCAGCTGTCTTTTTAACGGTGGCAGTTCAAAACCTTGCTGTGTGAAACAAACCCACTCTCTCACTCCCACCCATGCTAAATGCCATTATAAGCCAACATTCCCCCAATATCACCCCACTTCTACATTACATATGATGCTTACATTTAAATAACACCTTCAGATACAGTAGCAGCAATCTGACCTTTCCGATGAGACCAAACTGACTGCAGATTCCAGATTTTTCCTCAATCCCTGCTGCACAAGGCATATCTGGGAGATGAGCTTCAAAGCTTCTGGTTTAATTTAGCAAAAATTACCATTTCAAGGTTTAATACATTACCTTCCTGGAACAGAATCATCTCCCAAGAACACAAATGTGTCCTTTACATAGCAAACCCCACTAAATATATTTGAGACTTTACAGAAAGTTTAAAGAACATGAAGACATACATGAGTGTTGCACAGCAGAACCAGCAAGATTGTGGGACAGCTTGAACATGTACATCTAGGAAGAACAGGATTCTGAAGCTGTTTTGGTTTTTTGGTTGCAAAGGCACTGGAGAAACAGTAAATATATACAAACTGTCTGTCTTCTATGACACTGCACTTACTTGAAACCTGTCACCTGTTTATGTCACATGCTGCCATTCCAAGTTACTTAAAAAAAACAAAAAAAAAGTGTGAAGTAGCAGAGTCATCCACCTTCAGCCCTTCCCCCCTAAAACTTATGGAATTTTTCTCACCTAAAAGGTTTCAGTCCAGTTTTGGTTCAGGTTGGATACTACTTTGTTCAAACCAAACTTTAGCAGGAAGTCTGCTAAACACTTTGAAGAAACAGCTGGCTTTTTAGACAGGCAAATGTTTACACTCCTGCAAATCATCTGTGACATGTATGCAAATGAAACAGTGCAGAGACATAGAAACACTTGGGTGTCATTTAGTGTTTCATATAGCAAAGTCCGTCCATTCACATCAGAGTGTGCATTACCTCCCAAGGACACAGAGCCAGTTTCACTTCTAACAGTTGTCTACAACAGAGGAAGGGAATACTGTAGAAAGTCGCTTTGGTTGGAGAATTACATCTCAAAGTCTATCCCAAGCCAATGCATGAACACCACAGTATGACACTCCCCATGCTGTATAGTACATACCCTTAACAGCAAAGCTTAATTTGTAAAACCTTTGCTTTCATCATAAATAAACCTTGCAAATAGTGAATAGTTCCAAATCCCATGACTTTTGAGGAGTCTAAGAATATCCTAAGAGAAGAGTGTGTCAAAGGAACACCCGTTGCAGCATTTGCTACTAAATTACATCCCAAACTTGAGAATAATAGTCCCTATTATGTAAGGCTTATAATTCAACTTTTCATTTGACATCTCCTTTGTACACCTCTGAACCAAACAGGCTGCCTTTTCTGAATGGAACAACAGTTCTTGTTTCATATGTCTCATTGAAGCAACACCTCTATAGACCAGATGGGTCTCCTTTGCATTACACTTTATGAAAAGAAGTGTCATTTAAACATGAGGCCTTTATAACAACTGCAAATGGAAAAATAACCACCATGGCTTTCTGATCCTGGCAGAATCTGTCTGCTTGCTTCTATTCGTATGCAGTTGCAGGATGAAAGTCTGAGAAGAATAAAGAAATAGTCTCAAAAAAGCTAAAAGCCAATACTTACCCCCCCTACTTCTGTTCCTTCTTTTTCCTGATGTTATCTGGGAAATAGCAATACACACATGCATACAGACCGCTTGCACACTGTAAAGAAAACCTAATTTCAGGAGTGCAGTTAGCTGAACAGAACTCAACAAGCAACCTATATATAATCCCATAGTGCTCTCAACAACTCCATCAGTGTTTATTGGACATCTGCTCCAGTAGCATAACACTGCAACATTTAATCTCCCATTCTCTCTCTACCACACAGTTCAAGAAGAAACCAACATATTACTTAAGCAATTGGTTTTTGTCTTGCTGCTGCATGATGCCATATGGGTTACAATTTTTTTATCTCCAAGATATGAAGTCAGAATGGCACAGACCTTTTTGGTGGATGGCTACTGCTTACCAGTCACAATTTGAAGCCATTTTCTTCCACTGATAGAAAAGAGAAAGAGATTAAAGAAATGCAGCTTGTTTGTGGAATTGACTTTAGTTACCCAACTCTAAATGACTATAGTTGGCCTTCCAGTCAGAAAGAAGAAAGGGAAGGAGAAAGGCATCATTAAGTTAAATTATGTTAGCATGCACATGGCAGCTGAAAAAAAGTCCTGTGCAAAATGAATAAAAATAATTTTTAGGTTCTCAAAGGTAGAAAAGCATAGTACCCACAACTGGTGTAAAACCAAGAACAGTCTTCTGCCTCTCTACTCTACAGAAAATAATGAATACACGTATTTTAATTCAAAACATAACCTCATTCTCACAAAAAAGCTAAACATGCACATTGAACAAGTTATCTCTATTCCAGCAGAAGGAAGCACACACAAAACCAGACTTTCTCTTCTGCACAAAACCCCTAGACAACTGTTGAGAAATAGAGCTGAATTGACAGGCATACTGAGATACACAGGCCTCTAATATCAGCTGTCCTTCAGGAAAATATCCTGGGACATCCACAGGACTTATCTAACCCTCCTCGAAGAGTAAGTGTGGTGGTGCTCAGCCTGTGCTAGCTTCTGCAACTGCATCAACCATAAATGCTCAGGCCATTGGACTGCCTCTGTAGGTATGCATGACTTGAGAAAACGTGATTGCCCAACTTGATGAACTACGGAATAGACTAAACTTTCAGACAAAGCCTGAAAAATGTCCTGCTTTTTCTTAACAGAAATCACTATTTCCCAAATTAGGACAGAGCTGGAGGTAGAAGTCCGCAGAAAGGTTTGTCAGAGCCAGGTAACCGCACATTTACATGCTAATATGTCCATAGAGAAGAGAAAAAGGAGCATGTAAAGGATTACACAGATTAAATCCAAATTAGATTACACTGACAACTTCCTGAGGAAATACATTCTGGTGAGATTTCTAGCCCAATACTCTCTTACAGATCCTTATATGAGAACTCTTAAAAGAGCTTCATATCAGGCTCAGTACTCCAGAGCCTTCTCAGTTGTTACAGGAAGATGGGTTGCAGTCATAAATCAGCCAGGGAGGACTGGCTGCTTTTGGCTGGCAAATAGCTACACCAGGACTGTGATCTTTGCTCTCTGGCAGCTCTCAGTTTTCCCACATTATGCAATACCCATCTCCACATAAGACAACCTGTCTTAGCTCTCACTGTGCTATACATTACCAAGATCAATGGCATAAATGACTTTTTTATTTCAATAACATAGGCAACGCTGCTCAACAGACACCTACAATTGACCTTTTTTGTGTGTGTAAAGGACAGGGGCCCCTATATTTAGCAATATTTTATAGAAGCACACATATCTATGAAGAACTGGTTAAGATGTAATGATCAGAGATGGCAACATTCAGCTTCTCAGACCCTTTTTTTAGATCTCAAAAGTGGGCAGGTTGTATCACTTCCAGCATATGTTATAACCAGGAAAATGGTTTATTCCATTACTGTTCTCTTTGCCTTATGATGGGAGCTCTACTGAAGAAGAGGTTTTTGTCAGTGGGAGAGCAATTCATAGCATTACTTTGTCACACCTTGCAGCCATGTGTCCTTCACTTTTTCCACTGCTACAGATAGCTCAGATGCCACATTTTACCTTTATTTTCTCTAAACGTACAAAATTTCATCTCTTCCTCCTAGTACTCTTCTCCACACTGCACATTCCTTTTCTTGTTTTATTTAAAACTAGTAAAGCTGTTATTCAGCAGCTGGGAGAAAAGAGATTTGATGAGACTCATCTATTGTTGAGACCATGCTGACCTGGATCTTTCACTCTTCTCCTGCTCTCCCCAGTGAGCTGCAGTAATAAGAGCTCAGCAGCTCTAAAAGCAATCAATATAGAGATGACATGGGCAATTACCAGCCTGGACAACTCAAAGGACTTCCAGTAAACAGATAAAGAAAAGACAAGTAGGTTTTCTAAAGCCAAACTATTCCACCAGAAGCCTTTGTTGAGGTGGAAAGGCACAAGTGGTAATGGCGGTGAAATAAATCAGCGTCCAAGGCAGATGAGAAAGACTAAAAGAAGGGTATGAGAGGTACTATGCTAACTGGCACAACAGAAACACACGGATCCAAATACATGAGGACCGAACCTAAGTTTATTCCAGCAACTTGTCTGCACCATTATAACTCCACTGACTACAGGGGTACAGTGGAATGCAATCATTAACTTGCTATGTTTACAAACTCACAGTCATACAAAAGTATACCCTGAGGACACATTAACACAGTCATTCTTTTTCTCCTCTCCATTTCAACCCCTATTCAGAAAGCCTGCAGCATCACAGTAGGCAGTTTGTACCTTAGTACTTCCCTTTCCCTAAGACCAGGACTAAATCCATTTCCTTGAGGAATGCTTAGATGGAAAGCACCACCCTTATGGCATGATTCCATGCTCTTCTATCACTTTTCAAGATGTTAATTTAATCTTGGAGTGCCAGAAATCTTAACCCCCCCTATTAATCATCTCACTAATGCTGTACTTCCACCAGTCCTATTAACATAGGGCTTACTGAAGGAAAGTTTTAGTGGCTCTCCTCTTGCACATTGGTTGAAAGAAAAATTCTCCCAGATCAAACCATTTGCATTTGCTTCGCCTGAGTTGTTTCTTTTTCTTTCCCATTACCCCATTTTTATTTATATAGACATTCCTTACTCCTTCAGCTAACTAATTTCTTTTCCTGTTTTTACCACTCCATCTCTGACATAGAGTATTTGAGAAATCTGAAGCCTCTCCCTCTCCTATCAAAACCATGCCAGAGGCAGCAAACGAGATGTCCTGAGGCTGCGGTGCAGCCCAATGGAACAGTTTTTCACGGCTCGCAAAGCTGTTTCACCACATGGTGCTCTTCATCAAACAGCTCTGTACAAGCCTCCTGCACCCTCGGGGGTTCGAGTCAGGCTTCAGCAGCAGCAGGCAGGTGGTCTGGAGAATGCCTGACTCTTCAATACTTACTACAGGACTGGGGGTGGCAGGAAGGATCATAAATATTTCTTGTCTGTCAGTGACAACAGAAAAAGGAAAACAAGTGGCACCTGCTGCTAATGACAAATGATGCACTCAAGTTCAGAAAGGCTCATTCACATTGTAGGCAGATAGTATACATGTGGGCTCTGAGACCCTGAGCAGCTTAAGTCACTGGCAATATCTGGATAAGGAAAAGAGGAAGATGACCAGGGTAAAGCAGACCAAACTGAAGACAGTGCTCTCTGTGTTGGCAGGTTTGCACCCCTGATCTCACAACTTCCTTGAATTAAAATTTTGTCTATATAGAAAAACGGGATGCTCAGTTATTGATTAGAGATCCCAGTGTGGTTTGAGACCTGTAAAGTTCATGAAGCAGCCATTAGAAAGTTCAGACTGTTATGCTATTAGTGGAAGGAGAGAGGCTAGGTCAGGATTAATCTAGGACAACAGAGATAAGTGGGGCCTTAGCCATGGGAGTTCTAGTATCAACCTCCAAATATGAGGGTTTTGCCTGTTCATTAACATCCACGTATGATCCCAGCACTTCCATTATAACAGTCTCCAGCTTCTGTGAAAATACTGTCCTCATGTGCCTGTGCTATGCCAGGGGCATATGCATCTGCTCCAAGGCTAAAAAGGGAGCCTGGCCAATGTGGTTCCTATAGTAACAAGATTCTCTAATGGGGAAACTATTGCATCCAGTTTTTGCCACATCAAGTAGCGACTGGACTTGCTCGCTCCTTTGCCACTGCTTTTTGGAAACAGATGGCCACTAAACAGTTGCCAGTGAGAGGGGAATTACTAGAGCTCCCTGCACACTAGGGCTTAGCTGACACCTTTGGAGACTGGGCATCATGGCATGTATCAGCTCCAATGCTTCCTGGAGACCATTCAATGGACCACAGTTCCTCATACCTGTGTTCCTTCACTTTTGCTAAATCTGAGGCAAAAGCATCGTGAATATTCTCATGGGGTTTTTTAGAAGTGAATCATAAAAGTATAGCTTGATGACTTCAGTTTGGATTATCGACAGGAAGGTTGATAAACAGTTCTGGCTTGAGTGATAAACTTGGATATCAGAGAGTAAATCTAGTGGAAAAGAAAATCTATCTGTCATTCTTGGTCATATCTGCAGAGCCTGAACTGGTGGCTGAGATTTACTTTCTTAATTCTGAGCAACTTGGAGCTCTTCTGTGACCCCTAGTATCACCTCTTGGGCACCACGGATAATACAATAGCGTGTTTATTTTAAAGAAAAAAAATTCACCTTGGATCACCATCCCTCCCAGGTTGTTTGGGTTTTTTTCCCTTCCCCCTCCCTTGCCCATATACACTTAACTCACATATTCAGAGTGCCATGTGTATAGCCTATGTCCTTTGACAAAACTCTGAGAGAAAAGCAGCTAAAGCTGAATTCAGAAAATAGCCAAGCATACTGACACTGCACCAGAAATCCAATACTGCAAGTCTATACAAACACAGCTGGGTCACTGCAAGATTTATCACAGTATGGATTGTAGGATAAGTCCTAGAGTATCTACTGACACCTTAGACCCTTAACCCTTCTGCTATGGGGGCATTTTGAGCTACATTTGTTGATTAGTCGTAAAATCATATCCTTCAAAGGCAGGGACTTGTGGCAATAACTAAGCAGTCTAACTTCATCTGAAAAACAACAGTCTAGCAGAACTGGGCAATATGCAGGGACTTATGGAGACTGAAGGCTAACTCACCAAAAGCCTCCAAATATATTTTATTTTCTTTCACAACTCCCCAGCTTTCCCTTGGACCACCCTCAAGACTTTTGCTATAAAGACTATAAAGGCACATTGAGTCTACAGAGCATTAAAGATGAGCATGAGGTAAATATCTCCAAAAGGCATGCCATATAATGGCCAAGTATAAAAGTAGATTTCGTATAGCTGTACCTGTATTTACCATTCAGTTTAAAATTAGCCATCCTAATTGCCCTATTGCATAAGAAAGTTTCTGTGATGTTAATTTTGCAATGTCATACAGAAGTGTGCTTTCATTCATATCAGGTAGGGAATAACTGACCAAGTCTTAAAGTAACAATCAGAATAAAAGCATAGGGTAAAGAACAAAAGCCCCAAATCCCTCCTGGAAAGTAGAATTTTCCTCCATAATAGTTCTACAATATAATCTGACTGTGAGTAGTGACTGCAGGAATACATGCTGGCTAGTGGTTAGGACATGAAAAAGAGAAGCAAAACATATCAAAGTTAGTGCATACATTGACATTAAACTCTTAGTTCAGCCAAGGAACTAAAGTGGTGCAAGGAGTGCATCTAGAAGCAAATCACCCAATGGTCCCCACTTCAGAGGGAGTAAGCTGAAAGACAAACTGCAGCACACTTAACCTACTCCTATGATGCACAGTGATGTGCTCCTCAGCCCCACATGAGAAGTAGCCCAGAAGAAGCCCATGTGGACATTGCATCCTCAGAAACAACTCTTTCACTTTACAGATATTCTCCCATTCTGCCATCCAACTTGCTAAGGTGGACAATGCCACTGCTTATTCTTTTAAATCAGGAACCTTCCACAATTATCCTGACATGTACTATTCCCCAGTCATGAACTAATTTTAAAAATACTAGCCAAGAGGTTTTCCACCCTTTCCCAAGAAAAGCCTGCTCTTTGGCATGCTGTAGCCCTCTTCCCCTGTAACTGCTGCTGTAAGCTTTCCCCCTACCCTCCCTAACAAATTTATCTAATCGTGCATCAAAGATCCAAGGCTTGTCTCTGACATGAGATAGTTATTTGGATCAAACAGCTCAGAAAGCTAGGAGAAAGTCTGCAGAAAAGCAGAAAAGGTAAAAAGTACAAAGAGAACTAAGGTTAGTGAGACCAAATCACTCATATCTCCAAGATTCAAGAGGGAAAACACCAACAGAGAAAGCTATGAAATCCTAAGAAAAACCAAGAAACTAGTCAGGCCTGTTGCTCTAACTGAAGACCAGTGAAGAACACATACTCAGATCAAACTAAACACCACCTTCCTCAGGCTGCTTCTTACAGATTGTAGACTTTACTCGCTCTGCTTCTAAAGTAAATTCAAGTGTTTCCAGAAGATAAGGAACTCTCACAGCAGTAATGCCTAAACAGGTATCTTACAAAGGAGGACACACAGTTCCCAAAAGAGTCAATTAAGAGCAGAAGTAACAACGAACTCAATATCTTCCAAAAATATTGAGCATTTACTCTCATAATGGTCATTACCACCTCTGTGTCTCTGTGCATCCTGACATGCTCATCTGTGCACATGAAGGTCATGCTTTTTTCCTGCCTTATGGTTACATCATAAGTTCACCATGGTTTACATCAAAAGTTCACTGATGCAGGGAGTATCTCATGGTCTCTCTTCAAGGCAGACAATGAGCTCCTTGTTTTATTATTAGGGTTCCATCACATTAAAATGCTATTGATAAAAATGAATAAAATTATCCTTGTGGGTCAGATGAGTCAGTGCTGCCTCATCACAAATTTTCTGATAAAAATAAAGTTAGGGCACCTTCACTGAATCATAAAAACTGGCATAGAAGAAATACTTCCATCTAAGAACTGTCCTGAACACCTTACCAAATTGTAGACGGAGGGGTTCAGAACAAATTCTGCTAACGACCAATGTGATCAACAGTGTTCCGCTTTATTTACATAAGCTGCTCTTTCATACACTTCCAATACACCCAGTTCGTATCACTCTTAAGCTATTGGATCTATAAACTAAACATGCATTATTAACACATTTTTAAGTGGATTATTACAGGTATCACGCAGTGTGAGATCATTATTTACCTTCTGAGACTCCTCCCTTATTTTGGCACAGGAGTCTTTGTTTCAGACCAGAAGGTCCATTATCAAAATAGTTCAGCATTCTCACACTGTTTGTGCCCGGTTATGTTAAGGCTGGGCCGACAGAAATGCAGGATGGATTGCTCACCTGTTCTCTCCACACCAAATGTAGAAACCCAGAACTGCACACTGTCTGCTAGACTGCACCCAATGCAAAGTTTATTCAGGGTTTATCCATTTTAAATGATGTTCAAGTTTCATCCCGTGCTTTCATCAACTTGCAAACTCAATAGTGCTTTCCCCCCAGTTATCTTCTGTTTCCTCTATTGACCTCTGTATCTTCTAAAATTTTTCATTCCCAGCATAAAAAACTTTTTCATGTCTCCGTATACAAGCATCCCCTAAACACTTACTTCCATGAGCTGCTTTAATGTTTACTGAGCTTTATAGACCTCTTCTATTTCAGCCATTTCTTTGTGATCAAACCCCCATGACTCAAACTTGTTCTATTTTTTTCCAGTAATTTATTCAGTGATTTTAAAGGCAAAAGCATATGGGTGTCCTTTATGACCCAAAGTCCCAGTATCTGGACTGAAATGGGACAAAGTAGTAGGAGAATGAAACCCACTGGAGCATATCCTCTGAGGGGAAGCACACTTCAAGGTGTTTCGCTGCAGAAAATTACCAAGGGGTAGGAGATAACAGAACACAAATCCCTGGAGATCACAAACATTTGAACCAGCATTGATCAGTTAATACTGACATTTCTGTAACATACAGACAGGGTAATGAGGAGTATGATAACATAAATAAGCTCAAAATGCTGGTGACAACAGGGAATAAGCAAATCTGTTCTGACACAGCAAGAATGGATCTGAATGTCTGCCACATTAACGATATCTAGAAGAAGTCAGACAATTGGCTTTTCTTTCTGCCTTTCTGTTTGGTCTTTTTTGGGGTGGATGAGGGTAGAGGGAAAAGGGAGAAGGCACGTTATATAATATGGAGAACCTGACTGGTATTTATTGTGTGCAGACCTCTCAAAAAAACCAGATCTGCGGAAAAAATAAAAGTACTAGTTTTACATTTCCCAAATATCAAGGGATAAGCATATTCTCTGTTGTTATTGTTGTTAAATATTTATACTGTTATACATAGAAAATAGCACAGGTCAGGGCACAACTCTTCTGTGTAAATATTGCAAACGATAGCCCAGACCCAAGGACATAACAATAAAAACAAAAACAAAAATCAAAAGAGGCAAGAGGAAGAACCAAATAGGTCAGGTAAAAGGCTGCACTGAAAAATCTGTGTGTTCTTTCTCTTTTAATCAATCCCATCTCTCCCCCACCACTGAAGAACCTGATTAGTGTCCGGGCATCATAAACCTAGAGTTCACTGCCCAACTGAGGGGAAAAAAAACCTTAAAAATCACATTCATGCCATCTCCTTCACAAATTTGTCTTGGTTTTAGCCCACCTATGCTCTCTGTCTGTATGATCTAAATCCCATTTTCCATCCCAGCATTCAGTGCCTTCTGTCATGGGAATGATCAAGAGTCAGGACTGGCTGGAGGACAAAACCAGTGTGTGAAAGTAAGGCATTCAGAGCAGAGAAGAGGTCTGCGATGATGCCCCGGCTACTGCACTCTTTCTTTCTGGCACTCCTCTGACATACACTCTAGGGACTAGATGGTTCAAATGATGTAAGCCCCCTTACTGCTCTGTAGTCCAACAGCAGACAAATATTTATGAGTTCATTTGAAAACAAAGGCACCACTATACTAGGATGTGCCCTGAAATCATAAGAAAAGTTAATTTTATCTTTCTGGAAAAAAAAAATCAAGGTTAGGGGAAAAAGAAGGTTAAAAAAACCGCAAAACCTCACCATCAACTATAAAAGACCTTTTGTAGAAATTACACTTTAAAAACACAAACACTTTCCCAGTGAAAAAAGTATTTTTGCTTCCTAAATGAAATATTCTTCCTATTTTCCCTAGATGCTGATAAAAGTAGAAGCCTTTCCTAAGAATTTCTGTATGTGATTCTTTTGTATTTTATGGCTCTGGAAGCCTAACCCACAAAGAAATTGGGAACTTCGGACTCTGTAGTTCTCCATGTCCCATGTTCCCAATCAGGCAAGCTGTCAAGAACTTATCATCCCACATATCTTGGACATTTTCAAGCAGTTTCTTTAAGATACCAAAAAAAAAGGAAAAAGAGATGGGATGCAGGCAGCTAAATGGGTGCCCTTCAGGATGCTAGACATGTTTCCTTCCAAAATCCACTTGTTCTTATTCAACAAAATATTCCCTTGGATATTTTTTTTCTTTTAGGAAATTAACATTTCCAATTAAAAAATTCTTGACCCAGATTCAATGCTCATTAATCAGTGTATATTACTGAGCACAGAGGACTAATACATCTGTGTATATACAGACATGCACTTCCTTCCCTGGAGCACTCTGATGTCCAAAACAGTGGACTACAATATTTGAGAGATGTATGTGATACACAGCCTCAGGCACATGCACCTGCTGAAAGGGTTGGAGAACTGCCAAACATCTTTCTTTTTGAAAAAGCATTTCTTTTAATATCTGCTAATTCCAGGAAGGGGGACATGTTCTTTTTGTTTAGCTTTGTCTTTGCATTCACAATGAACAAAAGGAAGGGACAAGGCAACCATCTGTGGGTTCTTAATAGAAAAATAAAACCCCAGTGGGCATCTTATACAAGGAGGAAAACAGAAAGAATAAGAGATAAAAAAATCTGAATGAAACAAGCTGAAACCCTGAGCTCACTCCTCTGAAGCAGACTTTTCAAGCATCCCTGCCCAGACAACCTGGAAAGCCTTTGAAATAAAATTTAAAATCAAAAGCTTTCCCCAAAACATTTACTCTTCTTTACAACAGTTTTGTCTCAACCAGTTCAAGAAAGCGGATCCTGGATCCTACCTCTCCCTACACATTTTCATGGTCTTTCAATGGAACATACCCTGGGCATCTGCCAGACACCAGTGGTCAGATATACCAGAGGCATTTGGCTTTGGCAACTAAAGATGCTGACTAATATGCTAAGAGATTTTGAAATAATAAATATTTCTAATTAGGTGCACATTCACTCACCGTTAATCCTAGAATTCATAACACGAGGTAAACAGAATTTTCAAAGTCCCTTCCCTCCATGTATTCTACTATTTCTCCTCACACAAATAGCACAGTTAATATCAGCAAAAACCAGCAGAAACTGCCTCCAAATATGGTCTCACGTCTCTTAACTTTATCAGCATCTCAAGATTATTACTAGCAGGAGCCAAAATGCAATGCTTTTAGTATAAAACTAAGGCTTCACACTAAAACAAAAGAGTGAATCAGCAAAAGAAAATGCAGCCTCCTCCTTACACTGAAGAGTGAAGTAACAGCCTTCTCTCTGGAGATTTTCAGTAATGAATTCCTGCTTTAATTGAAGCTGCAGCCAATGCAGGAGCTCCAAATGGGCCTCCCTCTCTTTCTCTCTCTAGGTGATGCTGTGCAGGAAAGAGCTTTTAAATCAGTCAGCGAACATAATGAACTTCAATTTCCCTTCGACAAGGGCAAAATTACAAACATACACTTCACTTCCAGACAATTAATTAATTTGTTTACATGATTTCTTTGCTTTGTTTTACTTTCATGATTGTTTTTCCCCTCCACTTTTTTAGGCTCTTTAACTCTCTAAGGTGTAGGATTAGCTTTTGACAACTCATCCTCTCTCAGGTATGGAGACATGAAACTACAGCAGAGATTTTTGCAGCAAGGAAAAAGCTTCTGCAATTACATTCAGGCTTACTGCTAGCACCCAGTGACAATGTTAAAGCACACATGTCCCTTCTGTAGATGACAGCATTAGCATTTGCCCCTTGTTAGCAAGGTGGACACATTTGTTGCCACTTACCAGCATGAAAAGACAGGCTTCTCAAACTGCTGGTGTCTGCGAAGACCATAACCTGACTGTCAGAGATTAATGGGATTGACTTCCAGGGACAAAATACTCTCCCACCAATGGGACGAAAAGCAGCAGGCCTCGAAATAGGCAGCCAGACCCAGCAACCACTGGATGCATGGCTTTGCCTCCCAACACTGTGCTTCCACTCTTGTGGGATAAAGAAGCCAACCCTAAAAGCACTTGGGAGGAGTAGTAAAGGGGAAAAGTCAAAATGCATGGTGGACTCAGAGAGGGCAGAATTGATAGACTTGAGACAGTGAATATGAATAATTTTTTCTTGAAGAAAGAATGTTTCTTCTACATAACACCACAGACTAAACCCCTCTAGCAATATAAATACTGTCTAAATTACCACAGTGGTGTATGTTTAATTTCATTTCTGCTGCTACAAATATAGGCCAATAAATTTGACAACACATCTGTTATTTACTTGCGCTTAACACAAGCATATTCATGACATTTACTTTGCCAGTTTTAAATTTAACAGCTTTCCTTTTATTTATATCTACTTAGCGTTAGTGAAAAGTGCTCTGGTGACTTTCCATATACATGCAGTAAGTGCAGCACATTAGCAACAGTAAAAGATTCGCTTGGTTATGTACCACTACTGTACACATTTCTAATTACATAGAGCTAAAATATTTGAAAGCGGTACAAGATTGTTGCATCCACTCATTTTGAATATAACTAGTAACTTTGTGCAGCTAAAACATGCCTGCAGTTGTCTCATCAACAGAAACCCAGGATCTCATTTCCGTGCTAAACGAGTTACTGACACACAAGGAGGTCCTTCACAGACTGTGACTTACACACAAGGAAGACTTACCATGAAACATGGGTTCATTCCTACCCTCTCCACCCTCAGGCAGCGAGAGCATCCAGGTCAAGAAGGAAAACATTACCATAGGAGCACCAACAGAAAGTAGTACCTCGCCCACACTCATGCTGCTGACACTGAGGAACCAGGGACTGGGACTGTGAAGAGACAGCACAGCAACATTGCCTTGCTCTTCCACTGCCCCTGAGGTAAATTACCTGTCCCTTGTGGTTGTCAGTTCTTCTGTCTCCAATATCAGAAATCCAGTATTACAGTGGTTAAATCACATAAGTTTGCAAACAGAGTTAGACAAATTACAGAAGACTGTGGAGGAAAATGAAAATTCATAAATCAATACAAGAGTGTAGATGTGAAATTACAGCAGTAAGATGACTTTTCCTGTCTGACCTCACTTGGAATTCTCTGCATTTTCATTGTACTACAACTAGAACAAACAAGCTCATTGACATTTGAAAAACATATACAACTTCTATGCATTCCTGTAGTGTGGCCTTTTTCTTTTGGTATTAGTTGTAGTTGTTAACTGCACAAACCCGAGTCCTTAAATAAAATATCACAAAGGTATCAGAACAACTCAATAACTGTGCTATGCTTAACAACAAGGCCATCAGCCCATGTTCAGACTTTACAGATCCCTCAGACTCAAGTATGGTCAGTTACAACAAAAGCATGCTAGTAAACTGAAGACCATACCACAATAATCTGCTTTTCTAAAATAAGGTGTACACAAAACCATGTACATTGATACACTTCATAACAGTAGGTCTGACGCACACACAGCATGAGGTCTCTCAGAATCTATTTTGCAGCTTTGCAGATATAACAGCTTGGCAGAGAGAAAAAATAAACTGTGCAGAGGAACCAAGTATTTATCCGTTGAGTGTCTGTGGATAAAGCAGCTAAACTGTGTGTGTGCATGTGTCTCTGTAGGGGAGGATGATGGGGGAAAGTGGGACAGCACACGACAAGATACCTCTCCCCACTGCCCAAATTTGATCCTTTGCTGATCTGGTACCTACTTCCTAACCTGGAGAAACCTTGTTAGCTCAGCTTAGCACACACAGTTGGCTCCAGTCTTGTGTTCCGCTGTCAGCAGTGGGACTGCTGCTGCTCCAGACCCCAGTTCCACCAAATTCTGAGGCAACAGTCACTTTCATCCTGTCCTACAGCTTGGAGATTATGATAGTAATTCTGTCAGATTGATAAACATCCTTTACAGCCTAAATCATGACTTTACCAGTCTCATTTTGAATTTGTTCAGAAATTACATGGTCTCCATTGACCAGTATGTAACCTCTGCCCTAAAAAGAAAACCTAATGAACTATAAAAGAACACCAGTTTTGGTTAACTAGCCTTTGCTTCATTATTAAAAAACACGTCACCCGAAGAAAGTGAATGTCTTTGCCAAACTTGTTACACAGAGAACATACCATGCAAGAACAACTGACATCATCTACCTGTACTTGCGCAAAGCATTTAACACTGTCCCATATGATATCTTTCTCTCTAAACTGGAGAGACATGGATTTGCTGGATGGACTGCTCATCGTATGTGGAATTGGCTGGATGGGCACACTCAAACAGCTGCACTCAACAACTCAATGTGTAAGTGGAGACCAGTGATGAGTGGTGTTCCTTGGGGGTTGATACTGGGACCAGTGCTGTTTAACATCTTTGTTGACACCATGGACAGAGGGATTGAGTGCACCCTCAGCAAGCTTGCAGATTACACCAAGCTGAGTGGTGCAGTTGACACACTGAAGGGAAGGGATGCCATCCAGAGAGACCTGAACAGGCTTGAGAGGTGGACCTGTGCAATCCTCATGAAGTTCAGCAAAGCCAAATGCAAAGTCCTGAACCTGGGCTGGGGCAATCCCAAGCACAAATACAATCTGTGAGGAGAATGGATTGAGAGCTGCCCTGAGGATAAAGACTTGGAGATGTTTGTTGATGAGAAACATGACCCAGCATGGTGCAAAGCCAACCATATCCTGGGCTGCATCAAAAGAAGAGTGGATGGCATGGTCAAGGGAGGTGGTTCTGCCCCCCTCTACTCTGCTCTCACGAGACCCCACCTAGAGTACTGCATCCAGCTCTGGGGTCCCCAGCACAGGAAGGACATGGGCATGTTGGAGAGAGTCCAGAGGAGGGCCACAAAGATGATTACAGGGATGAAACACATTGCCTGTGAGGAATGGCTAAGAGAATTAGGATTGTTCAGCCTGGAGAAGAGAAGGCTTCAAGAAGACCTTACAGCAGCCTTCGAGTATTTAAAGGGGGGCTCCAAGAAAGCCAGAGAGGGATTTTTTACAAGGGCATATAGTGAGAGGACATGGGTGAATGGCTTTACATTGAAAGAGGATAGGTTTAGATTAGATATTAGGAAGAAATTCTTTGTCTTTGAGGGTAGTGAGTGGAACAGGTTACCCAAATAAGTTGTGGATGTCCCATTTCAGAAGGTGTTCAAGGTCAGATTGAGTGGGGCTTTAAGCAACCTGGTCTAGCAGAAAGTGTTCCTGGTTGGAGGACTGGAACTAGATCATCTTTGAGGTGCCTTCCAACCCAAACCATTCTATGAATCTTTGTAAACAAACATGCCCTTTAATTATTGTTGTTTCAACAAACCCTTTTCTTCTTGCCAGAAGGGCACCTGATCAAGAGTTACTTACACTGCATTGGAAATGACTGAACTTGTAAACTAATGGAAATAACTCCTGCCCCTTGTTTTTCCTACTTTTTCACAAAGTTTTTTAGTTTGTTTTTGTGGGTTTTTTTGCTTGTTTGTTTGTTTTGGGTTTTTTGGGGGGGCGTGGTGTTTTGGGGGTTTTGGTTTTTTGTTTTGGGGGAGGAGGAATTTTTTTTTCCACTTCCTTCTATTTCTCATTGCTAAGATGAAATTCCAACAGCCTGTTTCTCATGCTTTGTTCAATGGCGACAACTGCAAAAAAGCCCATAAGACCCAGCACCAGTAGCTGAGCTGGGGGAGAGAAGGGGAGAAGGGATGTGCCATTGCTTGTGCAGACAACGTTTTAGAAAGAGAAATTGCTTCTTATCTAACTGCCCAAGAGCAATTTTCAAGAGGTGTGAGGAAGCTTAGAAGAAGAAATGAACAAATACAAAGAGCAGTTTCAGGCTCTGTTGTTAGCTTAATGTCATTCACACACAAAGGGCTATTTTATTTAATAATCTATCACTTTTAATTTGCCTTTCAAACCCAAAGCTATTTTTCAGTTAAAATTGGATTCTGGCATGATTGAAGTAGTCAGGGAGCATATCATAGGGGGCATGTAAGCTGGTATCAGACATCAGTAGCAATTGAGCCTGTTCTTTATTCTTTTCCCCTAGTTCTGCACAGCCTGCCTTTAACCACCTTCTGGAGTAAGCCAAAACACTTCTACAAGTTTCTCTTAAGATCAATTTGCTGTTTACATAGCTAGCCTAGTAAAAAGCTTTCCTGAACAAATATAACTATTTGTTCTATCTCACTGAGTGTTTACATCACAGGTTATTCATCTCATTTTGTTGCAATTATGCCATCTTTGAGCCAGATCTTTGCAACTGAAAAACTCCTGAAAGCATTCATTGTGTCACCCAACCCATTTACAGAAAGGTTTTCTAAATTAAGTATTATCAAAGCCTTATTCCTGGAGACAGCTGTAATTAACACTTTGTTTCCCATAACACCCTGGTTAGATCTTCACTAAGTTTCTGCAAAACTAAACTACGAAACAGTGACTTTAAGGCCTTGAAGGCACAGGTGACTCTGCCCCATACTCCTTCAGGATAGTACAGCTCTGTTATGATCATTATCGCCTAAACACATACACTGGACAGAGCTTCCTTCAGTTGCCTGCAGATTGCATCTCTCCTAAGGCTCTGTATTAACAGAGAGTAAACCAGAATGACATAAGCTACTGGTAGCAGGAGCAACCAGTACAGTTCCCTTGCACCTCATCTAACACTGCTTGTAGAAGAGAGCACAGCCAAAATGTTCTCATTTCACTGGTGTAAATATAGGCTAAACTCTGACTTCACTGGAATCACTACAGATTGGCATTAGGCAAAACTCCAGGCCTATGCCTCTAAATCACTATGTTCAAGAGGCCAGGCATTTAGGTATTTAAAGTTCACAAAACTTAGAGTAAGCTACGATGAGAGAGACTGTCAGATTTACATGACAGATACATTTTTCTTGCAGAGCTTCTTGGAAAGGTGTTTAAGTCATCCAAACATTCCCTCAGAGCAATGGAAAAAAGCTGGTTGAAGTTTTTCAGCAATATTAACATTTGACCAGTGCCATTTCTGAACAGGTAGCAGCCCAATGCCAGAGCATGCTTATCCATAGAATTGAAGACCACATTCAGTTCATTTCATTAAGAGCTCTTGACACTGTGCACAAAACAGCAGGCAAGTAAGGTTACTCACAAGCAGGATGACTGCACTGGTCAATTTTATTTCCAGAAAACTGATATTTATGCTACCAATAGATATTTTAAGAACAGTAGGTTCCTGGCCTCTTAGAACTTCTGTTAGGGGTACGAACTAGTCTGTAGATGAAAGATGCAAGTTAAATTATCTGTCTTCCCATTCCCAACAGGTATCTGTGTATACTATAAGAAAAGAGTCACATACAACTGACAGCCAGACTGCTTTCACCTTGCTATGCATACAAAACTACTACTCATATTAGAGAGAAACCGGAACTGCTCCAAGTTGTCTGGCAGGTGCCCAGCCATTCAACATAAAAATGGACAGCAGCAGAAAGTAGGATTGTTAATGATATTTAAAAGCTCTTCAGACATCAAAAAAGGCGTAGGGTCTTTTGAGAGATGCTCTCAAGAAGCATTTTGACTATACAACTGAAACTTCAGGATTCAACTAGAAAAATGCTTCAACTTTGGGAAGCCATGGGAGCTGGTGTGTCTGTAGAACCCTTGTAGCTTTGCAGCTGGGTTCCTTGAAAGATTATAACAGAGGTTCCAACCCCATCACAGGTTCTAGAGATGAATTTCCTCCCACATGAAGAAATAACAGTAATAGATGGAGAGGAACATTAAGGACATTTATGTCCTGTCCTAGTAACCCTGGCAGAAACATTCAGTGTTTTTCTTACCAGGTTTTGGGTGATGCAGAACACAAATAATTAAGTTCCTATGCCCAGACTTGTAAATACATAGAAGCAATATACATGTACTAATTATCAAGATCCACATCTATGGCATGACTCATCAGAAATAAATGCAGCCACTCTCAGCAATATATTTTCCTCAAGGAAAGATATTTACAAAAGGAAAGCAGAATAAGCGAATGCAGGCAGGCGTAAAACGAAACATGAAATTTCCCCATCTTGCAATTTCTACAAGCATGAGATTCAACCTGTCTCAAAACCCCTGCTCACAGCCATTAAACCAATTTATTCTTCTTTCCCTATCAAATGCAGAGAGCCAGAGAAAAGCTGAGCTGGGTTTAACCCCTTGTTCACTGAAAACAAAACCTTACCATTTCAGATTCTTACAATGAGCTTTGAACACATGGAAGATATGTGAACAGACATCAGAGAACACCTTACTCAATCTGATTTACCTCCCTAGACAACTAACATCAGCTTCACCTCCTCATGGTAATTAAAAAATTCCACCTATCCCAAGACCATTGCATAGTCCTGCATTTAAATCTGGAATTGACAACCTCTTTACCTCTAAAGTCCTCAGCAACCTCAGCAACCTTCTACTTTTAATCTGCCTTGGCTAGATGGGCGAGACCTGAACCAAGAGTAATTTCATGAAATCTGGCCCTAGAGATCCGGGCTTATCCTCAGGATTTTCACCCGACCCATAATTAAAGCAGAATTTACACTGACAAATATAGAGTATTCTCATTTTTCCTCCCTCCATGCACATCTGGATACACATACTATATATAAATATTTATGAATAAATACATGTATAAATATGTGTACTGGTTTAATGCAAATTTCAAAGATCATTTGTGTGACAGGTACAGAAATAAGCATTGAACCTTGCTTCTGAGGTGCTTTTCATTGCTCTACAGAAGAAAGAAGCTCCAAACAGTCCCAGAGAAAACAAGCTGTTCTTAAGGACTGCTGAAGCACTAAGGTTTCACTAGTTAAACATCAGTGTTACCTAGATGTTCACCTCTTCACAAAGGTGTTCTGATTGAAAGACTGTACACATTTAGTGTTTTCCCATTCTCTAACAGGCTACTTACCCACCTATTAGAATGTGGTGATTTCAGTAGGTTTTGCCACATTGTTCTTTTTAAATAATAAATTATCTGGGCTTCTACCTTTGACCAATGCAGTATGCTTCTAGCACAGCTTAACTCTGTAAGTGACTCCTACTCATGATCTGATGTTGATTTTACTGACAATGAAAGGGAAACAGTAGTATCTCAAGGGACTGTATTTGGTATTGCACTAGTAAATGCAGAAAAAATTGGGCTTATATCATACCTTTTAACCTCTAGGTATTCCAAAGCATTTAACAAAACAGTATAATGTCATTTGAAGTGAAACAGCCTGGGCTTGGCAAAAAAAGCAGCAGCTACTACGTATTTTGTAAAATCTTCCTTAGACACTGAGGTAAAATCTGTTTTTGTAGAAGTTGCTCCAGCACCTGCTTCAATATTGGTTAAAGTAATGAGATTTATCTGGGTATGCTAAGCAACCCTTTATGCCATCTTTTCTTTCCAACTAATTGACATTGCAGTGCAACATCAGCAATGGGAACTATAACTAGGGAGTCTCTCATTCTTGTTGATGTGGTCATTTATTTTGTGATCTTTTGAAGATCCCATGTAGGAAGAAATAGAAACAATTTCAGGTAACAGATTTCAAGAGAAATAGAGGACATGTGGAATTTTTTTTATCAATAGAAAAAGCCAGTGAGTGCTGTGATCCCACAGCTGCCCACAAGTTTATCAAATAATTACAATTTGAGACTGGCCTTTGCTTGAGTGCCTAAAGAAAGTAGAACAGAAAGAATTCTGTATCCAGCCTTATCAGCCCACAGCAAAATCCAAGTGGTTACCCTAGTATTTGATTTTGCTTCTGCTGCTGATGTCATATGAAAATTTGGACTCCAGTACTTGACAGTGAGGCAGTTTTGTCAGTTTGCATCACTATGGATAACGCACCTATTCTCTATAATGCTAACTATACAATGTTTAATGCATATATACTGCCACAAAGCATTAGAGTTATTTATACCTGGATGATTCATACACAATACCACTAAGATCTGGCTAAGAGTATTTTTCCCTGTAAAGACCAGCATTTTCAGCCTTAGCTCTCACCATACACTCCTATCATCATTGTAGGCACCTATGATGTTTAACAAAGTTACAAAACACAGGTGGTCACGAGACTGATGACATTTAGGACTGTAGGGTTTTCATAGGCATCTCCTTAACTTGGGATCTGTAGGTGAATAAATCCACTAAGTCCAAACTGTGCTTTCCTGTACTTTGTAAGAAAAGTCAGAAGATGACCTTGATCTTGCTTGACACTAGTTTCTGCTGTTTCAAGATTTTGTACACCTCTGCAAACAAAAAGATAAAATGCAGAATAAGAATAAAAGTTATCAGTTGATGAAATTCATCTGAATTTAAGAGATGTTATTACAAAACTTTAACAAGCCACTAACTTTTACAGTCTTCAGACAGCTGAAGATACAACACTCATCTCTGCTAGCGCTTCACAGCCATCTATAATTCTGCCACAAAGATTATTTTCCTAATTTTTCACTGTGACATGGTCACACATCACAGTCATCCTAGCTCTCCATTGCTCCACAGATTTTCTCTCTCTGCCCAACATACATGGCCTGTCTTTATTTTCAAAGCCTAGCCTGTCTAGTTTTTTATCTTATTAAGAGATCATTTCTAATCCTCCAATGATCTATTGTGTCAGCCTCCGCTCAAATTTACACATAGGCATTTTTTTTGCCACTCCTGTTCTTCACACTCAGCAGAAGCTCCCATTTAAATATACACGAAGTACCCTACTATTCTCCTGAAATTCCCAGTTAAAATTCTTAATCCTTCTCAAAGTGTGGAGATCACCACCCATAGGTGCCTCATTGTTATTCCTTATTTCTTATTCCCTTCATCTGCTCATGAAGGTATATCTGTTATCTTTACTGTTTCCCTAGGTTACTAGTGTAACACCATTAATAGAATAAAACATGCTTTCTTATACACATAAATTCAGATACTTAGAGAATACCTGACACTCAGTTCTGAGTTTTGGAGCTCAGTATCATTTAAACAATATCTCATTTAAACAATATCTCCCATGTTTTCTTCTGAGTAAAGTAGCAGGTGATAAAAACAGGAAGGTAAGAAACTATGAGAAACATCAAAGAGAAAGGCACTAGACAGACGTTTCTGTGCCAAATAGACCTTTGCACCAACTGTGATAAGAGATGACTTCAAACTACTAAATCCTCTCCCTCAAAGCCAGGTTGAGTAGATTCAGCATCCTCAAAACTGAATAGCACATACAGCAGATGCACCTGTTCAACATTTAAAACCTGAGAATCCTCACTTTTCTGCAAATTAAGAGTTCTCTTCACCCTCCTCTTTTGCATGTGTAAGTGTAGCCAGCCATCCTACCAAAGAGAAGGGCTTCATCCTCCGCCAGCAACGAACTGTCCCTGCAGTTGTTAGCACAATGTCTCCCTTGAGAGTGCTCTGGAGTGCTAACAGTTCACCAGAACTTCTACACCACTTCTCCTCATAGGTTTTTTTCTCAATTTCATTTAAGAGGTGAATTCTAAGACAGGCAAAAAGAACAAATATATTTTTCTACATTTGGATTTTTTTAACTCTCTTGAAGAAGAGTTTTCCCTTCACAGTTTCTTCTTAGAAATCAAACACACAGAGAAGCACACATTCAAATTTTTATTAATGTATATTTAATACATATACATATGTATATATATATATATATAAAATTAACCACCTTCATATTGGCTGGATTACTTAAAACTCAATGTCTATACCCGAAGAAGCTGGTGACTCAGCTGGGAACATAGAAATAGAAATGTGCAGGGAATGCTGTTAACTACATTTAATTACTCCTCACCACTCATCTATCATACTGCATAATCTCAGTCTATAAGAAAAGACCAATAGCGTCCTTAGCAACCAAACAAATCGCAAGGGGTTTAGTACAGGCTTTCAAACCCTCTCCAAGCTGGTAGAGAAAAGAAGATCAGCTAGCTTTCCTGACTGACCAGTGTTACACAAACATGATTTTCTTGGAAACCTTTTAGTGGTAGCATTTTTCAGGCATGCAGCAAGGTGGGTTCAGATAAAGCACTGCAGTCCAGTGGTTTAGGGTGCTACTGTTTGATATCACAAGGCTCCTGGATTCCATATCTGGCTTTACCAACAACTCCTTGCATGGCCTTGCTTTAGACCACTTATGCATTTGCTGCAGCTGTAAAACCGGTACAATAATAGTAATTTAGCTATTTTTCTATAACCCCCTGTCAGGAGATTTTCTGAGCATTATTGATTTATCCAGTAGGAGCACCTTTTCCAGCGAAAAGCACTAACTGTGAAACTGTGTGATTTCTGAGTGGAAATTCTTGCCCATATTGTATTCACTCCTTCTTTTACAGGATAAGACACTGGCTCCAAAGCTGAACACCATCCCTTTTAATTTTCAAGTGACAAATATTTCTCTTGAGAAAGCATCTGCACAAGCTGCACTCTGCCTTGCCAGTGATGTGCTCTAAAATCTAAGGTAAATCACTCACCCTGCTGCCTCATTTTGCCCGTATTAATTCAATAGATACATTGCTGTATTACTGGCAGTACTTGCAAGGCTGTTCTTAGGGTCAGCTAGAAATACACTACCTCAAGGACCCAAAAAATGCGAACACATCAAACAGTCTATTCCAATGGTACAGTGCCTTCTGCAAAAAAACCCAAAACCAACCAACCAAACAACAAAACAAAAGCAAAAAGAAAAAAAGTACAACTGCTTGCAAAGAAAGAAGAACTGGTGAGACCAGCTCTAGATTACAGCACCGTCTTTTAACAAACACCAGGTATGTGTTGCCAACTGAATATTTGATTAAAAACAACATATTTCTGAGGTCAGAGGGAACAATCCCTTTCTGGGTATGAAAAAAAAAAAAAGAAACTCCCTTATCAAGCAGTAAATAAAAGCAAAGGGAATAGTTTTAGCCCATATACTCATTGAGGCATACCACTCAAAAGAGGCTGAAGAATGATTAACAAAAGAGATGAGGCATTCATTGTAGATGAACCATACCTGGGGTATAATTCAAACTGCCAACAAAGGCGAAATCAGCAAAAATAACAAAAGTTACTATATAACTATGGAACAACCTACTGAACACTTGGAATTTCCTGTTATTATGGGTATCTCATGTTTTTAAACAGGAAAAGGCATCATTATAGAATTTTGGTCAATGGATATGACATCACTGCAGCATAACAGACCTAAAGTACTGCTCATCTGTTGGAAGCAGTTCATGCACAGCAATGCAGACTTTAATCATGGCTAGAAACCCCTTCTAGGCTTAAATATATTTGTGCGCTTTGAGACCATAGCATGACTGCCAGTAGTACCTGCCTTAAAACTAACTGCTATATGATTATTCTGTAACTGGCACTCACAGAGTTCACTGGAGGATAAGGTGATCACTAAGGCGGGTGGAGATGCCACAAAGGGCATAAAACTAGGGGTCATTTTTTAAAAAAACCTACCACAAAGCTCCAATCTATATGTCCTGGATAAAAACAACACACTCAGTCTGGAAGCACCAGATGAACAGATATCCTCAAGACTGAAGGCAAAAATGAAGAGTGTATGATTTTACTACACATTATCACCAGGGCTGGTTCTGGAAATATCAGGGTTGCTAATGTTACTCTTGGAAGTACATAGAGGATTTTTCTTGAGGGCTTTTTTTGGGGGGGGAGGTGGCCAGAGGGGGTTAGTTCCCAGACAACCTGGCTGTAAACTTCATCTGAAAAAAGGCTATTATATTGCTACAACCAACCACAGGCTCAAATCTGCCTGCAAACCATGTGAATCCAGATGCTACCTTCCATCTCATTTTTTTTTGTTACTGAATGATTTTTATAGCAAAAAAGCACTGAATCAGGAAACAAAGGTAGTATGATATGAAAGTAACATTAAAAAAATCCATGATTTTAAAGGTGTGATGTTCAGCATCTGCCATTCCTTTGGTGATAATTCTCCATGCATTGTAGGTATTGTTCATTAAAAGCTATACCAATTACTATAACTTTGTCTTTTCAAATCTGCATAGTTGTACCATGGAGGATTCTTTTTATATTGCTTTCTTTGCCCTCTCTTCAAAATACAGATGATTTTTTTTCACTTTACTTTCAGTTATTTTTCATGGGAAAAATTCCCTTCACTGCTTCATTTTTTCTCTTACCCCTAATGCCTGAGGGCTATCTTGTGTGAACTCTTCTCAAAAATCCACAATCAGAAAGCCCACAAGCAGGATTTTGAAGCTACAAGTTAGAATTGAATGCAAGGATCTAGATTAGTTTACATAAAACCATTTTTATTCTATTGAAAATATAATTTTCCTCAGATTTGCAGGCCCAAATGTCACCCCCGCCATACACACCTCTCTGCACATACACACTCTCACTCTTTAGAAGCCTCTGCAGAATAGCCTCAGCCAGATTTTAACTGTTCTTCCCTATTAAAGTAATTCAGTCCAAATTCATCTCAGGTGAATTATGTACTAGGGGATGTATATGTTTGAGCCTTTTTGAAATATAGTTGAGCAGAAGAATGATTTCCTTTTGGTTCCTTGCAGATAACATCTGCACCACCAAAAATTCCTCAAAGTTACCAATAGAAATTTCTTCCTGAATTTTGAATGTCTAATTCAGCTGTCCCCCCAGCAAAAGACAAAATGGAAACTACAGCTGACAAAAGATCACAGTAAGAAACCTGACTTACCAATCTATACAACAACTTAAGTAAATCAATATCTTTGAGTGTCTTTATCATTAATCACTTTACAGAGACTTGAATATATTTTTTCCCCACAAATGGTTTGACCATCACAGATGATCCCTTGAATGAAAGACTGAGGTATTGAACGGAAGCAATGTATACAACATGAAATCATCTGGTTATGGCTACAGTTAGAGTTCTCACTCCTATGGTGCGTTACAATGTCCATAGTGCTACAGGGACAAAAAAAGGCCAGGAAAAAACCCCTCCACACTACCCAGTATTGCCTACTGACAATATAGGATGGCTTTCTGAAACACATTTCAGGTATTTATTACCTAACTAATTTTGTGTTCTCCTATGTATGTCATCTGTCTTGGAAGCTCCTATGTTGTGTGCATGCACACAAGCCAACAAAGATAAGTTAAAACACTATGATTTTGACGGCAAACTGCCTAGTCCTATCCCTTCAGACTAATAGAATATTCACAAATATTGAATTAATTAAAACTTAAGACCACAGATTGGTCTAAGGGATATGACATCTAGACTGGATGCCTTGTAGCATTCAGGGTCAAGTAGTTCAAATTCTGATAGGAGTGTTAAACATACATGGTTATATAATGTATATGGTTTTACAGACAATGACACTACCCCCCATTAAATTCCAGCCAAAGTTAGTCATTGCTTCTTGGCTGAGGTGCTTGCTTGTGCCTATTAGTTCCAGTTCTATTTATGTAACAAATGCAGGGATTTCTGGTACATTTCCAAATTGCTTTATTCATTTATTAGCAATGTGAACTGGGATATGCAGATATTTTTCTCTGTAGTCCCCTGGAGAGCAAGGGGCACAAACTTGCATAAAGTAAGAGCCAACAAATGAAGTGAATGATTCTATAAAAATCCAGCAGAGTAAATTAAAATTGTGAGAGGAGAGAAAAAAATCCCAACTAATTGCCAGATATTGAAATGATTGTTATTGAAAAGAATAATTACACAACCTCAAGGAATAACCTAGCAGTTTCATTTTAACTTCAGGACATCTGTAAGTGCATTGTTACAAAAGGCTCCTTCAACTTCTCATTGCCACCTCCTTGTTTTTTTTTGTAACACTACTAATTAGCAACATGGAGAAATATCCCCTGCTTTTTTGTCATCATGCTGTTCAACTTGCCTGATTTATTTGATGGGATAAAACAGTGTTTGACATATGCTTCTGCAAAATCATATTATGAAGTAAAACAATATTACCAAGCAACCTCTGAATGAGGACTACATTAATGAGGACTATTCAAAGCCTGAATTGAGGGTAAGTTGAACAAAACCAACAGATCCTTTTGCTACATGAAGACTGTTAAAAAGGGGGCTTCTTCCTCATACAGGTGCTTGACATTTCCCATTGAAATCTGTGGGTTCAAATAAGAAGAGTCTAAGAATTAAAATAAAGAAAATATTAAAATATTGTAACTGTAGTGAAAAGGGAGATAACAAAAAGAGAGAGGAATAAACCCGTCCAGAAGACCAGAGATGCACAATACTACTGTTGACCACCCACTGACTGATGCACAGCCCAATCCCAGAAGTGACTGGCCCCAGCCAAGTCCCTCCAGTTGATATACTGAGCATGACATGACACAGTATCAAATATCCCTACAGGCATTTCTGGTAATCTGTCCTGGAATCTCTCCTGGTTTTTTGTGCACCTCCTCACTGGTAGAGCATAAGATGCTGAAAATTCCTTGACTTAGGGTAAGCACTACACAGCAACAAGTAAAACCATCAGGGCGTTATCAACATTATTCTTATACTGAATCCAAAACACAGCACTGTACCAGCTACTAGAAAGAAAATTAACATTATCCCAGCTAAATACAGGACAATTAATCTATTATATCATATTAATACTTTCCAAGCAAGAGGAAATTTTGCTCCAAACATCTGATAATCTCCATAAAGAGATAAACTAGACTATAACAACAGATAGTAGCATTGCATCAATAGGTAAAGAGATGGGATCTCAACTGTGTTCTGTAACGTCTCAAAAAATGACCTTGCCTCATGCTCCTGAGTCAATAATGATGACAACAGCACAGTAGGTATGAGACTGAACCCTAATGTTGAATCAATAATCACTGTGCTGGGTCACGGCCCTGCATCAATCTGAGATAGTTTTACATTATGATGTTGCAACAACTTGTATGATATTGCAAAGTCACCTTGCATCAGTTTGGTGGTACTATGCCATGATGTTGCATGAATATATAGAGGTGAGAGCACATGAGTATAGAGAGATGCTAAATTTTGAAATGACCATCACATAGTCATCATGCATGATATTAATAATAATGATTGGTGACTCGTGCCACATGGCCACTTAATTTTCTCTTTGCAGGACAGAATCAGGTTAGTGTGAGTCTTAGCCAGGCAAAGTTTTGCTAAAACTAGCAAAGGTACCCCTTTACCCAAGGCTGTCCTTCCACATTTTCACTTCGACCTGAATGGACAGCAGGTACTTTGTTCTAGCACAGTTTTTATCTGCTCAGCCATTTGACTGAATATGATTGACCTCACTACAACCCACACAGAGTAACAAGATTCAAAAGGAAACCACTGTGACAGGGAAATGGACCAATTATGCTGAGACCAGCTTTTTCCCTGGCAAAAAAAGATTCAAAGCATAACACATCAAGACACCGAAGGAAGCAGGCACGCAGTGATTGCTGTCGAAGGAAGAGAACAAAAAGATGGCAATTATTTTAATCATCTTCCAAGAGGTGGCAATAATGTTTCTTATAATTGCAAAGAGAAGCAGAAGTGTCAATAGTTCCAACCAGGCTTTCTTTCTGAATGGAGCCTGAATCAGCTCTTCATTTAGGCTATTGAAGCATCAACTATTTCCCATTAAACTATACTTGGGTCAGTCTGCTTTGGTCACACTCAGCTTAGACTGAATTTGAGGGTGATAATTACCATAAATTCACATCACTCTCCTGGGGTGAATTTGCTTCAGTTTTTCGATAGTATTTTCGCATGCATGTTTCCTTATATGTCCCTATTATTGAGACACAGTGTGTCCTTATATTTCCTTATTATTGCTACAGTGCTGATTGTTGTTGAAGTAGTTTTTTATGAGATTCATTCCATGGGGTTTTATCTTTAAAAATAACAGACATTTATTTATACCAGTACAATAAAATATAACAACAGGGTCTTTTTAAACAAATAAAGAAACAGCTCGGTAAGACTAAATGAAAGATAGCACAGGGATTACTGGTTCTTTAGCCCTCGTTTTCAACAGCACCTAGTAAGCAATAACCCAAGTTGGCAGTAGACCTCATACTCCTCTGCCTCTACTTTGTATCTGCATGTATGTGGCAGGAATAAAGTCATATCTCTAAAATGATACAGTTTGAAACTGTTATGGAAGTTAGCCATACATGTTTTGAGGAATACTTGGCAGAAGAATAAAATGTAGCAATGAGGAAGAATGAGAGGGGCATTCCTGTCCTGCTTATGTCACATAGGAAGCTCTTCCACAAAAGATTCCAGAGTCAATAAATGTCGTCTTTTCTGTAATTTACACAACTGCAGTGACATTACAGTGAACTGATCCAAAAAGTGGATATCATACAAGTGTATGTAATGAAGATGGTGTACAGCAGTGAATTTTAAACAGAACTCATCTCAGTTTCCCAGTACTGTGTGTAACCTGTTCTGGAGTTCCCAGGCCATTGCTTCATATTTCATTTTGACAGTTCAGTGTATGCCACCCTGAGTGCTTGGCCTGAAAATGTAGACATGTTTCAGATGAAACAGAAGGCTAATTAGAAAAGCTGAAGCCATTAATGAAGGCTATCAATTGTTAATAAGCTGGTCCACTATTCTCTTTCCCCATATCCAGAAGTATTTATAAGCCAATGACAGGTTTTCAGGGCTGATGACATCTCTTAGCAACTATATAACCTTGATCATATGATGAGACCCCACAAGTAAAGTAGGAAAACATCAAACACATTTTCAGACAGAAGACTTCTAAAGAAAAATTCAAGGTGATGGAAGACAGAAGACAAAACTACTTCACACCTTCAGAGCCCTCCTGTCCACTACATTGCAGTGGACTTTGCTCTTGCATCTGAGTCACTGAGTGTTGCTGTAATGAAGCACAGAACCATGAGACACAGAAGGTTTTTATGTAAGATTTGTGTTTTTAATAAAGAAAAGTTACAGCAACAGATGTTTAAAAGTAAGTATATCAGTCAAAGAATATATGCATCCTAAGATGTAAAGAACCTGCCAGGAGATTGCCACAGACAAGTATTTTTGAATAATTATAGATAATGTTGAAAGATGTCAGAATATTAGCATGGAAAATTATCTTCAGAAAAGGAGAGCAGAGATTCTATTAATTGTTCTCACATACATGAAATTTATTTCCCTTGCAAAAAAAAATCCACCATTGAAGAAAAATGTTTAATTAAGAAATGTTAATAGAAACACGCCTTTTCAACAATTTATATTAAGATTTTGTTACCATGTTAAAGATGAAAGCCTACTCAGTTGTGAAATCATCACTTATACAAACTGCTAAAATCATCATCATTTGTTAACTGTAGAGTAAGAGAAAAAGGCTTGGGAAATGCAACACAGAATCTGTCTGGAGAGGAAATTATTATTATCTTGGTCTTTTCCTACTCTAGGATTCTTCATTACTGCTAGATGCACAGTATTTTTCAGTTATCATTTTTCAAAACTTAAAGATGCTTTTCATCTTATTTGGATTATTATTTGTATCATGATAGATTAACTTTCAACTGGAATGATTATAAGTTTTTTATATAACCACACATACTGAAGTAGCCACTTTACAATAAACCAGTATACAACATTGTCATGAACTGGCATACTGACATCATATTCCTCCCCTCTGAGGTCATTAAAAATAACCTAAGCCTACCTAAAAAATCCCAAATCCTATTGAATGGGCATTATTATGCTTTCTACTTTGGAAATTTTTCTGTTCCTTTTTACACCAGAGATCCAGAGAACAAACTTTAATAATACTTGGTGTTTTAATATTCAGCTTTTATCCTCAGGAGACAACTTTCCCTGAGGTAATTCCACTGCTTGATTGTTCCATGTAGACTGTAGACCATTTTCCAAGGCAAAGGTTTACAGAAATTTTGCCAAAGATATCCAACCATTGTACTAACCTTATATCTTTTTATCTTATGTCCCATTTTGAATAAATTATTGCTCGCATACACTTTTCTGCTGACCTTTGGCACTCCTCTTCAGACAAAGTTTCAGAAAGGCCTGGACCATTTTAGGTAATGACTTGCACTTTGAGAAAAGTCAATTTATCCTTGTTCTAAACGGACCATCACACTGTCCCCTCATCCTTGTATTTTAAAGGCTATACTCCCTTTGTCTATACTAAATCATACTTTTCCTCAGTTTGGCAGCTCTTCAATGAGCTTCCAAGGTCTCAGGGAATCCCTCAGCACTCTAAACATGTGGACAAAAACTGACAATATGTTGGTACACACATAAACTAAAAGGATATGGCATGCTACTTCATGCTGGTCTTAACCACACTTAGGTAATTCTGTCAGTCAATTGAAAGGGACGTAAGTAATAGAGAAATTCAACAACAAAAACTACCAGGGTTGTTAGTGAGACTATCACTACAAACCTTCAGATTTAATATTGATGTCAGGAAAAAATCTCAAAAGAATAGTCTGTTTCTAACAAGAATAATCAAAGCACATTCAGGAAAGTCAGACAACTGAGTTGTTTATATTACTACAATAAAGCACCCTCTTACCTTCTAACAGTAGTCCTTTTATACTTAGAAAATTAATTCCAGATCTTGTGAGGTTTTATATATTCTTTTAAACCCCTACATTACTATAGTTATATACCACGGCTTCTTCTCATTTTTTCTATAATCTATGGGTCAGTCCTCATAACACATTTCCAAACACACCATCCATATTCTACTAACAAACAGCTCTGACACGGGAAGGGGGGCAGGAGGCACAAATCATGAGAAGCAGCACAAACCCAGCCAGCATAAGATACAGTGATGACACCTTGAAGACTAAATTTACTATCTATAAAGCAGACATCTTTAGCTATCTTGACCTTTTAGATTCAAAGCTAGGGTCAAATTTAGCCATTTCATAGGGGGCAGACTGAGATTTACCAACAAAAAGGGTTAAAGAAGTTTTAGTCTTCCATTTGCACAGAACTGTCCCACTGATGCTTGGTGGTGGCTTAGATCCAGCTGGCGGTCAAACTCTCACCCAGCTGATTGCTCAATATCCTTTCTAGTTGTCCTTTCTTCTGCTGAAGAGAACAGGAACAAGAAGGCTCATAGGTCAAGATAAAGACAGGGAGATCACTTACAAATTACTGTTGTGGCCAAAACAGATGCAGCTGGGGAAATGAATTTACTACCAGTTAATATATATTTGTTTATTTCTGAGTTGGTTAGTAGGAAACAAAAAAAGCAAACATTAAAACAGAGGGACACTACCTCTCAACCCCCTTTCCCAGGCTGAACTTGACTCCTTCACTGCAGATTCCTGTTCCCCACTCCTGCTCTTGCCACAAGCTATGCTCAGTCTCCTCAGTGAGCCAACAAACGTGGAAGGGGTGGATTACAGTCAGTACACACAGCAGTTTCTCTCTGCCGGTCATTCTTTCTTTCACTTGTGCTCTACTCCAGAGTTGGCTCTCCACTCTGTTGGAGATGTCCATCTATTCCAGCATGGGTTCTTCCACAGGCTGCAGTGAATATCTGCTCTGCCATGGAACACCTCCTTCTCCTCTCACCTCAATACTACCTCTGCTGTTTATCCCCCTTTCCTCAACTTCCACCCCCTTCTTAGCTTTTTCTGCTCTCTCGTGAATGTGCTTCCACAGCTGATACTGGCTTGGCTGATGGGCTCAGCTGTGTCCTGCAGTGGGTCCATTTTGGAGCCAGTTGAGTCTGGCATGGGGCAGACCCTGGTCTTATCCCACAGAGGACACCCTGCAGCTTCCACCTTGCCCACATTAACACCCAATATGTGGTTTTACATATATGATGTAATAATTCAGATGGCTGGGTAGCCCTCTCTCTTTTTTCTCCCAATAGTAGGGCTTCCTGTCATCTCTTTATCTAATTTATATGCCGAAGATAGTGCAGTTTAGCAGCGAAGTGGCCCACAGGCTCTTTAGTCCAGGCAAGATAAACCAAAGGTCCCAAATTTTGCAGGGAGTAATTTTCTTTGTTCTCATTTTAAGCAAGTGACAAGAGCAACTTTCTCTCCTCTACTCTTCCATTTGTCAAAAATATACTTCAAGTGAACAGAGTCAGTGTCACTAAGCATCACATTTGACAAAAGACAGAAAGTGACAATCTTGCCAGAGAGCAGATGAACCCTGCAGATGAACTCACTCTGCCTCATATTTGCCTGGTTTCAGGAACTTGTCACCTACTCCAATAGGCAGGAATCACAGAAACAAAAGGTTCTAGTTGTAGTACAGTACAAAAACCACACCAAGTTTAAAAATTAATGACTTCTAAAAAAGCACTGAACAATGCTCAGCAGTTAAAGCTTTGAGCTCTTCACTAGCTCAAATGTATTCTTTGGACTTTGCCTTGCCCAGGTGATATGAGTGACCTCTTAACCCCCAAACCACTTACTGTATCAGCAATTCTGGGAAAGAAGCAGTGCAACTCATTCTCCCAGGAAAAGGGTACCTTTTGACACAGAAGTGCAAATGGGAAAGGCAAAAAGCTTCTTTAAGAAGCTATTTTTTTTCTTTCATTTTCAAAGAAACAGCAACTATCCAGTGGTTATCAACAGTGCTGAGCACTACCTTCATGGGTAGCTCCAAATCAGGAATCTCTTTTAGTGAGCACTGGGGAACATGCATAACGAGCCAAATACTACATTGGATAATGCACACAGTGTTATTCGCAGGGTTGTCCTGCAGGAGCTGGACTTGATGATCCTTGTGCATCCCTTTCAACTCAGGATAATCTACGGTTCTATCAATTCCATGAATGCTATTGAAGGGATTGTATACTCATAATTCCTCTGTGGAAATAAAAGTTTGCATCAACCTTGATATATTTAGAAGCCATTTAAAAACTAGAATTTGCCATTTTTGCTCAAGACAATGTTTTATTCAAAAAAGAAAGAAATGACAATCAGGCACCACATACATCTCACAGTAGAAACATTGAGAAATCTACTGGATTATCATCACTTTCTAACTAAAATGTGTGTCAGATTAAGAGCAGGTGTTATGCAGAGAACAACTGAAAGCACTATGCGATATGTAAATGATTCGAGACAAGTAGCTCACATTGCTACTTTTGCCTATTTCTGCATTTTTACCCTATGCCTCTATAAATCTCTCATTTTCCTAGCTATTACTTCTTTCACATCCAGTTTTGTAATCTGTTTTTCATTAACAAAATTAAATGTGTCTGCTAATAAATAGCTCTTCTGAGAGGAGGGGTATAGGAGTAGGGCAAGCAGGAAATGCATTGTGCAACCCATCAAGGGATGTTAAGACATGGTCAAAGTAGATCAATATTGGGTGCCTTGCTTCAAAATTGTGTGCAACAAGGTATTACCCTCTGTCCCCAAAGAGCAATGATCATCCCTCAGCTGCTCATGTTACAAGTGATGCCTTTTCAATTATCTCAAAGGCCAGATTTACCACTCTCTAGTCAAAAGTTCACAAGCCCAGTAATAACCATCTCGGGAATCACTGCAAGGCTCCAGACTACATCTCACATGATGTCCCCTCTCCGGTAAAGGTTTTATAAACTCAACTAACATGCCATCTAATGTGTCAAAATACTTTTTTCCTAGACTGACACAGGAAAACATAGCACAGCCCTTGGCCTTAGTGGCACAGCTGCCACTAAAAGTTGGAAAAATAAGTTCTAAAAAAATGAATTACATATACTAAGTATTAAAGTTATGATGAACACCACCACACGAGAGAAGAACTGAGTCTTCGGCTGAGAACTTAACCTCATCACACTACTGCTGTAAAAGGATTTCGAAACAGTGTGACTGGACGACATCTATGTACAGATGCATCAAGCTGGGTCTACACACCCAGCCAAGCTCAGAACCAAAGATATCTGAGATGGCTTGCAAAGACCCAACTTGGGTCTATGAGAAAGTAACAATGCCTATTTAGTGCTGCAGCTGCATGAACAAATCCTCCCGAACATAGCTGAACATTCGGGTGCAAAAGTAGCAAAACCTGCTTGTAGCTGCAACTTGTGGACTTGTAGGTTTGAATTTACATTAGTCCTGGACTATCTTCATGATAACCCATTATAATACACTGATAGACCAGAATAGCCTGGGGGAATCAGTGCGGAGCTGCTGAAGCAAAGCTCAGGCAATACAAATCTTTGTAAATGCTGCTGACAGGTAAACATCGAAAAACAGAGAGGAGCTGAAGAACAATATATATATTGGCCCAAAACAAATGAAGGTTAAACTGATGTGTATGAATACATATAGGCTTGAAAAGAACTTTAAAATGTTAGGAAGAAAACTGATTTTAGAACAGCATTTCAAGAGAAATAGCAGAACCAGAAAAACAGAAGGGATGAGGTAGATCTGATACCGCCAGAAAAGAGGACATGATGGTGCAACTGTCCTTGGAGGGTAGAGGACTGGATTTGACAGTCCACAGTCCCTTCCCTGTTCTGTGTTCCTAAATTAATATGCACAGCCAGCAACCCTTAAAATCTCATCCATTTGTGGAGCCCCAAAACCAAACAATGATTTTTTCCATCAGAAAGGGAGCACAAGAAATAAATTCTGATTAGAATAAAAACTAATGAAGGTCTTTAAACCTGTTTCAAGCAAAACAATTTTCTAACATGTAAGATAGTCTGAACCATATGCCTTTTTACCTACAGACTCCAATGAAAATTGAGTTAATCTCCTTTGAAAAAAAATTATGGCAATTAACAGCAATCATTGTAGGAGGGCTGTAGTTAATTGGGCTCTGCAAAAGTTAAGTTTTAAAGAAATATAAATGAGAAACCACAGCTTCCTTCCCTTAACAGAAACACAGAGGAGAGAAGACAAGAATATGGTGCAAGGGCACAACTGTAAGAACTACATTTTTTCATTAAAAGAAACCGAGCAGATTCCCACATGCAAGGACATCCAAGTTCTTCAAAGTAACAAATACAAGAAGAAAATTATCCAGTCTCACAACTGAATTAATACAGTTAGATTTTAATACATCACAGGAAAATACTTTCAGTGCAACAGAAAAATGGACTAAATTTCTCTTGTAAAACCCTCCCAAAACTTTAAGGGTGTGAAATCAAGTCTTAGCAGCGATTGAATGTAACAATTTCTGCAAAACTCTTATCTGCAGAATTCTACAGTTCTACACTCCCTGGGACAATGGATGCTGTGGAATGTAAACTTACATACATTTCCTTCTTGAAATGACCCCTCCTGCCCAAATCTTTGGTACATTGGTGCACCACCCCCCAAAAAACTGCACCCAAAGAGAACCTCTACCTGTCCTTGACAATCCACTAGACCAATAGCTTAAATACCTTTCAGCACATACCAATTTTTTCCACATGTTGCCCAGCTCATTATAGAAGTAAATCCAGTGCCTGCTATTGAAAGGGTGTATTAACCTCTCTGTTCTGTAGAGGAGATACAGTTATTTCAATCTACAGTGCTCAGGCATGTGCTGCCCACCTCAATCATACAAAAAGATCATTGTCCATTGAGGGCCTAGTCTCTCTGAATATATTTAGGCTACAATATACCTTCTATGAAAGGATAATCTGCTGATAAAAAGAATATTTGTAAAAATTGTTTAGCAATGCACCCAAAGGTGCAAAAGACTATGTCTTTTCCCCTTAAACAAGGAGAAATGCTTGCAAAGTTAGAGGATCTCACTCCTATCTCTAGTTAAGATAGTATATGAGAAGCATTATATGGTTTTCTACAGAACTTATTAATCTCACCACCTCTTTAAGGGTGAGCAACATCATACTGAAGGGGTTTAATGATCCAAAACCTGAAATCATGTATGTGGTACTGGATTTCAGATGAGATTGTCTGAAAATAATAGAATAAAAGAGACAGGAGAAGATAGCAAATAAGATACTTTCCTTTGTCAGTTTTAATGATTGCTATTACCCAGCTTCCAGAAACTGCACTCCTAACATCAGTAACAGACAAAATAAAGAATAAGCTGAAACAAGAGCTATGTGCACTGAAAGTAAATTTGGACAGTCAGAGATAGTTTTATATTTGGTTATCAGGTACAGACAAAAGTATGCTTTGATGCTTTACACTGGCCCAAATTATACCAGTTATATGAGGCAGTCACTCTCTTTCTGTAGGCTACAAATTGCTTAAGCAAAGCACCAAGAAATTAAATGTAGCAGAAAAAAAGATATGCCAAGATATTTAAGAGAATGTTCACACTACATAAGCTTTACTTCAACTGGCTTTCAGACTGTTGAAGTCTTTGCAAACTCCCCATCCCACTACCCCACTTCTTTTACATAACTAGATGGAAGAGGAAAATGCTTGTATCATGTATTTAACATAAAAGCCTTTCAAACCAGCAGGAATCCTTCAGTTCAATCATGCTTTATGTACTGAAAGGTTAACTAACAGGAGAGGCTTATTAGCACAAATAATACCACTTCTGCCTTGATCCCAACAACACATGAGCTAAGCAAGCTCAGGCTAGATGCACAGAGGGGAAAAACAAGCAGCAACAACAAAAACAACACCACACAGCACCTGCTGCTGTACAATGGGTTCTCAGATGTGTGGGCAATAGCAGGAGATGTTGGCAAGAGCAGCTTTCCAAGGGCATTACCCTCCCCCAGCTGTTGGTATTGAACCACTCTCTCAGGGTGAAGAAGGGAGCCCTGCGAAGACTTCTGATTTAAGAAAAGATGAACATTCAGAGCTAGCCAGCTCCAGTTCAAAGGCAACAACTCTAGTTATATCATTTAACCTCTAAAGCCTTGATTTTCTCACTCTATAAGCTTGCTTATGTTTACCTTTTAAAGAGATATTGTGATGTATTGTGATTATACAGCTCCTTTAAAGTTACATGCAGAAGTATGCTTTAGGCTTTAAAATAACTATTAGGACAATGTATCTGAATAGGAACTTTTCCTCTTCTGGAAAAGCAATGCTAAGAGAAACTCAAAAGAACTAGCCAAAGTCCAGTTCAGTGCATTTGCTCCTCAAAATTGTCTCTGCAGTCTCCTGGTAGAATATGAAAAAGCAGCATTTACATTTCCCATGTAAAACTGTGCAGAACTAGTCTTTCATGTTCTCCAGAACAGTTGATTTTCATCGCAGAATCAGCTGCATATGAGCAAGTTATCTTTTTTCTGCACTGAGTTTTGAAACCTTATAAAATTGAGGTCATAGTGCAAACAATGTGTAACATTGTTTGGATTAGACCAAGTTTTTTTGGTTGGGTTTTTTGTGTTTTTGTTTGTTTGTTTGTTTTCAGTTTGGTTTTTTTGGTAGTAAGATTCAATAATATGTTCCTGTTTAAGATGTTCTTCCTAGAGGCTTAATAGAGAAACAATTACTTTCACCATAGCTGATGTAGTACAAAACAGTTGTTAACCTTTGACGAGAAGGTTACATCAGATACCAAGCAGGGTAAATTAAACTGACAATTGCCCTTGTTTAATTGCTTTTGAGTAGTACTCAGTATGTCTAAATGTGCAGTGAATTATTACCATACCCTGCTGCTACCCATTAACATGAAGATCAAGAAATTTTATTTTACTTTTCTGATGCCACCATAGAGAAGGTGATAAAGGCTTTAATTGCAAACAGATTTAATTTAGAACCTATTAGTGCAATTTATCCAAGCATAAAAAAGATGGGCTGTTCTGAACAAGCTTGTAAGTTTGGTGCTTCTGGTAAAGGACAAAAAAATCTATATTGCCAATTGTTAGAGTTAACAAATAATAGATTTTAGATTTTAGTCTCTTTTAGTCTTTTTCAGAATAAACACTTAAAAGCTCACACTTATCTCTTTCAAGTCTTGGTTATTTCAAGAAAAGAACTTCACTGTAGAGGGTCTGTGTTTCTTTCTTCGACTCAGCTAGAAAAAACCCTCACATTACTTCGATTCCTTTGTATTTAGTATTTAAAAGAAAAACATTAAGAAGCAAAATCTAAATTTTCTCAGCATCAAAAAAAGTCCTAGTATTTCCTTGCTTATTCAGTCACTGAAAAGACTGTGTGAGAGAAAGTGAAAATCCCAATTATTAATTATGAAATACAAAGAGAAAGTACTGCACAACAGTAAAGGCAATTCATCTCAAGTTTTACTGAAATTATGATATGTAATATAGCCCTAGATGACATATGTTACATAAACATTACAGTCACAAGAGAGAATAAAATAAATATCACACTAAAATGGGCGGGTGTGTATTCTGAAAAAAATGCTCCTAATTCTGCCCACTATACTAAATCGGGATCATCTTAGTAGAAACCTGCTTCCTTGACACAGCAAAGCTCTCTCTTTTAAATCAGCAAAGGTAGCATATTGACTTGTCTATATCTTTAAGGCAGGTTTCAAAAAAAATCACCCAAATGTAACTTTCTATTGATTTTTCCTCCAACTCCTCCAATTCATAATTTTCAATCTCCATAGGCCAGCTGAAGTTAACAGTTTTGAGAGCCAACCCCCCCAAATTATTTTTGGATTTGTGATTCTAATCAGGTTACCTTGTGGTCCAACCAGAAATTTAACCATTCATGACACCATTGCCCTACCAGCTCTTTCTTCCGTATCTCTAATCAGCTTCACAACCTTCAACGACAACTGCAAAAGCACTGGGATCTACGCACAAACCACCACTGAGTGAGGAGTTAATGAATCCTTGTATCAAATCACTGAGCTTCCATGCTGCCTGAATGGAGCCAGGGATCTAAAATCCATCATCTTTAGCCACAGGACATCAGTGTGCTATTTCCCGCACCGTTGCATTCAGCTACGCACATTCATTCAAACACCTGGTACAGGCAGTGGCAACAAAGCAGGGACTGGAGCTCAAAAGGTCACTGAGATAACTTGACAGGGCATAGTGCCAAATAGTGCCAGCCACAAACAGGCACACTGGGGTGAGAAACTTCTTAATGTTCATAGGTTAAGTCTCAACTCCTGACCTCCTACCACAGAGACAGCTTCTTCAGAGCTACTAGATAAAAATAAATGGATCATTCCTATGCACAATGTGAACTAGTTAAAATATATTAAAAATGGATTATTTATTATGCTTTAAAAATAAAAACAGAACTAACAATAACACTTTAAATTTGGCTTGAAAACTGGAAGTCCATTTGCTTTCTTCAAATTAGTTTTCATTTACTAATTCTTCTGCGCTCTAGGGAATAATAAATGCAGCATGCACAAACACATGGGACTTTGCAGTCCCAAAGAGTTTAGAAAAGGACATGAAAAGACTGAGGGCATTTTGGGACAGGATCATTGAGTATTTAAATAGAATGCTTTCATTAAAAACAAAATAAAAAATTCAGGATATTTTGCAATTTTACACCAGCTGGCAAAATAGCCAGTGACGTGCATATCTCAGATTTGAGACTCAATCAGATATAGCCTCTATCAGGCAAAATAACAATGCTGAATTTATATATATTTGCTATGGGATTTTTTATTCTATAAACCTGATATAATTGGCAAACAGATATATTATGTTCCATTTTTTTTTGTGCGGATGATCTGCATATAGTACCCTACAATACATTAATTATTTTCAAAGTATTTGGTAAGGAACAGAGGCCCTCTTCCAGTTGAAGACTATGCATGACAGGTTGACTCTGGCCAGTAACGAGGCACAACCCCACAGGTGCTCATTCACTTACTCTTCCCCAGTGAGACCGGAGAGGAAATTGGAAAGGCAAAAGTATGAAAACTTGCGGGTGGAGATTGATACAGTTTAATTAATAAGTGAACCAAAGCCATATTACTTCCCATTTACAGGCAGATGTTGAGCCACTTCCTGGTAAGCAGGGTGTCAACACACATAACTTACTTGGAAAGACACAGGCCATAAACCATCTTACTCTTCCTTTCCCATCTTACTCTTCCTTTCCTGCAATTTTTTGCTGGGCAAATCATCTTATGGTATGGAACCTTACTTTCATCAGTTTGGGTTAGTTGCCCCAGCTGTGTTCCCTTCCAAATTCTGGTACACTGCCAGCATACTCAATGACTTCTGAATTTATCGAGGTTTCTCTTTTAACTTACAAATGAGCCATTAGGATAATTTTACCATCTCCAGTCAAATATCTTTAATAATACATCACGTGCACCAGACACATTGTGATAGACAGAAAAAAAGCACCAATATACAGAAAGCATCAAGAAATTAATCCCTTCAGCATACACCACACCTTATTAAACAGAGACAGCAAATGGATTTGCATCTCTCAGTGAAATGCCTGTTATGCCTTGGATAGGGTTGTTGTGACAGAAATACCTTTGCTATCCATACCACCAATACATTGGTCATTTGCTCAGTTTCATAGTTTTCAGTTCTTAAATTACATAGTAATCCTAATTTTTTCAGCTACTTCCTCCTTGTCCCAAGAATCCAGAATTCTGTGCAGCCTTTTGTCCTGTTGTGAAAAAGTTCAAGTAATCTAAAAATTAACCAGCCATTAACTAGAAACTACTTTTCTAAGGATTGTATGCAAGCTGTTGATCTGCCTCAATGTTGATTAACACAGATACACAAGTCATATTCTTGCAATCAACATAAAGAAATGGAGTGCCATTAAGATGCAAGCCTCAGCTGAAGATGACAGCTATCCTAAGCAAAAAGGAAGATGTCACTTACAACTTGCATTCAATAACATAAATAATTACAGAAAGACTTAGATAGACACTTGTGATGTGCTCTGTAAGATCCTCAGAACCTGTTTGCCATGCGATAGCTCAATGCTTGTTAGAGGCTCCTAAGTTATCTGTTGTTGCTAGAGGACATTACTGCCACCCAATTCTTGTGGTGCCAGCACTCTATCTGACCTACACAGCCCAGAAAAAAACCTATTCCATTGCAGACAAGGAAAGTAGGATACTTTTTAAGGTACTGCAGTGTGTATATATATACGCCACATCTTAAATGAGGATTATCGTGACATTACCTTAACAGCACACAACCTCAATTAGGTTAAAGGCATCCATTAACTATTTATTCATAACTTTGAAAATTAACAAATCACAGCTACAATCGTTTAAAAAAGAAATAGAGACTTCACTGGATCTTCACATAGTCATATTAAATCACAACAGTTCTCCCACCCCTCCATTCAGCTAGTTTTCCATCTTGCCTAGAAGGTTAGCAGTCATGGTTTCAAGCCTTCAAGCTTATGATAATCCGCAGATGGCATCTATTAAAGAGAGAATATTCAGAATTCTCTGCCAGAGAACTTATTCCTAACAGAAAGCTACATTCCGACAGTGTTTATATGTTAAAAATCATGGGAGACCTGCAGAGTTGGTTGCTAGATTTGCCTTGGTAAAAAAAGTCTTTAGACAGTTTGTTCTTTTAAACCTTCTAAGGATCCAGACAATATAATCTTTTGCTCGAAAGCTCATCCTAATTCTCTCTCCTTACCGGCAGGCAGTCTAGTCACTCTCATTCATTAGTTGTTCACTTACTCAGCTAAATGTGTTATACAAGATGTTGTCTCCTATACCCAGACTGTCAGTAAATAATTTTTTGCTTCAACAAAAAAGCCTTTGTCACATTTCACCTTTTCCTGATCCACTGATTGTTTCAGTAGAGAACATCTTTCACTGAATATGTGTTTTATACCAATCTGTAGGGGCTCATAATTTATATAAATGAAATTAGGAGAAATGTACACACTTCTTTGCTGTTTCATGAATGAAAAGAGGCATGAATGGGCAGTAAACACTTTGTAACTGATAACTGCCTACGGAATGCTTAAATACTTATGTTCCATTCCAAGAACTGTATCAAAAACTTACTCTACACTGCTTTAAAGCCTGGAAAGGCAAGAATAACAGCACTATTCCAAAGAGACATCAATGTAAACACAGTCAAGATACAGTGAAGTAAAATTATTTATAATCACAAAAAATAAAACTTGAGCAAATTAAGAGTTCTATACAAGAATGAAAAACAGAGTCTAACACGGTGAAGCACACACTTTAAAAGAAAACTGTAACTGTAATACCAGTAAGGGCAGCTAAAAAAAAAAAAAATAAAACACAAGATAGGAGACTGAGGCAGATCATCCACTTTTTTTCATGGTCTATAGCTTTTGCAATATAAAGCAGGCTAGCCTTAAGGAAATACTCTTCTTTCTACTTTCTTAGGTAGAAAAGTGTAACTATTAATACCCAGTCTGAATTTGGCCTAAGAAAGGCTGAAATGTTTTGCATCAAAGAGATTTTGGTTATAAAACAGTAAAACACAAACTGCTATTATATTTTGCCTCCATTTATTATCTCAGAGTAGCCCTTCAGTTATGCAGTTCATCATGCACCCTCTGGTTATGGTAAGGATAACCCTGTGCCTATCCTTCTCCTGATTCTAAATCTTCTGCTTCTTCTGTGTCTGCTCAGATGACATGCCACTGCAGTTTTGAAAGGAGTCTCCAGGAAACTTCATGCAGAGGAGTCAGAATTGTCTCTAAAACTGACTTATCCAAACACAGACTTTGGCCAATCACAGTATCAGTGGAAAAAAAAATAAGTTGGCTGAATGTACACAGACATTTTCTTCCATTTACACTCATTCTCATTTAGTAATGTCATCTCTAACTCAGGGAAGACTTACTTTTTCCACACTTATTGCTTAAGAATCAGAATGGTCTACATCAAATTCTGCAGCTTTTGGCAGTAGCCTGGTGCTATGTGATGTATCTCCACTAGCATGGGTCTACTGAAGTAAAACTCCTCACAAAACCACATTTTTGCCCAAACCTAGAGTTTACTTCTTACAAGGAGCTCAGAAACTGGACCAGTCTCACACCACCATTCTGAACATCCAGAGGTGAGGTGGCAGTTTATCATACAGAACAAAATGAAAGAATGCAGACTAAATCAGCCTCACACATGAATGGGTGATTTCTCTCTCCACAGCTATCACAAGAATGATACCATCATCACCTGCAGCTGTCTTCCTCTCCTCATTTGATCTCTGCATTTTGGATATTGTAAAGCACAAAAAAAATGTTGTAGGGTGAATGAACATATAGAAACATTCAACCACAACTCAGATATACAGTCTTTTAAGTATCCATTGTGGAAGACAATTTCCTGGCCCATGTTTGGACTTGGTAGTTTGAATGAATTGTAAGGAAAACAAAAAAAATATCATAAGGAGGGAGTCGATGCTCTGGCAACACTCTCATTCCATGTGCTACAGTCTAATCACACAAACACCTCACGCTTCATACGCAACATCAGTCTGGATGGTATGCTATCCATTTTTGTAGGGTTGCCCCTTTATACTACATTGTAAATCAGGAGAGAAAATAGTTTCATAGGCTGTAATTTTTTGTCATATGAAACAGACATCTTAGTCAATAAATTTTCACAGTATCTGAAAGACTCATAATTAAAAATCCAAACAGAACAACTATAAATTAAACAAGCAAATATGTAACTTCATAATAAAATGTATTTTTACTTTAAATCTCATAAATAGAAAGAGATCATACTAGACACTCCACAACATACATGATATTCAAAAAGCAGGTAAACTATTAAAAGGTTTCCTTAGCGAAGTATTAACAACTTTTAAAATCTTTAAAATAGAATCAGATCTTGATAAACCATAGCCTATACTATGACATCTGGATTAGTGTTAGTTTAGTGATGCATATTAGAAAACAATGATCATCAGGTGGCTTTTGTCACTTGTTATCACAAATAGAACACCCAGAGAAGTGTAAAGAGGTCAAAATCCAGTAAATAGCATCCCAAATATATTCTGTGAGTGGAATATCTAGAAAGGCCCCAGAAGAAGAGGTCCCCCCAACACTCCTCCAGAAAAATTCCTGTCACTTTCATTATTACTATTATTATTAAATATAATTGTTCTCAAAAAAATCAAGTTGTTAAATATACATATAATAAATGATATTAAAACTAGACTTCCTGTTTCAATACCTATTTTCTCTTTCTCCTATAATTTGCTTTATGGTTTAAGTATTTGGTTTTAAAACCTTTGTTTTATTATAAATTTAATCTGCTCTAATACCTCGGATTTACAAATCTATTTATCCCATATTTGTATTATAATTCGATCCATGCTGTTTTGTTTCTCTTGACAAATGAAAATCACCTAATGGAAGGTTTTGAAGAAAGGAAGATGGACAGATTCTTTGAAGATGACAGTACAAAACCTGTGGTAGTTTTGAGTCAGTTACAAAAGATCTTGGTCTCATGGAAAGCTTGCATGCAATTTGCTAAGTAAGAGGTCTTAAATGGTTTTGCATTTTAAGCCATATTTAAAGATGCACCTTTAATTTCATATTTCAACTTTTTCCAAAATAATCCTGATGTAAGTTCACTTCTACAACGTTGAACAATAAACTAGACATAAAGTCTTACAGACATTCAAGACATCAATAACACTTAAAAAGTTTCTATGCAACTTTTCTATTGCATGTAGCAGCATGAGTCTCAGATCACATTCCTTATTTGAATGGGTAGGTAGAGTCAGTGATATATATGATGAACTTGTACTATACCCAGAAGAGCATAGCAAGCACGCCTTTGTTCCTTATGAATGACTGTCAAATCATCCTAATCCATCCTGGCCACAAAAGAACAAGAGAAATTATGCCTGAAGTAGTTCTAGATTTACCACTTAGTGAACACCTTGAGGTATAAAATTGGCCAAATTATACAGGAAGCATTCAACAGAACCTTTAAAATTAATAGCAAGCACAATCAGTAGATTTTATTTAGGTGTCTGAAATAACCTGAAACTAGCACCATGCCATGCAGAGTAGTTTGAAAAAAATACATGGGGAGGAAGCAGAAAAATTCCCAAAACTGATTGAAAGGAGAAAGCAATTTTTTTTTTTAATGAATTTGATGTTTTTAACATTTGAGGTTTAATTTGTTTCTTTCAGTCTATTCAGCAAAATTTGTTATATAATTTTTTTTTTAGAAAATCACTTATTAAATGTTCATTTAAGTATAGAGAAAGGTAGATATTTGAAACCAAGATATAGAGAAAAACTATGTGTCTTCATCATTATAACATCTGAAGAATATACATTGTCTTGCTCAGACATATCCAGTCACTTTTGCTTAATGTGGATCATGGAATTTCAACCAATTATGTTTCGTGCTCTTCACTTTTTACCAATTCTTCTGTGGTTCTTTTGTTTTGCTTTTAAGAAAGCAAGAAAAAGTGTTTTTCTATTAAAAATATACTCCAGGATTTTATCTCATTTTCATTCTAGCACAAAACACAAACTAGATTTTTGAATATATCACAAAAGATAGAAATCAGAATTGGTGACAGTCTAATGGCTCAAGGCCATATGCTAACCCATTCCAATGAATCTGAATTTTACAACAGGATTCAAAATAAAACCATTTAAAATGCTGACAATGACTACTAGCCCTGACCCTTGTTCCCGGTTATTTCAGAACAATCCTGCAATATACCCAGTGCTTCAACACAATTCTGAATATGGCAAACTCCAGCAGCAGAATAAGGCCCTTTGTTATTCACATTTGGTATGTTTTGGCCCCTGGCATTCCTCCTGTTTACTTACACCTTCAAGGTTCCTTGAATGTTAACAACTCCCCAGCTCATTCAAAACTTGCAAATGGCCCCTTTCCATTATGAATTAAGGCATAAAACATGGGAAATAAGTGAACATCAGGTCCCATGACCAGCTTCTACTTCTAGTAAACGTCTTGGTTATTTTTCGAAGGAAGACAAAGCTTCTCCCCCCAAAACATCATGTAAAGTAACAAACTCCAGAAGTTTTCAGTTCTAGTGTTCTTATTTTCTCAAATAATTCAACTCTCCCCAAAGCCATCTTCACTCAAGCTCTCACAAGAAAGTCTATTTTCTTTTTGCAAAGCCATGTTGCACTAACATCAAATTCTTATTCTTTTGAACTATCCTGCTAAAGCAAGCATGAGCTATATCAGCTTGGAGAATCTGTTCAGTTCTCACTTAACTTTCTTAATGTGGAAAAAAACAACACCCTATCACTCCCTTTTATTCTTTGCCTTCCAAGAATAGTAATACTTCACCATAAATTCAGCTGTATTCAGGACTGTGCATATGGCACAGTAGATTAACACTGATGCAAAATGTTTCTTCAGTTTTTAAATAAATCCTAAAATCCTACTGCTATTGAATCACATACAGCTTTTTAGTTTTGCTTCGTTTGTTTCTTCCCTCCCCAGTTTCTTCTGGCATCAAGACTTGGCTCCCCATGCATCCCAGTTGGTAATTCTACACAACCCTAGAGAACTACTACAGGCAGTTTAATTTGACAAGTGCTCAAGACATAGAAAGAACAGAATATGACACATGTTATTTTCGAGTAACAGTTTTCTTCAAATTCAGGTAACAGAAACCCAGGTCTGGCATAGACATGGGCCTATCTGTACTCACTATGTGCAGCTGCAGAAAATCACCAAGGCCAGGGGCACTGTCAATCCGAACAAGGATGCCATCCTTCACTGTTGTGCTGAAGCCCACAGCAAGACGATCTGTCCTCGTGCTTGGTCTGTCATTAGCTGGCCAGGTGTACAGGATGAGACCTCCACTCTTCCCAAATATATATGTGGCACCAGCTAAAAAATACAAAACCAAAGAAAAATGTATTAGTTACTTATTTGCCAACTCTGATGGTAATGCTTTGACTTCCAAGAGGAAAAATTTAAGCAAGCACATGTCTTCATTAGTTACAGGGGTGAAATTAATGCCTCCTGCTGGCAGGCCTGATGAAGTACATTATTAGTTCCTAAATAAAGACAAGCAGCATTTAAGATAAAGAGTTTATCAAAAGTTATCAAGATGGCTTATCAAGAATGAATGATTTCATTAGTGCTAATACCCCAGACAGTGCTGAATAGGACACTGCCTTTCAGGGGGGCAGAAGACAACAAGCCCCTTCTGTTTCAAATGCATAGGATTCAATCTTATAACGGGATTTAAAGGAAATATTTCGCAGTTCTCCTTGAGGTTGGACTTGACTTCAGCTGAAGACTATTCACACATAGTAGAAGCCTATCCTTTTCTCAACACTTCCTAAGATTTTTGGATATTTAATCCACATATTTCCAGCACTGTTTGTCTTTACAGTGCAGTGAGCCTGGGAATTTGTTCCTTGCCCTTGTTTTTAAGGACAACACCAAACCCCTCCGAAGCTGAACACTGTCCTCCCACACTCATGAGGGCCATCTGAGCTGAGAAAGACAGACACACAAGTGAGGAATTGTTGTTGCAGACAAGGAAGCTGAGAAGTGAAAGCATTTGGAGTTCGCATTCTGACTTGTACTCAACACTCCAAGTTAGTAGCAAGATTTTATAACTCAGCAGTTATAAAATCAGCCCCTGAGTTTCTTGGAACATATATCTGAAATTCCTGTCCGAGACCCAAATCTACAGGCAGACCAGGAACAGCACTTCTCAATGCTTCAATCACTTATTGAACCTCATTTTCTGAGCACTATTACAATGGTTACATAATAGTAAGCTTCCATTACTGAAACAGGGATGAAATATCTGTAGAAAGTACAGGCAATTACTGGGTACATTTTCTAATCTGAGTGAAAATACAACTGATGACTTTTTTTCCCACCATACCAAACAGAAACATGTATCAAGCAATCATAAGCAGAGTAAATGTAGTTAGATACAGAAAGGGGAATCATATATGGGTAACTTCTACACTTGCCTAAAAAGCTGCAGCTTCACTAAAGCTCTTTATGATCTGAATTCCAAATAAATGCTACACATTAGTAGAAATAATTGATACACTTCCCCCTTGCTAAAGAGGCTTCCTCTGGACATCTCAGAACACATTACCAAAACAGACATCAAAAACTCAGCCACACAGGAATGAAATGATTTGTGAACAGCTGACTCAAAGACAGAGTGAAAATTAATGTTTCCTTCCTTCCAGGCCTGTGCATAACCAACAGAACATGCCTTCAGAAAATTCAGACAAATGTGTCTGAAATCAGGGTGAGATAGTAAATTTCACTCATAACCCAGAACTAACAAGAGATCACACTGGCATTCTGGATCTGTGCATATATTTCAGTTTCAGAAAGATTAATTTTACAGTCTGAACTCAATCTCCCAGTTGACCTTTGAACTTCAGATATAGGGTGCATGACTATTGCAAGATGTATAGAAAGGGGGTTTGTTTGTTTGTTTAAACAAATCCCCAACTGTATCTGTAACCTTATGGTTAGATAGTTGGAGATGACCAGGTAATGAATTATGTATGTCTTCCCCCCATGTACAGGTATACCAACAGCCCCCTAAAACTATGCTACAAATATACTCCTTCAGTTTATCAGTTTGTTTTATAACTTCCATGTGTATTTGCATTACAGACCAAAGCTAGGCAGAGCAAAGTGTTAAGCAAAACAAGATTTACTCATTGTTGATGGCTTCACAGATTAATCCCCACTTTTCAAAATTACTGTCACTTGAATTGCAAGTTATCCTCTTTTCTTTGTACTGGTTATCAGGCCCTTCAGCAGCAAAAACAAGCTTGGAAGAGAGTTCTTCACTATTTATGAAGACAAATTACTTCTTTGTCTCTCTAAGAGCCATTTGGCTGCAGATAGACCATGCCAGTCCTCCAATGAGAGCCAATTAGAACCAATCGTGTCCTTGTAGGCCTTTTATGAAACTTAAACAGATCTTATTTTCTCCTCACAGAGCACAGATTTTTGCTTCTAAGCCTAACCTGAAAATACTCAGTACTTTGGCACTAAGCTACGACAGGTTCCTAAGGCAAGGAGCAGGATAACACAGTATAAATCTACCTCTGTTGGGTCTTATGTCAGTTTTCTGTGAGAGGGTTCTACATACTACTTCTTGAAGCAGTATGCAGTGTTCCAGTTCAACTGGGAATGTCAACTCATCTTTGGAGTTCAGCTGGCCCACAGACTGTCTAACTTTACTTTTCACTGTGATGGGCTTTGCAGTCATACATTCTGGCAAGGCATCGAGTTCTTGAAGCAAAGATAATTCAGATCATAGAATCAGCCAGGTTGTAAAAGACCTCTGAGATCATTACATCCAACCCTTGATCCAACACTGCTGTGGTTACTAGACCATGGCACTAAGTGCCACATCCAGACTCATCTTAAAAACCTCCAGGGACAGTGAATCCACCACCTCCCTGGGCAACCCATTCCAATGTCTGATTACTTTCTCTGTAAAAAATTTCTTCCTAATATCCAACCATGCAACAACCAGAGCAGCACTACTCAAACAGACCTGTTAGCTGAAGCCTGGTGGCCAGCAGTTGTTTCCTTATTGTCCAGGTCAGAAATATCTGCATAACAGATGGGCCACTTGCTTTATCTGTGTGTAGCTGAATGCACAACAATTTGTTGGATACATCAACCTCCTTTCCACCATCTTTTTGAGGATGTACAGGATACCCATTGCCACGTTTGGAAAGAGATGCACATTAACATTGTGCCAGCATCATCCCCCCCCCCTCAAATTGTGAACAAAATAGTCAATCCAGTCTGAAAACACAAGGTGCAAACATCAAGTAAAGGTGGAAGAGGAAGCACTAGAAGAGTTACAACCATATTGCAATCACATAAAAAGAAAAAAAAAACAACTAAAAAGACAAACCCTGCAACACAGACATGTTGACTTAAATACTTCTATTTGACTGCAGCAACCATAGCTATCCTTAGTTTGTGGTGTTGCAGAGAATTGTAGAATAATTAACCAAAGAACTCTGGTTAAAAAACGCTTGTGAAATGAAAGTCTGTTGATCTCATTGTACTTAAACTTTGTTACAGACCACTTTATTAGACAAGAACACATACTTTTTTCCAAGACACTTTCTATTCAAGACAGAAAGTAGACACTACACTCTAAATGAGCAGAGATTTTATATTCAGTTTTTCCTCATTGTTCAAGGTTTAGTTATATAACTCCTTTAATAAATACAACACCAACTATGCCCTGACAAGAGAAAAGTCTGACGGATTGATTAATTTCATTGTGTTACTATTACAGTGTTTCACCATTTCAACTGTATAAAACTAACTTCAACCTATAACATGTGGCAGGGGGCGGGGGGGGCAGGAAATCAAGGATACGAGCAGACAAAATTATTTCCCCAGTCAGTTGTGTGAGCAATCTCACTTCTCACCGTGCCCTGGGTCATATTTACTGTACCAATATGTAAAAACAAATGAAAGCAGAATATTTTCACCTACTCTACTGGGATGTTGTATGCAGATTTTGGTCATCATCAGGAGCTCAGAGAATTAAAGATATATGTAGTGAGGGAGCACTCCCTACATATTTAAATTACCAGGACACCGTGACACGTTTAACACATACAAAACTTACAAACTCATAAAACTTAGTGTGACAGAGTGGGAGTTGACTTCTTCCAGAAATTACATAACTTGTAGCTATAACTTATATCTTTGGTGTTTAGGGATTTAAACATCAAAGGTGGATATGTTGCAACACACTTGACAATGCTGCCTGTATATCTAGCTTAAGTAAATTATGTAGTTGATGGCTATATTCATGGATAAAGCTGTTAGATTATTCAGTCAAGACACAATAGTTTGAAGCAAAGATGCCTCATGGAAAACTCCTAACAGAAAAGTCATAATCAAGGTTATAAGCCACAGCAAAAAAGTCTACAAGTGAGCTGTGCTAATAAAACACCTGATTGAAGTTGGCACCATCAACTGTCATTTTAACTCAGTTATCACCCAAAGTCTTCAAAAACCTACTTTAAGGGAGAGTATTCTTCAATCAGCATAGTACAAGTGCACCAGCTTTATTCTGCCTTCAACTAATCCGGTAAAGTACTACAAAACAAGTCTGTCACATCTGCACAAATTAAATCTTCTGTGCCCTAGGGATCCTGTGAATTTCCCCAAATTAAATATTCAATTGCAAATTCTCTATTTGCATATACTAAGCCATCAACAGCCCTTTTTTGCCTCAGCACAGCTGTAGCTGTGGCCAGGAAAATGCAACATTTGGTAGTTATTACAATGTTTATACATTGAAGGGTTAACTGTAGCAACTCTGCAATGGCACATAAATACAAGTTGAATATAGTGTAGATGTTACAGCTGATATTTTTACAACCAAAAAGTACCTTTAAGATGAAAATTATGATGAACCCAAGCCAATTCGAAAGCTACAATAATTGCTTAACACCAAAATTCATGACCAGAGTACCACATCTCTTTGTGGCATTGTCATGGGCAAAACAATCTCAACTGGGGTAATCTCACTCAATTGGTTTTACTGACAATTAACACAGTTATGATTACTCTTGTAGTATATGTTATTTCTTAGTTTTTATCTTGCTAGTAATAAACCTTAGTTATGTCGAGCCTCTGTTTTGTCTGTATAAAACCTCTCTCAACTTATAGTGATTGTGTGGAGGGGGGAGTTCGAGGAAAAGGGTTGATCCCTGGTAAAACCCACGACAGACTTTCTAGTAGTTCTAGGAACATTCCCATGCTCTCCTCCTTTTCCAATCTTTTTAATGCAGTGTAACTAATAAGAAGTAGCATACTGTCTGATCCGATTGTTGGTTGATGCACACATACTGGGAGGAAAGTGACTCGTATTAATTTGCTGTCATTAAAAAAGACAAACATAGAAAGCAGGGGTGATCTGAATTGCTGCTTCCGTTTTGTGTTGCAGCTTTTATAGCTTTTCCTCCTTTTTGTACAGAAGCAGCTCCTTCATATTTTAAAGTGAGAAAGGAATTTCAGTTTCATGTCAAACAGTGTCTGCTTTTTGTGATGAGTATGGTGTTCAGTTTCAGTCTCAGAGGGTTTGTCAATGAAGAGCAAGTACCCTGAATGAAAAAGAGATTCATGAGCTAGTTCATGAACTTTGTGTTTTCCATGGCTTTAAGTTTTCTTACTCTTGATAAATAAAATGATGTTTCAGCAGTTGTATCATAGAAAGTATTAGGTCAGTCTGTCTTTCCTCCTAGGATGGATCCTGTGATGGAATGGTCAAATGACCTAGATGATGATTATTAGATCCTCTGTGATCTTTTTTTTTGTTGTTTTTAATCAAGCAGGTGGTTTTATTAATACACCTTTTAAACTCGGAATATGGAAAACACAGCAACTGAGTCACATAGATGTACAAGTGCCAGAGTGTACATCTTTAGATGAAGGAGGAATAGGACTTTTCATGCTGATTGATGATACTCAGTTTTGACTAGGCTTACATTTCTTGATGCGTGTGATTGAATGAAAGAAACTGAAAAGATGTCCCTGGGATATCCTGATATTGCAGATCATTTGTATAATGTAAGAACACTGGTGTATATGCTTGAAGGCAGGGGTAGTGTCGATGTCTAGCTTGTTTTTGGTTCCTGAGATCTCATTAATTCTTTTGTCTAAGAACCTTTTTTAGTTTTTATTTGGTATGATGGACAGTGGAATAAGAAGAGGAGTAGCAAAATAAAGATTAGGATAACAATGTAATTGAAGTTTACAATTGAGGGCAATAGGACGACAGCTTATAACTAGAGAAGGAAGAATAGCTGTTGTCAAGATTGATGGCTTGGTAAATATGGAAGGACAGAAGAAATGGGACACTTCTCTCTTGGTCTTTTTTCAATTCTCCTTTATTAATTTATTTGATAATGGTAGCTGGTAAATGCTATTATGCATCTCATGGAACTGTGGGGCAAAGAAGCTGTATTATGCTGAATGCAATGCATTTAGTGGAGAACACCCATGGGAGTAACTTAAAAAAATAAAACTGCAGGAGCTGGAAATTGGGAACATCTATCAGGTCATCTCTAGACAATACAGATGTTCCAGCACTCCTAGAGTTGACCCAGTTGAAATGATTTAAAATAATGAAGAGTCAGCTTAACCATCCATGCTCTTCAGCAGTATACTTCAAAACTAGGTAGAAACTTTACCTATTTTCATCACTATTGTTGTTCTTAGTGCATATGGGCACTGTTTCATTTCTTTGACTGTCCTCATAATATTCTTTTCATTCTTTCACTCTTTTTACTACTAAGAAATTAATGGAAATTTGGAGTTGCACAGTATGGTTAGTCTATTTGATGTGGCCAGAATGAGAGAAGTTGTAAAAACAACTGTCAGAAGCTTCAGTTTTACTCAGCCAGTACACATCCTTTTGGCAGTATACAGGTTTCAACTGATGTTTTATTGTCTACACTGTGATGTGATAAACTTTAGGGGTGCAATAAACAGAAAGCCATTTGAAAGTTGTGGTGCTCTTTTCAGCTCTGTGCAGTGTGTGTTGTTTGCTTTAACTTCCCCTTAGAACTGGTGGTCAAAGCATGGCTTGTTTTTCCTCAAGGGTGTAGCAAGATGCTACACGTAAGATGCTGAACTGTCTGGCTGAGTTAAGGCCCAAGGAGCTATACCACCGTTCTTTCTCTGACTGGAAACTTGAGTGGTCAGATATGCAGTCTACCTTAAGTTGTGAACATACAGTACAGACCTTAATTTTTGGGGCAATAATCAGATCTATCTAATCAGACTTCAAGGAAAATCTCCAATCTATTTTATCAGAGTTTTCTATTAGAACACAAATTGATCTTAGCAGCTCTTCCTAGTTGCCTTATACATCTTCACTTGTGAGGGCAGAACAGATCTTTATATACCATGTTTTTTGGAACTGCTTTTTTATTACATGACCAAATAATGATGCCTCCTGCTGCAGCAAATTTTGCCTCCTTGCTGAGTTTCTGCAGATGTATGCCTGATCTCTTCTCATTTGCTTTCATGCCCATATTCTAACCTGCATTCCTTTACTAGTGCCTTTTTTGGTGGCGGAGATAGTAAATGAACTACCTAGTCCAGGTGCAATGAGGTAAGGGTCACCGTTACTTTTTCTTCTTTATTCAAATTTGGAAAAAGCTCTGCCTTTTCCTATTGAAAAAGTTGTGGAAACTTTTGAATGTCTGTATAAACTATCACATCTCCATTATTTAATTATGCCTTTAGAGGGCTGGTGATTAAAGGGCTACTAATTACAGGTGCTACCAAGGTTTCCTTCCTGATGTGAAATGGCTATTGGTTTTCTCATGTGACCTGTAGTCATGTCTAGTGTGTTACTGATTCCATCCTTTGACAACACTGCTTCTTGAAAATTACCTAAATTTTAGTTTCCTGCCAAGAAAGAAAAGCAAAATGCCACCATCACAAATTTTCCTGTAGTTGAACTGATAGCTTCTTGTTAAATAGTAGAAGGTTATGATTATTTATAAACATGTTAGGACCTTTAGACTGGTATATGAAGTACCTCAGGAGACTCATCAAAACTAGTGGACTAAGCAGAAAATATAGTAGGACCATAAAGTAGGCACAAAGTGGGAGGTGGGGAGGAAAGGCCAAGAAAAACAAGCAATGGGTGAGGAAAATGCAGTAGAATTCTTCTCTTTGAATACTTGCATTTGAATTTTTACTTTAAAACTTGGTGTCTTCTATTTCTCCTCTGAGAAGTGTAAAAAAAATTTCCGGTCCTTTTACAAAAATGTTAAAAAGTAAAATATTATCTATACTTCTTGTGGTTTAGGAATGGTATTTCCCAATTGACTGTATGGTATTCTATACCATCTACATCATGCCCAAATCCTACACCTTCCAACTATATACATATATGCACAAGCACAGATATCATTTCCATAATCATAGTCTGTCCTACCAACATGTCTGTGGAGTTCATTTGATCCATGACTGTGGTTTCTATCCATCCTGTGGTTTCCAGGGCAGGAGAGCTGGTGTGCTGGTTCCAAGCTGCATCAGGAGCTCATGACTGGTGTTTCTGGAGCAATCCATACTCACTGTCTGTGATAGTTATGGCATACAGTGGCAGTGGCAGTCAGCAACCAGTATTTTACAGTTCAACATCACAGACTGTTCTCACCCCAAAAAATCAAATTGCCTTCAGGTAAACATTATGTTTCCCTCTCCCTCTGCATTACCCACCACGTACACCCAGGTCCTTGAGCAATAACAATCCCATGGATGGATTTGCCTTTGCTTGAGGCAGAACTAATCCAAACTGCCTTGCCTAACACACTTCTTTAATGTGGCACGGGGACTTTATCCCCTTCTGTGGTACATAGAGGTTCTGATTGAGCAGAGCCAGCTCGACTGGTAGAGCTTTTAGTATCAACTAAACCCCATTGTTTGAAGGTCCCACCACCCACTGCTTTCAATGTGGCTTTTAACAGTCCATTGCGTCATTCAATTTTCCCAGAGCTGGTGCAGGATAGGGAATATGGTATACCCACTCAATATTGTGCTCCCTGGCCCAGGTGTTTATGGGGCTACTTCTGACATGAGCCCCATTGTCTGACTCACTTCTTTCTAAGGGGTCATGTCACCACAGGACTTGCTTTTCAAGGCCCAGGAGTTTCCTGTGGTGGTTGTTCTTTCTCTCAACTCATGTACCTGTGCTACTAGGGGTTTCCATCCCGCTTCCTCATGTCCTCTCCACGGTCATGCAGATAAAACCACACCTGACTGCTCCTTTTACCAAGCTACACAATGCAGAAAGGAGCCCTTTCCTCATCCCCAGAAAATGACATAAGTGGTATAGAATAACCTCGGAATCCTAGCCATGCCCCCTCTTGGCTACTGCAAAAATTAACCCTGTCCTGGCCGGAACCTGGACAATTTAAGAATTTTATGTAAGAGAATAAACGTCGGGGTAAGCGGCGGGTCCGCTGTGCCCCTTTTGAGGGATGTAGAAGAAGAGGATTTTGATCTAGACACCCTAAGGCCTTTCCCCTGGGGAAAAGCAGGGGCCATAGAGATCTTGGAAAAAGGTTCTCCCTGACCATGGGAGAAGGAATGTAAACAATAAGGAAACAACCAATTGTATGTGAGAAGTGCTAACAACTTAGAGATAAGAGGCTAAAGATAGAAAGTATGCAAGGCTCTGTGCTCAGTGTGTGTGTATGAGTGTGGGTATGCAAGCGTGTGTGAGAAACAGTAGTTTTTAGAGCTGTACAGAAGAGCAATAAATGCTGAATATTGAATCATCATCATAAGGTGCCCAGTTTTATTATCTTGGTCGTCCTCGTATACAACAACAAATAACGACATAATAATTGAAAGAAAGACATACACCTTGTAGCTTAGGTGGGAAGTTGATATCACTAAGTTTACATATCTCGTGGTTTTTGGTGAATTACCACTGCAATCAGGATATTTGTTTATATTGGGTCATGAGTGGCAGGGGGGCTGGAGAGCACCCAGTGTGGGAGGAGGCCGTGAACTGCTGTGTGTGGTCTTGGCTAGCCCTGACATGGATGAAAACAACCCACAACGTGCCAGAACCTCAACCTGCTGAAGCAGCACATAGTGCTGCTGCTTGGACACGTTTAAAGAAGGGCAATAGCTATCAGGAGCAGGAGACACAGAAGGTGGACTGGGAGGGCTTATGGGAAAATGCACAAAGGAAGAAGGCACAGACCAAGGTTCGGGGGAAGCATATGGAAGGGAACACTGATGGGGACATGCTGAAGACACATTCACTTGAAACAACACTCTGTGTTGGATGAGGCATGCATCTGAGGGCTCTGCCTCCTAGGACAGAGACACTCCCAAAGGAACTGGGCCTGTGGGTGACCTGTGCCAAGGCAGGGACACCCCTGAGGGGCCTGGGGCCTGTGGCAATGTCGTGGGTTTTACCAGGGATCAATTTTTTTCTCGAACTCCCCCCGCCACACAGTTACTATAAATTGAGAGAGGTTTTATACAGACAAAACAGAGGCTTGATGTAAGGGGTATAATACTAAGATTTATTACTAACAAGATAAAGACTAAGGAATAATATACTACAACAGTTCTAATTAAACTTGCTTATCTTATGAAAAGAATGTGAGTAAGTTCGGTTCGTCTCAGGTTTTCCAGTCTTTATTCCCCGCCCTGGGAAGGCAAGGGACGGGGGGAAGGTCCTCGCTGTAGGCTTGGGCATTTGGCGGAGTACCAGGTTCCAACAAAAGCATTTCTCCCCGCTTTTCAGTTCAGGAGAAAGGTGTCTTCTTTTTGTAAAATCATCATAAATATTTACAAAAGCATTTCTTCTCCCTTGTATCAGTCCAGGGGGAAGAAAGGTTCTTCCTTTTGAAACAATTTCTGTAGCACTTGTAAAGTTTCTTTTCTGTTGTCTTGAGGACGACAGGTTCAGTGCATCGTAGCTGGAGATTC
>VYXB01010182.1:70297-105304 GCA_013397135.1 Pachyramphus minor | reverse complement strand
GTTATCTCAAGTCCTCTCTGCTCTCCACTGGGCTGGAATCTTTCTTGCAGCATGTTTCAGCTGGGCAGCTTCTGTCTGGAGTTTGTTTCTCCACTGTTACATGTCCTGGCTGGAGAGACTTCAATGCCATCCCTGCCCCTGGCCCCAGGCTGGGGGAAGAAGGGCCTGGCCCCCAACTTCGGGGGGCCTGCTGCCACCCTCCTACATGGCTGCTTCTTAATTTCTTCTGCAACAACACCTTCTCTTCCGTTTTCTTAAATATGTCATTAGCAGAGGCGTTACTAAAACTTTTGATTGGCTTTTTCTCCGTAAATCTACCTGTGCCTGACCATTTCAGCCCAGGGGGGCTGGTAAAACCCACAACAAAGTCCAAGACAGCTTATGCTTGAACTACAGATTTCTCTAAATCTGGGATATGGGGAAGATTGTGTTTTTTCCCCAAATCTGAATTCGCCATTAGGCATGCTGGGGATGTTTGTCATCTCAGAAGGAATTTAGGGATTAGCTGCTAACTAAAACAGACCCAGAGTGACCATAGGCACACCAGCTTAAATGTTACAGATTGCAACTCTGAAAATATTTCAGTAATACCCTAATTTCCCTTACAACAGTCAGACACGGATCATGGTAGTTCACTATCATGTCTTCAGCACTGGTCCTGAGTAGACACCAAAGGAAAACTGAGAGTAGAGCACGCGTATTTCCTTAAAGTATGCATCCAGACCATGAGTCTTTTTCATCAATTAACTCAGCCTCATGTGGTTTGTTTACACAGTAATCCCAAAGATATCTAATTTTCACGTACTTATCCAGTCTCTCCTTGAATACATTTAGAAGTTTTGCATTCACAATAAGGACTTACAAACCTTTAGCAATGACTCACACAAATCTGCCAGTGATGTAGCAAGTTAAACATTAGCCAGCTGTGGGCCTCATCAGCAGAGGCAGCCTACAGCATCTTGTACTCTATTAGAAGGACCTTAGGCTCAGTAGATGAAGTTATTATTCCCCGTTTACTCATTGCTTGTTAGACTGCACCCAGAATAATGCATCTAATTTTGGACTGACAAACTGGGGCAAGTTCAGTGAAGCGTGACAAAGATGGTCAGGTGGTTGAAGTGCCTGCCTTGTGACGAAATACCAAAGGATTTGGGCTTTATCAGTTTGAAGATGATACAACATCAAGGGGACCTAAGGACATTATCACAGCACCTGCAAGGAGGTTATTGAGAAGCCAAAGGCAGGCCCTTCACAGTGGTGCACAGACAACGAACAGGATGCAGCCGGCACAGTTTGAAGTAAGAGAATCTGACTCTATAGAAGGAAAAAGCTTTCTCCTCACAAGGACGGACAGGCAAACAGGTTGCCCAAGGAGATTTTGGAGTCTCTGTATGTGGAGGTTTTCAAGATATGACTACATAAAACCACAAGCAACCTGATCTGACCTTACAGCTGACCTTGCCCCAAGAAGGCCTTTAGACTAGAGATTTCCTGAGGTCTCTTTCAGCCTGAGTGAAGAAGAATCACCTTCCTGTGTGAAGAATCATCTTTTTCATACTTGCTCTTGCTAAATAGATTACATGTTCCCTAGTTCTTGTTCTGTAAGGCATAGTAATCTGTCCCTATATCTATCCTCTCAGTGTCAATCTTGCCTTGCAGACTTTTATCATACCACCACCCTCAATCCTTAAGTAATTTCTTTCAGAAAAGAGACCAGTTGTGCCATCAAATTCAGCCCCCACAGCTTTAGGCAGCCAGATGAAACCTATCAATCCAGAAAAAGTCCACAAGGACAATTCCTCTAGGTCTTTTTTATTTTTTTTCTACACATCATAGAGTATGAAAAACATTAAAAAACCTGAAAAACCACAAAAACTATAGGAAACAAAAGGCTTAAAACCACTATGCACCAGAAGAAGAGACAAACACAAGAGAAATACGAAATTCACTGGGTACAAGTGCCCAGAAAACTGTGACCTTTGCAAAACAGCAGGACATGTTTACTGGGGTTCAAGTTATGCACCCTTTGCAAAGATACTTCATTAGGTGCAACTGTGACTAATTCAGTAAAGAAAGATGGAAGTATTTCTTAGTTGCATTCTGCTGCCAAAGACAAGGTACAGTCAGGATGCAATTTTGTATTTCTTGGTATTTCCTGATAAAAGAACACACAGAGAGGATGTCCTTCAAGAAGCCCAGAGGGCAGTAGGCCAGAGGAGCTGAATACAGAGACTACTGTTAGAATGAGTACAGCAGGATTCATAGCTCACTTGGGGCTTGAAGGAAGAATAGATATGTTAGTTCACTAAAGTTTTACAGAATCTGAATAGTAACAAAATGGCCTAGTCAGTATGGATGGAAGCCAAACTGGTAGTATTGATCTCATCCCATTCAATTCTCCTCTAAAGGATCTCCTTCTAGTCTTCATCCTTAAGCTACAATTTATTACATTAAAACAAATAAACTGTCAGGGAAAAAAAAAATGAAGTAAAACAAAAAAAACCCCAAACAATGAATACCAATCAACCAAAAAAATCCTCCCCAAACCCAAAAAGCAAGCAAAAAACCACACCAGGACCAAAGCAAAACAAAATCACAAGGACAACTCCTTTTTCTCACTTTCATTTAGCCACTTTTAAGTAGCATAACATCTTGCATGACCAGTTTGAGACTACAAGGATGTGGGTTTTTTAATAGGTAATTCTTCATTCTTCCTTACATGCCTGTTCACATTCCCTTAACCATAGATATCAAAAGAGAAAATACAGTTTATGTTTACTGTCTTTACTGCCACAGATCAAACCCAAATTTTCAGTCTTGACAGCTAAAAAGAGTTGGGCCAGAAATACCAGCTATCAGGTATTCATCACAGACTCAGAAGGTGAGTTTTACCAAATAGAATATGCTAAGTTAGCAGCAGAGTTTGGAATAAGCAGCAGGTTTTCAGGTATCTAAACTTTTGCTTGTCATTAGCATTTCAGGAGTATGCTTTTGAAATAAAGTTCCTGATCTACTACGACTTGCCATGCTTTGGTTCTCATCAGACCAGTCTCAAAGTACACAGACTTGATTTCTTTCAAATAAAATGAAACTGGAAGATTCAGTCCAGTTTTTAACAAGATATTACTCTATAGTACCAGACTAGAGCTAGTCCACAGTAACACTTCAGAAGCAAAATGCCTGCAGTATAGATCTCAGGTTCTTGATCTTAAATTTCATTCTGAAAACCCACTGTTATGCTGATTGCTATTGTAGATACAGTCTAGCCTTATAGTACTAAATGGAGCCACTTTGATCTGTCAGGGAAAGAAACTCAGAGTTCTGAGCTTTTTGACCTCACGTCAAATATAACATTGTCCCTCAGAAGTACTGGAAGGCCAGTGATGAGAAGAAATGCATTTATAGAAGCTCACCATTCACAAGGTTCTCTCTAACCTTCCCAAGGTCACATAACGGGAGTATAAAAACAAAAAGCATCCAGAGCTAGTAATACGGCATATAAACTATTCTAGGTAACTGATATGCAGCTTTTCTTTCTATTACCTCCTCTTCTTGCCACCATGAAACGGTATCCACCGCTAGGAGAGATGGACATATGCAAACTTTATACAGGCAATCTGTTAAAAGTACCATGCCAGAGTAAAAGAAAAGTGTAATGGTTGTTTAATCATTCTTACCATGAAGTGCCAATTCTTTAGTGTCTTATGACATTCATGAATGATACAGAGGGTTGGCATGATAAATGCAGAGCAATTCCAACTGACACATACTTTCAGAGAATTTATATCCCTCCCACACTCCCAGGACAAAAGGGCTCTTGAGCTGAGTTATCATTTGTTCCAAGAGAGGATTTACAGTCTTGCCAGCAATTCCTTTTACCTTACTCTATAAAGCGTTTATTTTGATATACTGATTGTGATCATTCAAGAACAACTGTATCTGAAGAAAGTCAGCAGGGGAGAGAAAAAGCAGAGTGGTTCTGAGTAACTTGCTCAGCTTGACCTTCGTTCCCCTCAGCCCGTTTGCTTTGTCTTTGGTATCAGTTCTTTACCAGCATCCTCTGCTTTCCCAATTACAAATGTAATATCACTCATGGGAGACATCTTATCTCCCATGCCTGGCTACCCTTCTTTCATGGCAAAAGATGTTTAGCCACAAAAGCCATCCACCATGGTCCTTTCTTATCATCGCACTAGAAAGCACCTCAGCATCACAGTTTTAAGACCACACTAGGTTGGCCTCCGTCTTAGAGTTACACATGTCAACAGCTCCTGCCCTGAGATTCAGTGGCAAAGGAGCTCCTGGACCTTATCCAGAAGAGCAGGATGATACAGGCACACAATGCCATAGCGTCAACACTACTTGGAGACTAAGATATTCACACTGCCATGATGAATGTATCACCATCAAATATGTGTTGTGTGAGGCATTATAGCAAATGCAACACTTCTTCCCCTGGCCAAGGCTACAGTAAGTCTTATGACTTTGATATTCAGCCACTCTCTAAAGTTTTTCCATCACTATTGTCTCCTGAGAAATTCAGCAGTTACAATCTTGACTAAAATCATCATCACCTGAGAGTCCCTGAGTCTGTGGCCTTCAGCTGCACAATGCAACAGCATGTGTCACACAGGTGAAGATAATGAAAGGTCTGTGGGCTGATCACATCAATCTAATGACAGCTACGATTTTCCTACACTTCATTGAAAGTAATAGATGACTTCAGGCAGAGAAGCAATAAGTTTCTATGAATATTACAGATAATATCCGTAATATCATTGCAGAGAAGGATATTATCTTTTCTTACACATTTTAAAATATGCTTTAATGCTACATTTTTGCACCTCTATACAGTATTTGATCTTAAATGCCCTGGCCATGTCCTATTCTTGAAGGGGGCCTACACAAACTCATAGGAGAAATTTAACTTACTCACCTTTGAAATTAATCTATCATTATATTACATGACGCACCACGTCACCACACAGTGCTAAGGTCAATCAGTGACAGGTGCTACCAAACACCCATCTAGATATGTAGAAGAGACTTCCTACAGTAGTAAGTGAACCACATGGTATTTAATGGGTATTGTTAAGAAGTTCTAGAGAGGCTGAAGAAACAGCTAAAAATGGGTAGGCCATGTCCTGTTAACCTTTTCTCCTACTCCCACTGAGAAACTTTGATTAAAATTGATAAACACTTTCTGCACTCATATTTCAAGTGTGTATTCATATCCAGCTCTGCAAGCACTGAACCTCAGTATTTCAGTTTCAGTCTCTACCAGTTTGTTGTGAATTGCCAGCTGCATTCCCAATAAAGCATTTCATTACTAAATCATTTATTTGGGAGACAACACAGGAAAGAGTTCTCTTTCAGTTACACCTCTCAGGGTGCCAAAAACACAGAATTCTATATAAAGTTCAGATCTGTGCTCCCTAAGGCGGGGGGGCGGGGGGAAGGGGGGAATCTTTCTCAAATAAGCTGGAAAAATAAATCCTAGTCTATCTTTTTTTTCTCTCCTGTACTGTAAATGCAAACTATTGATTTACCTCTGGCTCTTTCATGCCTTTCACAAGCTTCAATAATACAGAGGATTTGTTCTTCATCCTTTCATCTCCAGGCCTAGAATGCCTCTTAAGCCCTCCGTTAAGGGTCACTCATTCTTCCTCAAACTGCAGCACTCACATCCTACATAGATCCACAGGTGACAGCTAGAGAGACATGCAAGTAGCACATAATTGCTCACCTCCTGACATCTTTGGCAGATGGGAGAGAAAGACAAAATTTTTATAAACCCTAGTTATTCAAACTTTTGATCACTTATGTTTGATCTTTTGTAAGCCTCCTTCTGAATGCAATATAAAACTAGCAAAATACTGATAAAAAGTAATTTCCAATACCTGCACCTTACATTGAATAATGCTGACAGTTTCATCAATTCCATACTCCCACAGAAAACAGGGAACATGCAGGCCTTCACACCTCAAATGCTTAGAAACAAAGAACCAATTGGAAGGAACATGTAGAGATCATGTAGTTTCCCTCTCCTCCAACCCAAAGCGAGGCCAGTGATAGCAGAATACTCAAGAACTACTTCAGGTCAGTTTTGAATACCTCAAAGAAAGGACATTCAACAACTTCTTCATTAGCAACCAGTTCCAGTATTTTACTGTCCTATTCATGAAATTACAATTTTCCACATTCCATCTTATGCCCATGCCTTCTCATGCTATTCCTGTGCATCTCCAATAAGAGTCTTCTCTATAAACTCCCCATCTGGTAGTTAAAGACAACTGTAGTATTTCCTCCCTCTCTTCCCTTAGGGCTGAACAAACCATGTTCCCTCAGACTCTCACATGCCATGTTTTCCAGCACCTTTACCAACTTGATGGTCTTCTGCCATGTGAAGCCCAAACTTGAATGCAGTATTCCAGATCAGGTCTCACAAGTACTGACTACAGGGGACAAAACCATTCCCTTGTCCTGCTGACTATATTCTTGCTAAGGCAGACTACTCTGTAACTGGCTCTCCGAACAAGGACACATTGTTGACTCTAATTCAAATGGTTATATATCTTTTCTACACAGCTGCTTTCTTCCTTTCAGTTGGAACACAACCTGTTGTCCTATTGCACAGGAGCTTTTCATCGTCGATGACTTGGCATTTGCTTTTGTCAAATTTCATAAGATTTATCATGATGACCCCATTTCTCCAACCTGTTGAGATCCCTCTGAATTGGAGCTCATCAACAGCTGTCTCCCATCTGGTAATTTGAAAACTTGTTGGGAGTACACTGTTCCATCCCCCAGGTCATCAATGTTGACATTAAACAGCAATGGCATCAGCATTGACCCCTGAGGGACATCATTAGTCATAAATTGCCTGTTGAACTTTCTGCCAGCGAGCACAGCCCTTTGCACCAGCAGTCAAGCCAACTTCCCACCCACCTCATCATCCACTTACCTAACCCATATCCCACAAGCTGAGCTGCAGGAATACTTCAGGAGACTGTACCAAAGCCTTTGTAGAAGGCTGTACTCCCGGTATTCACAAAGCCAGTCTCATTGCAGAGGGCAATGAACTTGGCAAAGCATAATTAGCTGTCAGTAAATCCATGTGGGCTATTCCAAGTTAGCTTTTTATCCTTTGACTGCTTGCAAGTAGCTTCTAGGAAAATTTGCTCAGTAATCTTCCCAGGAACTGATGCTAAGCTGACCACCCTGTAATTCTCTAGTAAACATGGCATTGCCTTTTTTTTTTTGCCCCAGTCATTAATAACATTTTCACTGTTTTGTTTTGTTTCTTCCCACCTACCTTCTCTTCAAGTATCTCACAAATCCTCATTGTATTTATTGAAGATCAAAGTGCCACAATGCGATGTTGGCTCTTGCATCTTAGTATTTCTTCTATCCTAGAAAGAATTTCCTCCCTTCACATGTGCTCTCCTCGATATTCCTGTTAAAAATAGATGTCCCCTTGTGACAACTTAGTCTCAGGCCTGCAAGTAGTACTTCATCTATTTAAGGGCCTGAAAACACAAAGAGAAGTTTCTGTTCCAAGATCAGCCACTTAGTTCATCAAAGAGCAGAATGTGCTCCTGAGCTATGTGATTAACTGTTTCATGAACACACAAAGTATGACCAGTGTTACATATATCATAATGCCCCATTTCATCGAAAATCCAGAAAAGTGTTTTCCTCCTTGTGGAATGGGCCTAGACACACAATCCATTAATCGGATATTTTCTCCCATTTTAGCTATAGGTCAGCTCTTCAGATTTAGGCGTTCTGCTTCAAATACAGCTCTCAACTCCACTCCTTTTTTCTAGACAATAAGATTACTACAGAATTCTTTTGGCTTTTCCATAAGAGAATGCTGCTAGAAGATACTCACAAAGCCTGTAAGAGCTGCAGTTTCCTCAGGGAAGTCCTTCCAACACATCATTCTAACAGCTATAGTTTCCCTTCTCTACTACTAAATTGGAATGCGTGCTTAGAGCAGGAAGCAAATTCCAGGAAAAGTCAATTCTCTTTCAATGGTCTCAGAGGAGCAGGCTGTTCTACAGGCTCATTTTCCTTTGTTCAGAGGTTAGAAGGTTATTTTGAAAGGTGGCTTCCATACAGGGAAAATTTTGAAGTACTTAACACATTTGTACATTAATTTATTTCTTTTTACATACAATCAGTTCCCATGTCATTTTTGCTAATCCTCGAAGTTATTTATATTTGAACAGGGGCCTCTGGCTCTTATTCTCTCCATTTGATTCTCCCCGAAGTCATAAAATGCTGAATTGATAAGGTGAAAACAATTGCCACAACAGAACAGCAAGGTGACAAACATAAGCAAAAGAGAATGTCATTCTGACCTTGCAACAAGCATAAATCTGAGCAATTCATCTCAGGTCAGTGACTTGACTCAAGTACATTTAGCTATAAATTAAACCATGCTCATTGAAGTACTTCAAAGCAGTATTTGCTTGCATCTTAATTTATATTCAGATACAATACCTTCTGTAACACATTGCATTGGGGGAATACTGGGGAAAACCAATTATCAGAAAACTGAACTCAGTACTAATGAAATTTTCCACCTGTTACAGAATAGATCAGAACTTCTTCCATCACTCACATTCTTCTATGACAATAACACTGCCAGAATAGATTTTAACCACACACAGTCAGGCCGTATAACACATATTTCTGTCCAGTTATTTTGCCATTAGGCATAGTCTATCAACAACCAGTTACTGTCATCGTAGAGCAAAAGGAAATAGAAGACTTGCTAATGCTTACATAGCAGCTAGACCAACCAGCGGAAAAAGATTAGAAACCACACAATGTAAAAGATGTACAAACCTCTCTTCTGAGCTGGGTCAAGTGACTGTATGTGGCGAGGGAGCTTAAAGCTGTCCTGAGCAAACTAATTTGCACTGCTGTATCTGCAGCTGACCTATATGGAGCAGAGTGTAAAAATAATGCTGCACAGAGAAAAGAGAGACTGTGTGCTAATGGATGCCAAAATAACAGTTATTTGTCCAGTCATGAAGATCAACCAATCCAGACATTGAGCAACTATATCACACTGAGCTCAGGCATGGTAAGAACTATGGTCTACATACATTTCTGTATTAAGTCAGTAAGAACTAAGAAAATGGCAGCAGTCCCAGGCAGTGGTGAAGGGAGCTNCCCCCCCCCCAACTCTTAGCAACATGCCAGCATCTTGCTTAACAAGTTTACAGCATAACTAAATTTCCATTGTCACTCAACCCTTACTTTCAGATGTGGAGATTTCCATCACTAACTGCTATATAAATCAAGATACAGCATTTCACCATGTTTCCTTACTACAAACATATTGGTATCATTCTTTTTATTAGAAGGGGAAAGGTTAAAGAAGTTGTTTCCTTCAGTTAAACTGCAAAACTTGGTTTTACTTGTTTAGCTACATTGGCATCATATGTTGTTATGGTCACGATTATTTTTCCTTCCAGGCTACCCTTTGTATGCAGATAAGAAAATAACACAATATTTTCCCCTCCAGATCTTCTCCTATGACATGTATCTTCAACAAGATGCATGAGAAGTGAGTTATGAAACGATGGGTAGGGCAAATAGCATTTAATCAGAGAGAACAGTGTCTGGAAGTTCCTAGTTACACATGTATACCACTTAAGGTTGGCCACTGATTAGACTTTCTAGAGATTACTGCAACACAACCCAAAGAAAGATATTACTGTTTTAAAAGACAACCTATCTGGCATTCTGCAATAAAATTCTTCTCGCTTCCAGACACACAACCCTATTACTGTAGCTCCCATTTTTCCTTTGCTTTTCCTTCTGTTCCTTAATAAATTCATTTGAATCCATTTTGACATTACAGGGTAGTATCTCCAATGCAGCAATTACAATTAGTCATTTGTTTATTCTGCACTGGCCCAATGGAACTCTGATGTAATAGGGTGTCTTTTGCCTACCACTACTACACAAATGAGCCAATCAACACCAACCTGTGTGTCAATAATGTTAATGCATCGACATATAAAAAGTATGTATTTTTCAGCATTAACTTAAACTCATTATATCAGCCTATTTAAAATTTGAGAAGAAAAACAGACAGAAGTATTGACTAAACTCACCCCTTTCTACTCCTGTATAAATTATCCAGATCTAACAGCAGTGACTGATGAGACGAACAAAAAGCTCTATGTACTCTATACACAGCTTATCTAAGGGGTGTGTTTGAAAGATTCCTATAGTGAAAAAGGAGATAAACTTTCAAAGTGGCAGCAAAAAGGAACAGCTAGGAGTGGTGTGATGAAAATGGAAGAAAAAAGAGAAAAAGAAGATACAAAGTAATCTGCTGAATATCAAGGGCAACAAAAATGAATAGTGATCACAGAATCATTAAAGTTGGAAAAGACCTCCAAGGTCAGCCAATCTTTGACCGAAACCCACCATGTCAACTTACCACAGTACTACTGATGATGAGCTCTCTCCACGCTTTTATTTTTGCCCTCCTAGTTCTGAAGCAGGCCTTCAAATAACCATCCTTCTCACTTCAAAGCCATAATACCTAAGCACACCATCAAACTTTCTACATGCCTTTCTAGTGAAACAGGAAAACTGTACTGCAAAAGTGCCTATGGGCCCCAAAAACTCAGGTAAAGCACTACTGTTCCTGGTGATCAATATACCCTGCTGTATAATTACTGAAATTTTTACACAGAGCCTGTAACCAAGGTGCCCCAGCACTGCTCAGACGCGTACTTAAAGTTCTTTTCAAGTGCCAGTTCAAAGACCATCACCACCAATATTTATTTCTTTATTTTCCCCCCATATGTCTGGAACCTTTTGCCTGGGGGCTTTTGTTTGACTTTGGTTTTAGTTTCACTGCTTTTTTTCCCCCTGCTGATGTGTGCCAGAGGCATCACCATGGTGACTAAAAGACCTCCTGAGCGGATAACAAACCCTCAAAGTTTTCCTTCAGAGCAGTCTCCAGCTGTTGCAAACTTTCTCCATTTATCTCTTCACAGCCTCAATTAGAGCAATTGCATCTTGGAACCGATTTTCTCCTCCCTCCTACTGAAAATGCTTTGGTCCACCTGTCAATTGGCATCCTTGCTTCATTACTTGCTGACAGCTCACAATACAGCTCCTTTCCTCTAGCAAATTACTCCTAATCAATTCCTTCTGCAACAGTATCTCATCAGCTCTTCAACATACAGACGCGTATGTTCACACACTGGGAAGGGGCTAGCTGTGATGGCTGCCTCCCTGAGGAGCTCCAGTACATGAGGAATTTGATGCATGGGATATTTTCTTGGGCTTGCTGCTGGTTTGTCCCGGGACACTGGATGAGTTTCAGAGTCTCACTGTCCCCTTCTATCTATACACAGTGCTTAGAGAAATGTTCATGGACGAAAGCTTGATTAGTCAGACTGAAACGAGGGGCAAGTAAATAAGCAAGCAGTATTAGTGAACATTGCAATGCATTATAATTCACTGTTTACCCACAATAAAACCCCAATGGTAATTTTTTGGATTTTCACTTGCCCTATCAGATAATCCTTTTGCTTTAATTCCAATTCCTCATCCCCTTGCATTATAGCAACAAGGTAAAATGGCAAATACCATAGAAAGACACATACCCATTCTGTAACCAGAGACAAAATGAGCCTTCGCAACTTTGATACATCATCTAGGGAATTTTAATCAGACTAAGTGAACTAGGCTGTCAATAAGAGAAGACAGAAAAGACTTAAGTCATCAGAAAATGTGACCCACACCAACAAAGACTATTATAACTTGCTCTTCTGATAGGTGGATGTTACTTATGTTATTTCAATATTTCTTAATGCTGCCTTTTCTGTAGGGTTCCATGCTATTCACTACATACCAGTCTAGAAGAAGTGTGCTTGAAGAGTTTTTATTCATATATTTCTATGTGTCTCCTTTGTTTTTTAATAGTCTGTTACTGTTATAAAACACTGAAAATACCTGTACATGTAGATACAACAAACTCTTTAACTGACTGCTTCTAAAGGATGCAGAGCAGAGAAGTGCACATTGCTGAGATTTTAAAGGTCTTTCTTTGCTAGTGCATTTAAAACTGCTGAAATTTTCTCAGTTGACATGGCTCTGAATAAGGACATCTGCTTGGCAGCTTTATTACTGGGAGAAGCCATGCAGGTTTTAACTACATAGCCCCTAACACTGCTGCTACTGAGTCATGACTTTCTAGGGCTAAAAACTAAGTTCACCTTTGAATTGTTTTTACTCCTGGCCCTCCCAGGTGAGACTGCCAAGAAGATGTGCAATCAGAGTCATGAGTGATAATGGGAACTGCCAAATGGATCCCAGATGCACCAGCTTCTGCCTCTGTTCCGCACAGACACAGCACTAAGCCTTTAAGGGCTAATGTAATGTCATGGAGCAGTGCTTGTTCAGCATCCTTATATGCAGGGAAGCAGTTTTCCTCTTTGCACTACAGAGCACAGAACTGTGGACTGGACTCAAAGATCAGAATTCGACATGTTATTCTGTATTCCTGTTTTTCCACATGGAAAAAGTAAAAACCACACCAACTTACCCTAGAGTAAGAAAATCTTTTTGGGTGCTTCATCACATAAACTGAAACAAGCAGATACAACTTTTAATTTCTTTTTTATTCTCAAGTATTTAGTAGTGCAGAGGGCATATGTTTCTGGGTACCAGTAAGCATGTGACAAGTGTAAAGAATTACTACAGACTGACTGGATAAGCCATGTGTCAGTCAGTTAAAGATGGGGAAATCACACGCTTTGTAGTAATATCCCCAGAGACAAGATCCTTTCTAGCCTCATTTGAAGTTAAAGGAAAATGAAAATAGTACATTCCTTTTCAAATCTGTGTTGAAACATAAAGAAATGACCTAAAACTATTCCTTAAGGGCAGTGAATGACTCCCAGGAATCTGTAATTAAAAACATGTTTAGAAACAGAACCTGACCTTATAATTTAAACAAAATGTCTATCACTCCTTAGTACTCAGAAATCACCAAGAGAACATAATGAAATCTTACAATTCAAGATTTTTGAGACATACTATCACACAACTAGCTCACAACAGACAAAAAGTATTTATGATATCTTTTTGCTATCTGCATGCATTGACTACAGGCACCCAATACACCCCATGGGGACAAATTCCAGCACCACACGAAGCCGGGAGTTCAGCGATCTCCTTGCTCAGACACATTCTGTTGAAGTGAATTTCAACAACGACTATGAGGTCACCTTCCCCTTTTTCGTTATTAATAAACACTTGCATGACACTGGCTTTATAAAATGTGATGATAATTTCCAACATGGAATCATAACAACTCTGTGCAATTTAAATCTATTTTTCTTTCTATGATTTAATAGTGCTTAGAAAGAATAAATACTGTCCCTATTTGACAGTCAGGGAAAAGCATCTCAGTGGTCCACACCTCCAGAAGAGCCTGCAATTGCCAGTAGATTATATTAAGAAGTGCAGTACCACAGCATCTTTTTGGCTCCCTGTGATATACCAAGCACCACAAAGTCAGTGAGACAGTAGAGAAAGAATTCATAATTCCCAGTTCCAAGATGGGGATTCCCAAAGCCAGTCTAGGAGTCCATAAAGATGATCTGAAATTGCACAGCAGAACCAAATTACTGTCAGATTTTTTCCTGCTTAGAAGATGTATGATGAATTTATGATATTTTCTGATAATTATTTTTGACAGTAACTCCATGGTCAAAAGCATGAAAGCCAGAGAACACTCTCTGTTCCTCACAATCTCGCATCCATTTTGATAGAGATCTATGCTGATACCAGAGATTTACAGGTTTCAATGAGAAAGAAGTACAATAATAAAAGAGACCAATCTGTTTTCATGGAATGAGTTGCACAGAAGAGCCCCTAGTAATAAACAGTTAAGAGTGACAAGCACTGAAAATAAAATATGAAAAATTGTAATCATGGCTTCATAAGTCTTATCCCTCCAAACATATGCAACAGGACATCTGCTGCTCTTTAACCTCTCTTACAAGCCATTATATATATCACTGGGAGGAAAAAAATTTCTCCTGACCTACCAGCGGCACAAATGTGAGCAAAACTGATATAGCAGTTTGATGTTTATGAGGTTTGTCTTTGTTTAAAATCAAGTAAGACCATCATTTTTTTAAAGTGTTTAACATAAATCAGAGGAGAAAAAAACCCAAAGAAATTACAAAACCCAAGAAATTTTACCTTCAGGATTCTGTGGGTACTATTCTGACTACAATAATTTGCATGCAGACCCCTAACCTCTGCTCCTTGCTGCTCAGACTTTGAGCCCTGAGGTAATTTTGCACTGAGACACTATATCTTATCACTGGGATCCACGTTATGTTATCCTGCAAGTGCAGACTCCACGTAAGAATTAGTAGAAGCAACAAGCTATACAATAATTACAAAAATTACACTCAAAAAAGCCTGCTGCTCAAGAGAAGAAAGGGTGCATACAAAAATGCACTGAACTGGAAACGATACCACAGAGCCCTGCAGCAGAATGGTCTAGAACATCTAATTAGCTCTTGGTGGCTGAAGATTTATTTTGACTCAAAGGTTTCCTTTTCAATTCATTTTTAGAGGCTTCAGTGAGGGAACAACAAAAATTGTTTCCAAATCAAAACAGAAAATTAAGTTATGGGACATCTGCAAGATTCAAATATCTGTACTATAACAAGTTATCTTCTCAACCACCGGTTTTTGCCTTACTAGAAGTGTTACGAACACATCAAAGAAAGTTCTGCTGCTGTCCTGTTGTCAACCCAGAAAGATTATCTAAGTCCCATCTTCTTCCCAAACTGTACAAATAGAGAATACAGAATAACTGGAGAGCAAAGCCTTAGTTCAGAGAGCCCTGTGACAGTCAAAGGAAATATAACCCTGCATTTGCCACATGGGAAGTATAAACTCCTTCTGTTGTTCAAGCATCTGTTTGTGAAGTCTCTAAAATATGACAAGCCACTTCTGTACCATTGTCAGTTTAGAGAGAAAAATAACATGGAATAATTTCCATCTGTAGAAAAAAACCACAGATTCTCACATTTATTATAAATCATGTAAAACTAGTTCACAAACACAGTTATACCAAAGTGTGCACGAATCTTTGTATTACCAATAACAGTAGAAAACAGTATGTTCAACCATTTGAATGCATTAGACTCAAGTAGACTTAGCTCAGAAAATACCCAAGGTACAGGAAAGTTGCACCAAAAGCATCACCCCTTTTACTGGAAGGTTTATGTGACCATGTGAATCTTTCCAATCTTCCCGATAGTTTTCAGACAGGACTAGGAACAATTCACCACGTGATCAAAGGTTGCTTTTGCCTGAGAAGGCCTGAGCTTAGAGTTTTTAATTTCTCCTGGAACAACAAATACCATATGCACCCCCTAGGAAAGCAGAAAGGACTTGCAATGCTCTCCATAGCTGAAAAAAAGTCCTCAAGCTTAGGTCTCAAGGAAGGCCTACTAACTAAATAGCTTAGCTTACCTAAAAAACTGGGCAGTTTAGTAGAATGTTATATGTATGGATTAGGGGAAAAGCAAGCAGTGCATTTCCCATGTCATATAATTCTGGTGAGACCCTTAACTGCAGAAGCATCCTCTGGAACTCACCCTGTAATCCTCTGCTGAGACCATCAGAACAAATAAAAATGGAAGTCTTGCAATATGGACAGACCCACTGACAGAAAGTTGACAATTTTCACCTGTTAATTCTATAAGACATAAAAAATTATTATTACTGAAACCTTACTAATCTGCAATATGATCCCAACCTTAAAAATAAGTATTCCCAAATAGCATTCGCTTCAGCTCTTTTCTACAAATGTAATTGCAGCATCACCTTGGAGTTAAAACAAAAAAGTATGCAATGCTGCAACACTGTACTTACTAACATATTTACTGAAAACAGACAAAGCAAATGTTCAAATTACAAAATAAATACAGCTCTAAGCCATCTAGGATCCTTCCTACAACGTGTTTCTCTCCCTACCCAAGCAGGTGCCATTCCTGTTCTCAATGAACTCAAATGAAGATCTTCCAGAGAACGTTAATGCCTCTAGAACAGATGCTACTTCTCAGCTGACACTTCCTTGAAGCAAATCAAAAGAGTAAGCATCTATTACATCTTCACTGCTTTTGTAAATACTGCATTTTGAACACACAAATAGAAATTCACTGGATCTTCCACCCCTTCAAGTTCCAGACATGCAAGTCACAAAAGGATCAAACCTACACAGTCTTTATTTGATCCAAAACCTATTGAGATCAAAGGCTTTGAAACTGGACCTTTAATGCTTGGAAGGGATTTCAAATAAGCCTCTAATTTAATTTATTTCTTTTTGTATTTTCTTATTCTTCATGATGGAGTTAAGGTATAACAGCACAAAGATTTGAAAAGCTCTGATGAAGACCACAGTGATAGCGAAGAGCTCAAAGAATCTTTTTGCGTTTATTATCTACAACTGCTAGCATTCCCTTCACCTTTATTTAAGTTGTATCTACCAAAAGATTTTAGCCAGAGGGTTACAACTGCTCAGGATATCCTCTGTGTTCAGATCTCATTTAATTGTATATTATCAACCATTCCCTAGAGAATATATTTAATAGATGATGAATGTGTTTCATGAACAAACTTTCTCAAAAGTGTTGTGAGATTTGAAAGCCCTGACAGAGAGCAACGATCTGTGTAACTTCATATTCCCTTAGGAACACCACTGCTCTGTTTGAGCTCTCAAACGGTGGGGGAAATCGAGCTTACAAATGGGTGGGGGAAATTATAAGTAATTCTAAAAATAAATTAATAGATACAGTGAGCACTCATGGTGCTGGACTGAAAAAAGATACACTTGCTGTTTTGGTGCCACATATTTCAGTTTCTCAGAGAGATTAAAATATACCTCTCTTCTCCCCCTGTGACCAGTTTCTGCTTATTCCCTTTTAGCTTCCAGTCCTGTAGTCTCTCTACATGTACAAATTGAGGTGGAAACGCAAAACCTGAAAATAGTCATTAACTGAAGAGAGGCAGATGTTGCAGTCCAAAGTCACCTGTGAGCTGCAGCCATGGGTGTCTGTCATGTGTAACTGTCTAGTAACCAGAGGAGAGGACATAGAAGGCAGAAGTCCCTAACACGAGACATACCAGAGGGTATGTATAATCAAGACACAGGGAATCTCTTCCTGCTATGTTCATGCAATGTTTATTTCAGCAAAATCCTGACCCATTTATAGATAGACAAAATATATTATAGATAACTAAATGCATGGCGAAAGATCTGGGTAAAAGAACTGCCTCTACACCTGTCCAGGTGCACAGCAGCAGCATCCTGGACCACAGCAGTTTACAAACATACACCCAGGTTTAATCAGATCATGACAAAAACTTAAAATCTTTTTAAGAAAGCCTATAAATACAATATTAGGAGGAAATATATGTCTGTAAAACAAATATTATGACACACGTGCATATGTTTTGACAAACTCTTCTTCTTAAGCTTAAGCCTTTGTGCCTTATGCTTACAGTACAGTCTGCAACACACATTACATTTACTTGGAAAATTGAAGAACAAAGCAAAAGCTACGTGATGAAACTAGACAGAAGGTTTGATGAATTAGTTTCAGAACAAGAAAACTAGAAGGAGAATTATATCCTCAGCAGTCCAGGGAAGTAGTCATTACAGCCAAGCAGCCCCACAAGTTTCCAACTCTCTTATTGCAATGAGGAAGTTATAAATCATCCATCCCATTTCAATGTTGCAAGATCTTTCTTCCATCAAGTAATTTTCTAGAAAAGCTGTATATTCCAAAGTTACGACTTTTGACCTTCTGCATTCCTTCCTTTCTTTCCACTGTTTCCAAAGAAACACAGATGCAAATAACACAAACTGACTTGGAAAACAAAACAGACTGGGAAACCTAAAAGGACCTTCTCATGCAACTGTGTAAAACGCAATAGTGTTTCCCTTCAGATCTATGTTTATCTTGTTTTAATGAAGTGGATAGCACCCCCTTTTAACACATTCCTTTGTATCTGTATATTTTTATCCAACTAGGAGAATCTAGAATTACTCAAAAATTCATTAACACTGACATTTAGACAACACAAAGCCATTTCAATTCAATTAAACAAACACAGTTTTTTAACCTTCAGCAAAAGAAGTAGCCGTTCATTTTTATAGGCTGCCGTAAACAGATTTCTGGGCTTCAAAGCCAAGATCAATAAAGCTTCTGCAAACAATAATAATCTCACACAGACTCCATCGACAGCTGCTCAGAAAATACTGTCTGATTCTAAAGGTCTTAGTGACTGGGTGCTTTCTCAGTCTTTTCCTCTTGCTCTCTAACATCAGAGTGCAAATGCCAAGACCTTAGTGAATTCCTTTGCTGCAGCCACCAAAAGAGCTGCTCCCTCCTCTAGCAAGAAAGACTTCCTACTGTGAGAAAACTTGGGGAAAAGAGTGAACCCATGTGTTGCGTAACTACCTAAACGCTGAAGAGACACATATTATGCTGCCTGAGGCTATAAGACACTTTACTTCCTAAAGTAGGTCAGAGACAGGTGAAGTGTTAAGACTGCCTCTTTTCCCTTTAGATCACTGCTATTAGCTTTACACTAATGGAAAACTTTCACTCATCCACAGAATAGGCACAATTCAGTGGCTAGCTCTGTCCACAGTGACTTGCTTCCTTTCCTATAATCTCGCTAATGAAAAGTAACAGAGAGCAATTCAGGAACAGCAGCTTCTCTATTCCTTAGTCCTGCTAAAGCTGCCAATGCAAAGCCCAACCTTATGTTCTTATCTACTCTACTAAACATTTTACTGCTTTCTACTTTCATTCCCACTATCTTTTTGACTGCCTATTTAAGGGGGTAGGTATGTTTGCATGCAGGGATTTGTCTGGGTTCATGTTTCAAAGACAATATCCTCTTCAGTAATTCCATGCTTCAAGCCCACTGATAACTGATAGCCAGCAAATACAGTGGCAGTGCTGTGCTTTATCAAGTGCTGTTATTATCACAGTTGTCAACAGTGGACACTTAAATCACTGGCTGATCAGGAAACACACAAAATGCTAAGAGGGGGATGGTAACTCTGATCTTCCCAGCTACATTAGGAGTCTTGCAGACACAACATCTCTAAAATTAATATTTAACAATGAGATGCAATTATGATGCAGATACATAATCACATACGGCCAACACCAGAATTAAGACTCTACTGTGGCATAAACTTAGATCCTTATAATGTTTTTCCTTTTTTCTTAGCAAATTGCCCTATGACCCAGGGAGAAGGGATTAGTACACAATGAGTACAGAAATTTGGAGACTTGATCCTATCTTCTCTCATCTGTCAGTGAAGGACTGAGGTGAGAACTCAGACTGTACTCTGTGATAGCTCAGGTCAGGTCTCAGTTCAGTGGATTAGGCATCTTGAGAACTACTGCAATGTCTTATCCTCGAACAAAAGCTTAAGGCTAAACTTTGCATTGTCAAAATGAAGGATGAGGAGGGCTTCTGTAACTCCATAATGGTTCACTCAGCTATTACATTAAAAAAAAGGCATATCTTCCCTTTGTAGTACTTTCCTACAACATTACATGAGTATTGCAGGTTTTAACATATATGAAAAGAAAGCTATCACATGTATTTCTGTCAGACTTTATACATCAACAAGTCACATTACATATATTCCTTAGGCCACCGTGCACTGTCATCTGATGTGGTGAGATAAAGTACAGTTTAATCACAATGATCAGAGGTATCAAAGAAACCTATAGGACAACTAGTCCATCCTAATAATGAAAGGAAAAAGTTCCTATAGATGGCCAGTTTTCAAAGTCATGGTTTGGCTGTGATTTTAAACTACTCCCACTAAGTTCGAAGTCACTCTATTTTCATGTTGCTGAAAATGAGAACAGGATTGGACTTCTAAGGGTATTTAGTGAGTAGGTATATGTCACCATACTGTCAAATAAGCACTGTTCTAATCCATGTGTACTACATATTAAGCCTACTTGATGCACAGATGCCATTCTGCTGAATACCTACAGTTTGCAGATAAGGTGGTTCTGGTGCTTGCTGGATGCCTCTGGTTTCTATTTACTGTATTTCTTCACTAGAGTCCCAACAAATTAATTTTCTATCCATGGACTTCTCATCCAGAGGAATCCAACAGCAACCCAACATTTAGTGAAAGTAATAAAGCAAAATCCAAGCAATAAGCCTGGTGGAGTACATGCATATTCAGGTTGATTCCCAAATCACCTTGATTGATGGTAAGAAAAACTAGTTCATGGGCTACAGCAAAGCAATTCATTTAGGTCTTCTAGGTACAAGTCTGTACTATCTATACAACATTTTTTCCTTCCTTTTGCTGCTGCAAACTAGTTCCAGATTTACAATATGCCATTTCCAATGCAGTTTATAAGGAATAAAAAATACTTTAGACATCAGCACTGTTGGATTTGCAAACTCAAGGTGGTTCTGTCCACTCCTTTTCTTATCCCTCAGTATACGAATGAAGTCTACCTTTTGTTTTGAGTTCCTCTTCTGAAACAAACAAAATGGATACACAGAAATTCAGCAACAGAAGAACTGTGAGAAGGCACTGGTGGGACTTAAAGGAGTGAAAAGGAAACAGGTCAGGGTTACAGAAAGCATCTGAGCCCTATCATAGAGGACTCCTGCTGACTAATACAGTTTACCAGCAGAAATGAACTGTCTAGTCATGTGGAAAGAAATTGATAAGTTTACTTCTGCAGAGGGCAGCAGTTCATCATACCTCCAACTTCAGAGGTTAAAGGTTTACTCAGATGCAGTCAGGTGACAAGTAGCTCATTTTTATCACACCTGGCTCAAATGGGGAAACCTTTTGGTGGGAAAGGGCATGCTTTATACCTCTCATCACTAAAGACACTGAATGTGACCATTTATTTGAGAGCTCATGTAGCTGTCATTCTAATTTTTTCTCTCTCATTCTGCATTGTAAAAACACCATGATTTGATCCCTGATCTCACATGGATAATACAGACTTTGTTCCTATATCAATATCTTTGTTTACTATCATACTAACAGGAACAGCTGAATGAAACCTATACTTCAGAAATAAGTGATGTAAAACTCATCTTCCTTATCATCTCATAACAGTATGTGAAAGATGAGAGTAATCCTCATGAATCGCACAATCCAATTCCTTGAGGCATTCAGCTAGTTGAGTCATCCTTCAGGCTTATCACCAATTTGACCAAAATAACACCAAAAAAGGCTTCACTGCAGACACTTATGTGGGTATGGTGACCCTGGCTGGATACCAGGTGGCCATCAAAGCCACTGTGTCACTACCCTTTTTACAGTTGATTCTGCAGTGTAATGATTTCTTAATGAACTGGAAGTTGTACACCAAGAGCAGGAATCACTATAATTATCACAGCTGTTTTAACTCAACAGAATAGAAAGTGCTGTATGGAGCATTTCTGTTTCATTCTCCCCAAATGAAACATAACAGACTTGTTTTTTTTCCAAAAACATATTGTGAAAGCTGCACACAAGCAGATTTAATGATCTGACAGACTTTTCCACTTCCCTGTGATTTCAATTGGTTTCAAATGTACACTGGAATAACAATATGCCTACACATCGTCCTGGTTTCAGCTGAGACAGAGTTAATTTTCTTTGTAGTAGCTGGAGCAGTGCTGTGTTTCGGATGTACTATAAGAATAACATTGATAACTCAATGTTATTGCTTTTAGTTGTTGCTAAGTACTGCTTACCCTAAGTCATGGACTTTTCCCCTGCTCTGCCAGTGAGCGGGTGAGGGAGCACATCCACGACAGCTGACCAGAACTGGCCAAAGGGAATACCACAGAACATCATGCTCAGTTTATAAACTGGAGGACTTGGCTGGGAGGGGCCAATCACTGTGGGGGGATGGATGGGCGAAAGTGAGTGGGTGGTGAGTAATGGTATTATGCATTACTTGTCTTTCTTGGGTTTTATTCCTCTCTCCATTTTTGTTGTCTCTCTTTTCATAACTATTATTATTATGTTTCCCTTTATTCTTAAACTGTTCTTCGCTCAACCCACGGCTTTACCTTTTTCCCCTGATTCTCCTTCCCAACCACTCAGGGTGGCAGGGAGTGAGCAAGTGGCTGCATGGTACTTAGTTGCTGACTGAGGTTAAACCACAACACATAAATAACCACTACATCACCACTTTTCAGAGGGAAGGCAGTCCAATCCCCCCCTCATGGAACACTGCTATACTAAACCCAGCAGCTCCAGTCTGGCTGTACTGGAAATATTAGCATAATTTAAGAGGAGTAAAATGAGTTAACTAAACAGAAACTGGATTATTCATGTTAGGAACAGCAAAAGGAACAGACAAGTGCTCCCTTTTAAACACCTGCCGTCACTTTGCCTAGGTTACATACAAACCAAACACACAGAGTTAATGCCACCTTTTAAAGAGCATCCTGAAGAACAGTTTATGCTAAACTGGAATCTACCAGGAAAGACTATTTTACTATATAGAACCTCCCACATTTGGACAGAAAATATCACCCATGGCTTCTAAAAGGTTTTCTTCTTACTATCCCATGCACTTTGCTAAAGAAAAGAATTACCTTTCCATTGTTCATCACATGGTATAAAAGATTGAAAAAATGCTGTAATTTAACCATATTGTTCCAGATGTTCCCAGTTCCTTCATCATTGGCATTCGCATCACCAGCATTTAGTGGATATTCCAGACCTTTATAGTTAGTGATGCCTCTGCTAAAAAAAAAATTGTCCAAGACAGCAAGGATGCTAATCAGAGTGTTCTTCAAGTTTTCAGCATAGAAATCTAAATCTGAAAATTCCTTTTTCTTCTTTCATTCCAAAGCACACATGCAAGATGCTGGTGGAAAAATAAAATATGGCACCATACTTCATGTTGAATCACCTTCTTCTTTTTCAACTACTCTATTATGGTTTTAATTAGTGGAAATTAAAAGTAAAGCAAACAGCTAATGAAGTACTGTCTACCTTGTGCTATGGTGCAGCCCCAGGACATCACAATTACATGCTTTTTCACAAGACAAGCATCAAAGGAAAGCAAATGTACTTGTCCAATACTCAGAAGCAAATTTGTGCTGGCTGCAGCAAGTAGTTATCAGGGCCAGTCAAATACACTTATTTATTTGGAAAAGTCTCGTCCTCAGAAGGGAACAGGTAGCAGAAGAGTGATAGATTGTAACAAGAATACACAGAAAAAAACCTGTGAAGACTTGGAGACCAATTGAGGTGGGGGGGGGGAAGAGTAGGGTTGGGAGGAAAGCAACGAGAAGATCTATAATTAATTATTTCTACATATAAGAGAGAGTTAAATGAGAAGTTTTAGAAACATGAAGACACACATATCCAGCTACTTGGTTACTGTAATAGACTAAGAAAACGTTCTTTTCAGCAACACCTGCCCACCCTTCCCAAAGAGGAAACATGCTCTGATCTTCTGACTTTACCAGAACCCTAAAGAAACCAGAAAGCCTTCTAGAAACAATTAGAGTTGTAAAAGGTCCACCTAAAAAAGTCATGGCCAAAGTACTCAGGCACAGTACTTTGATATGCTTTAATGCCTCTTTGAAAAAAACAGCCATACAAAAAATCCTCGAACCACTCCACAAAACCCACCAAGGATTAGGTGGGTAAGTCAATGGGTTTGATGACTGGCTAAGAGTCTGTGTTATTTTTTACAGTCTTTGCTGATTTTGAATATGGTTCCATGAGCTGCTCCCTGACTGTGAAGCAGAGAGTATGGGCTGGAGGTTGTTCATTTAATTGTCTTGCCAACTGAATCTCCTTCAAGACAAACCCCAAGGGCTCTCCTCTGTACTATACCATGGAAAATTCTCACTAAAAGCAATTGATCAAACTTTTGAGCACCTACAGTGACCATAGCCAATAATAAAAGCTGCTCAGAAACTAAGACTTGAAGAAAAAGATTAGGAAAATTAGATTCAGTTATTCCAGCTGCTTATTTTATCCATCCCTTATCAATCTGCTTGTAGAATAATCAACATGTACATGTGAACAATTTCATACATGCAGTGACCTTGCAAAATATTCCAATGAGAAATTCAACCAGGCAAAATAATAAGACTGTTTGCTACAGATGCTGCAAATAGTGGGAGCCGAAATTAACACTGAAGTCACAACAGCATATTTTGCATTAATGCCAAGTACAACGTATCAACAATATATCTGCTTTCCATACCCTTTGTGAGAGGATGAGGTGAGGGTTTACATTTGTGCCCTCTGCTCTTTGCTCCATTGTGCTCACACAGTTACTTGGAGTGAACCAGACCAAAAACCTGCTTTCTTGAATTATTTTTCACCTGGATCAGTTCCTTGAACTGGTTCATATCAAACTTGCACAAGAGTCAACACCATCCAGGCAAAAGCAATAGCCAGCAGTGGGAGTATTTAACTTGACATCACTGCCGAGAAGATCTAAACACTGCCCAACAGTAATGTATCAAATACTACTTCATTAAATATTCATTACTCAACTATTTTTACACAACATGCAAAAAACACCACAAAATTTTAAGTTGCCACATACTAACCTCAGTCACCAATTGCTCTCAGATCACAAGCCATCAGAAAGGGATTTTAAAAAAATCGTGCATCTCTCCCCCTTATTTTTATCATTAGTAAGTTAAAAATATAGAAATATTGAGATTACTATTCTGTATACAGATTTACTTCTATACTTCCCACTTACTGTTCTCTGTACCTCTCATGTACTGAAGAAGAGTAGAAGACAGTTTAATTTGTTTTCCTCTGTAATGATTATGTTTGTTTAAAAATAATTTAGAGAAGTACCCACCAGATGCCTCAAGAGTCTCCACTAGTATTAAAATACACAAGTTCAACAGGTGACATTTGCATTTCCACATTCCTCTTCAGCTGTAGTCCAGCCTACCTGAACCTGCTAACACAGCACCACTTTTCCACCCCTCAGGTGGTGTGTCTGGGAGGATGGCATTCCCAACACAAATGTCATGGCAGCATCTGTACCATTCTCTACACAAACTCTTCCATCTCACTGAAAGGTAATGTAGCCAAGTTCCCTCTTACTTGGTACATAAGATCTGCCCTACTTATCTGACGTCCTGGTATCTCAGGCTGGCTGACACAGTATTTTTAAATTACAATTCAACTTTCAGTTAAGAAAAATACGCCATTAGAAAAGCACACATCTCAAGTATGAAATGGCATTGGGTTTGCATTGGCAAGGTTTTGGCTGCAGGGGTGGTTTCTGTGGGAAGATGTCGGCAGCTTCATAAGAGCCGAGTCTATTTTGCCCATCATAACAGTTGGTGAATGATCTCTTCCTGTCCTTATCTCACCCTACAAACCCTTTGTTGTATCTTTCCTTCCCTGTCTAGGACGGAGAATGAAAGTGGCTTGGTAGGCCGAGGATCATTTCCACCCAGAAATGATCCTTTACCTGCAAAGTCTCTCATTCCAGCAGAAGGAGAGTAGGCAGGAAGGCCTTGCCTGCAAGATACTAAGACTGAACAGGCTGTTAAATTTCTTTGCCGTGAGCCACCATTGCTACTTTGTCACTTCCATCATTAAAGGTGCTCAGTTTGCCTACGCTAATCCTTTCACAGCCTTCTGCTGAGGGAAACACTGCACAAAGATGTAAGAAAACTGTAAAAAGCAAGAAATGAGACTCACTGCAGTTAAGGATTCAAAGCTGATGAAGTAGACGGTTTTAGGTTATTTTTAAACACTGCTGCAGTACTATAATATGCTAAACCTTTAAAAGCCAGCATCATAAGACACACTGCCTTGGATTCAGTAATAAAGGACTTGCAGCACACCAGTCCATGTGTCAATAATTGAGCTTCAGGTTTTTTTTCTTCTTTTCATTTTTTATCTTAAATAATATGCTGATTTTCAAACAAGAATATTAATTACTTCATTGAATAGAAATGTCCTAGGGCTTTTTATCTCCTGTGCAGTGTATTATGATGTACTACATGGATTAGATTGCACCAGCTGCTAATTTTTTTTAAGCAGTGTTCACTCAAACCTTCTACATGTGTGCTATTACACAGGAATTGTCAGGCCAATTAGGACTAATGCAGCTAAAGCTCAAATACTGGTAGTTTTATTACTATAGGGATAAAGCTGAAGAAAGGACACAGGGGATACAATAATGTTAAGAAAGAAGAAAAATTATTCTAATGACTAGACAGACACTACTTCATGGTCAGAAAAACAGTTGTAGCTAGTTCACAGTCCCAGAATGGATTTCTATATGACTTTGAATCTGTTCTTACAAGTCTCACCAGCCATGTCATGGGATTTGAGATCCTCAGCTAAGAGGTACTAGAACTGCACAAAATTAGGGCCTATTTTCAGAACAACTCCCCCCCTCCCTTTCTGTTTTTTTAAAACTCAGGTGACACACTCAGTGACTTCAGTAAGAGATACTAAGACTTGCTTAGTACAGCCCCTCCACACATACTCACATTCCCCCCAACCCCTTAGGTTACATACCCCCCCCCCAAATATACACAAACTGACTTGTAGGCTGGGAAATTTCAAGAGAGAGAAACATTACAGAAATTTAAGACTTAGCAGTGAATGGATATTTATTAAGTACATGGAGTGGACAGAGAGCAGCATTGGTTAGTCAAGTTCCACACTTCCCTGCCCCTCCTCCAGAGTTCCTTTAAAGACAATAAACTTTATAATGAAGTATTGATAACATCTTCCCATTTAGGCTAACAGGCTTATCACACACTCCACTACTGAATATGCTGTTTTAATTAGCAAGATGGATCTTGGAGCTGATATGTTCTGTTGTGCTATAATTTCTGCCTTTACAGTAATTTTCTCCTTTTTTTTCACACTCTAATGTGCTATAAATCCTACTTAGGCTGCCTCACTGGCCTGTTGCTGCTCAGAGTCAATCTTTCAGGCCCTCCGTTTCCATGACAACTTCCTGCCATCCTCCCATTTGCAGGATTATCCTACAGCCCCCTGGGGAAACTGCTGTGATGCTCATGGGCTCCCAGAGTTAGAGCTCTGTCTCTTAGCAGATTTGATTTGCCCAGCCTTGCCATAGGATCTGTGCCTGGGACTGCACCCAGCAAATGGGGCAACCAGTCTTCTCTTCATCCCTCTTGAAAGGCATGCCTAGAAAAATAATACAGACTTGGCTGGTTTAATGCCTAAACAAGTAAGGAACAAATTAAATAACCTCTCACTCTAGTGTTTTGGGGGTTTTTGTGTTTGTTTTGGTTTGGTTTTGGTGGGGTTTTGTTTGTTTGATTTTATTATTATTATTTTTCGTTTTTCTCTGTATCCTGTGCTCCCACACTCAGTCTTCACACACAGATTTCACAAACTACAAGCACATACTCTTTCTTAGTTGTTCTTAATTCTCACCTTTGTCCTGTTACCTGTCTCACAGTCTTCTTTCCCCCTGTTTTATCTTGCTTCCTCTTCCTTTTTGCTCTCTAATGCTCTTTCGAACTTTTCTTCCTTTTATTTATATTCTTCAATGTTTTCTAAATACAGCTGTGAGGATCCAGAAACCATTACCAGGTCATCCATCAACTGTTCCTGCTCCTCAGATCTTTCATCACATTCTACTAATACTGAAATTTCACTCACTAAAAGGACAAAAAGGATTCCCCCCCTCCTCCCCTCCCACTCCCTGCCTCCTATGGATCTCCTTACTTACTTTTCCTTCAGTCTCCTTTTGAGCTGTGAAACATTTAAAACTTAGGAACAAGTATCAATCTGTCCCTGCTATTTCCAAGTAGCAAAGAAAACCAGGTTTGATTGTTCTCTGGAGCTAAGGGAGAGGCTAACAAGGGTGATAGGCAGAAGGGCTGCACCTGAGATAGCAACATCTCTGAAGTCACTGTGTGAAGACAGCAACTGGGAGCCTCCAAACATTTGCAGGCAGTGGGAGAGCAGCATTTCTCAGATTTGCTTCTGTGTGACCTATTGATTCTTCAAGCCCATTTCTGATTTTATGGATGCAGTTCCTTACAAACAAAGGGTACATAAATGCTCATAATAAGAAATGCTATGGGGATATATACACCACCTAACCTTAAGCATCCAATAAAAAACTTACAGCTCCTAGGTTTACAGCTTATGAACAGACAGGATCTTACACATCAAGTTACTCTAGACTTTGCCCTAGCCACTGAGCCGAATGCCCAAGTTAGGTGCTTCAGGTAGGTCAGGTGAAGAAGGAACATCCTTATAAAAGATTATCCCATAAGCTTATCATTTCCACAGACTTCAGAGACATCTTAAGTCTCCAGCTGGACTTCAGTGAGGTATGACACACTTGGGCACCGCAGCACTTGATCATACCTATGGCAGAGTTAAAAAGCAAGATGACTTCTGCATGGAAAAATGGGATCATTCTCATCCTTTACTCTTCAGAATAATGACAAAGGAAGCTGTAATAGCTGATGAATGGAATACACAGGTGTGAGTCCTACTAATTTTAGAGTAAATGTATTATGGTATCAGATTACTGATATTGTGAAGTATCCCATGTCTTTGCTACAGCCAGAGGATTAGAAACTACAGAAAATCATGGAATTCCTTCATAATTCAGTAGTGTCTCTACAACCTTTACATTTCCATTCTATTTTAAATTTTCAAAATTTTCAAGTGGCAATCTAGGTTCGAAACACCTGCTGCCCTTCCAGTTCCAGACCTAGTTCTTAAAAGAAACTTCAGAGAAGCGCAAAGCAAAAAGTGCAGCAAAAGAATTTGGATCAACAAGAAATAAACCTTCCTTAGGGAAGCTTCACTTAGGAGATTTCTTTTCCCACTAAATCTTCATGCTGTCATCAGTTTATATTTAATAGAGCTCATTATCAATGTAAATAAGACCTTCCAGATCTCCTTAATTTAATAAGTAATATTTTTTTTATTCACCTGAATCCCTCGAGTAATATGGCTTGTAATCTACCTTTTGGAATTTGTTTTTTATACTTACCAAGAATCCTGATTTTAAGACTAATAAAAGATTATACAAGAAAAATGTAACCGAGTATTAGAAAATCCAGAATTAATTAAGTAAGTTAAGAAAACTTACTCAGAAGAAAGGATATTTTTCAGAACTATGATCTTTGAACAAATTTCAGAATCATTTTTTCTGTTCACATTAAAAACCTCTTGCTCATGGAAGTCAGAATCACCTCCCATCTTGCACAGGAGAACTTCAGTAGCTAAATGAAGCCATATTTGCTGTAGTCTTTACATATTCCATATTTCCTGCCAAGAATTCAGTCATATTAAGTGCCTGAATTTACACACTTTATACAAATTTGCAAGTGTAACATATTTGTCACAGTCATCTCAGGAATTTCAGCACCTTCATAAAAACTTTCTCTGAACTGGACAGAGTACTGAGCTGAAGTCTAGTTTAAATTGATCTTTTCTCCTCAATCTGTTTCTTGTTTTAGAACTAGACTTCAGACTCCTTGGCACAATGACCATATTTTTCCAGTTCACATAACAGATCAAACTGTTGTGAGGTTTTATTTGAACTGACATTGCTGTAATATCTAAGTAATTATTAATGATTGTTTTTAAATGGCACATATGAAGAAGAGGCATTCCATGCCAGATCTGCACTCCATCTACTCTGATGTTCCACCTTTGATGTTTGTCAGTACCAGATACTTCACAGTATCTGCCTTAACCCACTGGTTAACTCCTACTAATAGCCTTATTCCCCCTGTGAGCTAGAGCTTAATATAAAGTGCCCTTCATCTTATTAAAGTGAGCAGAAACTGTTCAGATGCGTCTCAGATTCCATATCTCAAGCCACTGACTCACTTGAGCATTAAACATTTAGTAATTTCTCCAGACTATGTTCATGAATACATCTGAGCACACATCTACAGCTGTTTTCAGGGAGTTAGCTGACATCTCCACTGTTCTAATAAGGACTTTCCACCCGCGAGATGGAAGGACTGTCCTTCTTTTAGCAGAACTAGAGAAATTTCAGAAAGCAAAGCTCCCAAGGACCATGGAAGTGTAGTTTTTAGTTCATTTCCCTCAAAAGGTTTATGTATTCTTTTACAAAAAAGGGAATTTTTACCACATACATATACATTTTCCAAATCTCACTTTGAAAAGGAATTTGAAATCAATGCCCCTAATGATACCCCCAAACACCTCATGAATCAGTGACATATGTTCCCACAGTGACATTACACTGCTTTGACAGCGGCTTTGTCAGCAAGGGTGAACAACTAAGTCATAAGTCAGCTCCCAACCTTGATAAGCTCAAGACAGTCATGCCAGTCAAGATCATCAGTTGATAAACTGGAAACAGTGCTCTCAGAAATAATATATTCTTTATGGCTCACAGTAGATTGCCTCATGGTCTTTCTCTTTGCTAAAATATGCTGCTCTTCATTGCCACTAATGAATTGCCTCCTTTTGTAAAAACCCAGTAATAAAACGTGAGGTTGATGTTTTCCAAAAGCACAAGCTAACTTGAATTTTGGCTGTTTTGCTCTCACTCTCCCTCCCACTGCGCAGATCTCTAGTCCCAATACTGTTGTTCGCACCTCAAGGCAGATGGACCAGCTGAGTTCTGATCCACCTGAAACCAGAAAATTTGCTTTACTGGGGGGTCCTATTCACTTTCGTATGGCTGAGGTCGCACAGATAACAGTCCACCTTTTCACCTGAATTCCAATGGCAGCTCTTACTTAAGGCCAGAATGTTCGAGCAGCAGCCTTCACTTAAGCCTGGCTTATGGTGTCACAGAAAAACATCCTGATGACTTCATGACAACTGCAGAGTTTTGCTCACTTTTGAACTCAAAGAGGGAACAGTAATATCATGTTCTTATCAAAACACTTCAGTTGAATAAATTATTTCTGTTCACCTCACAAAACCAGAAGCTGCTTCCATGCAGCTTTCAATGATAGTTTTTCTTAACCAATCTCCAATTGTGTAGCACAGAATGTATAGCAATTTTAGAACTTTCAAGTATATTGGAAATAAAGTTACAGTGCACCATAGACATGCATTTCTCCCATTGTTCAAGACAAATAAAAAAAAACCCTAAAGCCACCCCAAAATCAAACACATAACCAAAAGTCACCCACAACTTGCTCAGAAGTCTTACATAATTTCAAACCCCTGAAAACTTACACTGTGACCAAGACTTTGTGCAGGACAGCCCATCAACGGTAAACTGACTCCATTCTAACAGTACCACACAATTCAGAACACATACAAACAGTAGACAGTCAAGAGTATGATTATGTGAAAATTGCTGTAATGCTCCTCTGACAACACTCCAACTGAGACATCTCCCTGAGCAGTGAACAGTTGTTGCAAGGTATTTACATCTACTTCTTATCTTGGAAAGGGCTCCCAGTCTAAGGCAGTGCTATAAAAGGATGACATACTACTAGTAATGTCCAAAAAAACATCAAAACAAACCAACCAAACAAACAACAACCCCCCTGCAAACAACCAACATGAGTTGTATTGGGAAACACTATGTTTTTTAACAGTTGGAAGGTAAATAAGAAAACTTTAAAATTTTCCTTGTGGACTCAACCATACAAATTTCAGGCCAGATCTTCAGAGGAAAAGTTTTGCTGCACAGAAACCTCTGCACTTTGCACTTTTGCTGAACCTTTCACTAAGAGACCAGACAATGCCCAGAGACTGGACATCTCTCCATGCACATTTGAAGACAGTTACGCATGCGTGGAATAAGAATGAGGGAAGTTGATAGGCTCCTGAGCAAGAATTACCTGTATGGTATGGAAAAACAGCAGCTTCCTTCCAATTTGTTATTAGCAATTTGAACCAATCAGTTTTTAAAGTGGGATTTGGATATTTCTGATGACAGTTTGTTTTTACACACAGGAACATATCAGATACTGAAATACTGTGTGTTTTGGAAACAAGATTATCCTCAGCAAAAAAGGCAGGAAATTTAAGAAAAAACCAGAAGGAAATATTGCACTTATCTAAACTATGGCATTAACCTGGGAAACTACTTCAGTATAAACTTGTTCCAAGAGTTGAGTAATACCCCTGAGAAAGCACACATTTCTAGTAATAGGAGCAACTCAATGATACTGGCTGGAAGAAAATTCAGATAAGGATCACAGTTTTCCTACCACTGCATTACCCAATCTGGGGTTTAGAAACACATCCTCCTGATATTGTATTTCTCACATGCTGTATTTAGCATTATCCAGGAATACAGGTAAGATACCAGTTAGCTGGAAGCCTATTTTGTTTGATAACAAATCTTATGCTCTCCAGACTGTTTAAAAATTGGGTAATGAGCTTGCAAGCTCTGTTCCACTGCATGAGAGGATCTTGGTCTCCTGGCACACACAAGTGCAGGGAGAGGGAGTTTCTCCATACATAACTGCACTTGGTGTCACTGGGCCATGTGACAGGGATATGCTGCTGGGACCATATGCTGAAGTTCAAAACAGACTCTTCAAAGCACAGACATGCCAAAGCAACCAAGGTCAGAGTCACAGCACTGCAAAACACACCGTTAATGTCTCTGACAGGTCCAGATTTAAAAAAAAAAAAAAGAAAAAGAATTAAAGCCTGCTGTAAACTTTCCATAACAGATTCCACTGGTTCATCACAGTTATTCATTAGCAGGTAAATAACAATTGATTTCAATGTCCCTCTACATGTACTGACTCAATAAACCATTTCTGCCCTGATGAACTACAGCTGTCTCCAAGATAAATAAACCAAACCTTAAAACTACATTAGATCACATCTATGCTAGCATAACTATTGCAGGTTTTGTCTGGTGGCATAAGTCAGTGAATGCCAGGAACTACTTTATGCATGTTTTACTTTTCCCTAAATTTAGGGAAAAGGATATATATTAGGTTTTGCAGTCAATTTTAATATTCATAATAATAGTTAGGACTTAGAGAACACGTCTCATTTAAAAACATGAACTAATTAAGAAACAAGAAGTGGAAGCTACTAGAGCAGAGCTGAGTCAAGCCAGACTTTTCTCCTGTGGGTCACATACCACTGCCTGAAGTATAACATGCCTTTTCTGTTCCAGTCTAGTTTTTACCCTAAAACACCTTATGTGTCTCAATCTCAGAAGGCAGAGAGCACGCTTGATGTCTTCCACATCTGTCCACAGCTGGCAGCACATTGTTTCCGACTAGAAGGAATCCGTTCTATCCCTGTCAGAGAATAGTACTAAAGAAAAGAGAAACTGAGTGCTCCCCTAAAAGCAAAACCCCATTTCTCACTCTTTTTGCAATATTACCAGCTATCTCCTTCTATATCTGTTTAATCCTTGCTGTCCACAGATGTCACTCAAATCCCAAAATTTACACACCTCATCTTCCTTGGCATCTTGGGCCTAGGTTTCCAGTCCAGTACACATTCTTGGGGTATCTCACCACCCAGATGCCCCAGCATTTTTAGTTTTATTTTTTTAAAACCTATTTTCTTTCTTATTCCATCCATCAGCACTAATCATCCATACTTCTGCTTGTACATTCCACTTCCAGTCTCTACCCCTCTTGAGCTTGAGAGCAGTGATTGCATCAAATTGGGTATAGTTACATTTGGTAGCTCAGTATCCAGAAATGACAGGCTCCAGCCATTTGAAATCTCCATTTAAGCTTCCTGCTGAGCTTGCAGGCTTACAGAGTCAAGGATGCACCGAAACTTAGATGGACACTGTGCTGCCAGTGATTGACTTATTTGTGTCAGTGCCTCGCACCCAGAGAATACTTCAGTGCACAACTGGATGCACAATCTGTGATGATCTCGCACCAAGCTGTGTGACGTGACATGCCAAGTCAAGGCAGAGGATGAACGGTTCCCCTCCCACCCTATATACACAGATGTAAACAGCCTGTATAGGGTGGTTTCACAAGTTATGCAGCTGCTGACTCAGGAACTCATTTGTCCAAGGAACCATTTGCACACTAAAGAAATCTTTATTACGCTGGAGGTTGAGAACACCTCTCACATCCTGCATTATTTTTCCTAAAACAGGAAGCATCAGGTCAGGCACAGCAGCAGTCTGGCCCAGTGCTCCACGATGAACAGCTTGCTTGTGATGGATCATGGTGGCTGCACCAGAATACTTTTGTTATCCTGCTTCTTCTCAAACACTGGTCTAAGCTAATTGCAACACATCCAAACAGGTCTACACTAACTTACAAGCTGTGTATGTTTTTGAAGCACTTTTCTAAGCCGTGAATAAAGTGTAGCATTTCTTCACATGTAAGCAGGTCAGACTATTTTTCAAGAAGACGTTACAGTACAGATCATCCCTGTGTAAATGGTCTAAATCACATTTGGCAGTAAGTGTGGAGGCACTTACAGACAATGGAACACTGGTTTGTACCTTCTCCTTAGCAGGAGAAAGGTATTTCTTTAATCAAAGAAACATTTGGTTCTTACAGTGAATATTGTTTCTAATAGAAGAGCACTGTGCAAAAAGGCAACAAGTATCATTATGCTTTATTACTCATATAAGCAGAGAGGCAAGGGAAAAAAAGGGGGGGTAGCTGTGGCATGGGACAAAGAAAACACAGCAGCAGCAAAGCTCAGAAAAGGAGAAAGCTTGGCTCAACACACTGGAGATGTAACTGCTTACAAAAATGCAATGTGTGCAAAAAATAAAGTCAAAGAGTATCTTAACTCTTAAGTGGAAGAATAGGAAAAAATTAAGCACAAGAACTTGCAATTTGGATGCCAAAGAGTGATTCTTTTGAAGGATTTTTTTTTTTTTTTTTTTGGTGACTTATATGTGTTGAAAGACATTCGAAACTACATGCTGGCAATATATCAAAAGAAGCAATGCTGAACTGGCCACTCTGAGTTTTTTGTGCCTTGCCTTCCACCTCTCCTTTTTTTTTTTTTTT
>VYXB01010182.1:31457-70291 GCA_013397135.1 Pachyramphus minor | reverse complement strand
TCTTTTTTTTTTTTTTTTTTAAATAAAAAAAAAAAAGAAAAAAAAAACAAAAACAAAAACAAAACAAACTTGGCACATTTTGCCTCTCCTCACCTTCAGTGTTAGATAGATGCCAGAGTAGCAGTCGGGATTAAGCAACAGCCCCACACTGGTACCTTCGGAAATGAGCTTCAATGCCCTAATTAAGCCAATATGTCTTTGGCAATGTCTATAACCCTTACACCGTCACAGCAGTGAGAATCATGCAATCATGAAATCTAAGGAGGAAAACAGATGGTCTTAAATAAAAAACTTTGCATGTAATTCCCTTGCAACATTGTGTGAGGTCTCCAACTTGATAAAAAAAAAAAAAAGAAAGGAGCAACACTGAAGAGATCTTTGGTTTTGAACTCCTGTGTTTAATTTCGTTCTCAGATTAAAATGAAACACAAAGATACAAATTCAAATGAGCACACCAACATATTAGTGTATGCCACAGAACTGGGATGCAGCTTAGTAAAAGTGGGATAGCTCTCAGAGGACAGCAATGCACTGATTTGCATTACTGCATTTCATTCTCAGCAAGATGCTGTCAGTTAATGCAAAGGGAGCACTGTGGGCCTCTTCAGGGGTAACCACAGGGGCACAGGCAAAAAAATGGACATGTCAGCAGTCAGGGTGCTTGAGGTCAGGACTGAAGCAAACTCCTATAGTTTTCTAAGGAGCCCATGTTTAAACATGTCAAAGAACACTTCAAATTCTCGACCCACTGACTGGAACCACACACACCAGGAGTGACTGCAAGGGATGCTGAGTGTTAACAACAGGTTTTCAGCAGAGCCAAGTACATGGAGCCATGTATCTGCAGACGGTTGCTTCATGGTGAGGTATACCTGGCAACTGGGAACAGCATGGGGGTTACAGGGAGAAGGAAAATGTCACAGCAAGCTCACAGACATTATCTAAACATTATCTACCCCATGATAAAGCTTCCAAACAAATTTCATCAGCACATTGTTACTAAACTCCATTGATTTGGAAAAGAAAACAATTAATGCCAAAGCCAACATCTGTGACATCTTTTAATATGATACAGCAAACCACAGGAGTGTAACTTAATAGTTGAGCATTTTGAAACACTATAAATTTCATCGGAACACTGGAGGCGAAGTGTTTAAAACTTGAGTGAAAGTCAGCCAGTGCACAGGCTGGTACTACGACGTGCACCTCATGCTGCTGCTGTAGGAGTTGTCACACTAACATGAACAAATAGATATAAACTCTGAAGTCTCGGGAGGATACCTGCTGTAACCTGATAGTAATAAGTGATTCATTCAATGCATAAAGAACTAGAATCTGCACACCAAATGCAAGCGATACCAACAGTTAATCCCACTTGTTCACCCTGAGCCTGTGTAACAGTTTGTCTCCCCAATAAGATACAACTTCCACTCAGCTTTACCTTCTCCAGTTTCGGCAACTCTGCCTCCTCAGTAACAGTAAGGTGTCTTAGTCATGCCATCACATCTGAAGCTCATGGAATCTAATGTCAACCAGCAACTGGCTTTGTTAGGTACTGACAGCACTTCAGATATGGCAGCATCCAAGCAACAGGCTCTGAACAAGTTCAGTGCTGCTTGTCCGTGGGCAAGTAGCTGTGCATTGCCTTCTTTCAGGCATCTACTGCCAATTTCTCTCGTTTTAAAAAATCTGGGAAGCCATCTAAGGTATGTCAAATTTAATCACCTAGTTTCATAACCTGGATGGATACTTTTCAAAGGCTATTATAAAACCTAGAGAGCTCCACAGAATCAGCATGGTGTTGATGCCAACAGCAAAGTTAACTAAGTGAGTCGATCCAATCAAATCCAAATCTCACTTTGTGGTCATACCTGCAGAGTATTTTTAGGATTCTGAAAACACTACTGGACATCAGAGAACACAAAATAGCCAAATCTAATCTTTCACTTATTGGGTCTTTTGAGGTGGGAAGAAGGGAGAGTAGGCTTGCAAAATGTGCCATGCAAGTCCGGTAACCAAAATCTAAAAGTAAAGTACTTTTCCTTAAGTGTTCAGAAATAACAAGGACTCCTTTGACATCTTTCACGAGGAGGGAAATAAAAAAGACCCAAGGACAGATGTGAAATATGTTTGCTTTACACACTTTCTTCTCACTCTTGGGAGTCATTCCTCTTCAAAAGAAAAAGAAAAAGAGATGCAGGGGAGCATGCCACAAGGCAGAGAAAAGACTGCCATTGAGATAACATATGAAAGTCTGTCTTCACCATTCATCATCCTAAAGTTCTGGGTGGCTTAGAGCCTCTGCATGAAACTGTTATTGCCTCTGAGGAGGAAGAAGGAAGAAGGAATAAATTGCAGGAAGAAAGATAGTATGCAGCTCTGTGCATTACTTTTATTGTTGTCCAAGAAAAGAAATACCAGAACCAGGCTTCTGGCTGTTGTACCAGAACACACAACAATCAGAGATATCATCATAAAACACAGTTTGACAAATTTTGGAGCATCCCTTACTGTACAGCAGAACAGCATACAGGACTCGGACCAGTAACAGCCAGAGAGCACCTGTTGCAAGAGGTGGGACACTGCCCTGCTGGCTGCTTTAACCACCAAACAAGGACTGTAGCCTTAGTCCAGGAGAAAAACAATTGGATATTGCATGCTACCAGGTATATTTATCTTGCTGAGGCATGTTTCTTCATGTGCTTCTTTCCTACTTTCAAATAAATATATTGATAGGGGAAGTCATCTCATTACAGAAGAAACTCACTCCAAAACAAGATGGTCAAACACAGCAGTCCCAAGCCAGGCTATATGCAGGCCTACTGGATTGAGTGGATAGTTCAGACTTTCATTTAATGGCCCCCTGAAAGTTTTCAAGATGATCAATTTAGACCACCTCTAGACTCAGGCTGAAAAACCTCATCTCAAAAGTGAGCCCATCCCTACCACATATTAAGTAAACAGAATCTTATTTGTGAGGGAAGAAACCCATGGTTGGTGGCCGTCAGACAACAAGGATCCCTCAGTTTTTTCATATCCTTTTGCAGCAGCTTGTAAGGCTACTTGTAAAGAAAGCAGCACTAAAGAATTAGAGTGGAGAAACCAGAATGGGAGATCTGAGCAAGTGACAGGAATGGTTTCAAAGAAAGTTAGTTTGCAGCAGAGTAATTACACACTCAGTGCTGAAACAAGCGCCTGTCACCCTGACATCCAGCTACTCCACATTCCTCTGGGGCTAGGAAACATCTCTCACTACTAAAAAACTTCCACTGGCTTCTCACACTGAAGATAAGGAGTCATTTCTACAGGGTCCTTGTTTTAAGAACTAGATTACCACTAAGCGACCCATTGACCTTGTGCTTTTTTGACCACATAGTGAAAAGGTCAACTTGAATTATTTTTCAGTAGAAGAGTTCATAATAAAAACTTTTGAGCTCTTCCAAGAGTTGACAGTGCACCACTCTAGACAATATTTACATGTGTTCAGCAGATGCTTGGCTGGCATTAGTCTGTGCTCTGCTTTCAGACAGATCTCTGCAGCATTCAAAATGAATAACTGCTATGATTCACCAGGGGATACTGTTTATTTTCTTATTGAATTTATGCGGAACTTTTTCTGCTTACAAATTATCTATGAATATCCTTAGTTCTTCTATGAATACTGTCCATTAGTCTCTGCCTATTTAGTCACGCATAAGTGTTCACAAGTAGACAAAAACCCAAATACCAAGTAGTTTTAAAAAAACCCATAAAAGTTCTTTGTTTCTGTAGTCAGAGCACACTGCTTCTTGAAAGATGTTTTAAGTTCTCCCTGGCACAAATGTGATAGTCAAACATATACTCAGTAAACGTAAAGCAAAGCTGGGGTACTTTTTCTTGTTCAGAGTTAATTTCAAATATGGTCCTTTTGGAATGCCAGGAAGCAAGCAGAGACTCATAGTTTCTGTGGGATTTTCATATTATTACCTTATAAAGTAGCCACTTTATGTATGTTGTAGCTAACTCATAAGCTGGAATTTTTTTCACTTCTACCTTAGAGGTCAGGAAAGCTATAGGTAGGCCAGGAAATAATTATATATTTCTGTCAACCTGAATACTGTAGCTGATCTCAGAAGACAAGTTACACAAAATTCATCCACAGTCTCCAACGAAAATATATATATACATATGCACACCAGTGAGACAGAGATTTCAATATCAGACAGACTGTTCCTTTTATACTGACCACAGATTACATCATGTTGGATATCTCACCAGAACTTTGAATCCAAGCTAAAGAAAGTTTTTTTACATCTTCACAAAGGGTCAAGAGAGACTGATACTGAGAGTCAGAGTAGGCTTTCAATACCATTTCAACAAAATAAAATAGAATAAAAAATCCCAAGTAATTTTATGAAGCAACTTTAAGGGAACCAGTAAAACTCAACTTTATTTCTATCCTCCTCCCCCTTAAAACAAATGTTGACCCCACTTTATCAGCACAGAAATATGCTCTTGACCTGATCCTAGGCAGTGAGCCTGTGTAAACTAAACACTAAGGTATGAATCTTAGACAAAGGATGATGGCATTCATGCAGAATTTACATTGAGCCCTCTTTGCTCATGTTTTCTTCATTCTCAATTTGTGACCTCAGGACATAGCACTGGAATTTTTTTAAGGTAGCGGCCTACAGCTGTTCCATCTCTGGCATTTCCGCAGAGCTGCCATTTGCAGATAAGCTATGCCTGCACATTCCAAGCTCAAACTCCTTTGCTTAGAATTCACTAAGCGGGCGGTTCAATGCTCTAAGATATCTGTTCCTATTTTGAAATAGTATGAAACTCATGGCTTTTGATGGTAGGGCAACAGAAACACTAGAACACCAAAGCAGATGGGTTCAACTACAGGTAATGGTTTTATTTTGCCAGAGACCCCAACACATACACATTAAAGTAAGTTTTTCTTCTCAAGTGTGTGTCCTAGTGACAGCAATTCAAAAATAATTTAGAACCAAACACGTAATTATGTGCATTTATTTCAACCTTCCATTAGTGGAGATAACAAGATGAATAGTGAAATGCAAACTTTAACAATCCTGTAATTACAGCCACTGAACCGTATGTTATTGAAAGAATTGTGCAAAACCCAGATGCAAAAGAATCAATGGGGTATGTAAATAGAAATGAAACAGTAAAATAATCAAGTGATGAAGAAGTAATGTGCAGCACTAAATAGTTTCTCAGCATCTCTTCCTATAATGTTTAACAAATTCTTGGGTTTTGCCCCTCAGTTTATCACTTTTTCCACTACCATGTATTGTTCAGAAGTTATTCTTGTAAGCGGACTAGCAGAAAATACTCTGATACCTGCAGGCTACAATTGCCTGTAGCCAAAATTATAGGAATACTGTGGGATCTTCTGAGCATTCAGTTTACACAGATGAGAAAGGCTTAATTATTACAGTTGACGAGAAATAGAACCACTTCTTACCAGGACCCAGGCTTAGCCCATGACAAGTGGCAGTCTCCTGAATTCCAGTGACCGAGCTGCTGCACTCACAGCAGCTCAGAAGTTAGCCTACCCCTGGGGTAGACTGGCTCTAAGAGCCAAACTACAGACACCAAAGGCAGAAGACTGTCTTCCAGAAGCAAGTTATCTGGTACTGAAGTTTCCATTAATACACAGCACAGCCAACTATTTTAGCAATATTAACTCATGACTAATTTTCTTTATGATGAATAGAGACCAGGAGGAAAGGACAAATTGTTCTCCTCTTTTTCCCCAGAAGAGCTATTTTGTGACATACAAATATCCTTATTTCAAGCACTCTGAAGCTATTTTAGTCTACAGAAGAAGAAACATGCCACCTGGATTTTAAAACTCCTAATGCGTCTTAGCCTCCTGTGAATGGCTTCTACTTGATTTAACCTATTGTTTGCCTTTTGATTCTCATGGCACAGAGGCAAATGAGCTCTTTAATCCCAAGTGTCTCTCCCTTCTTCACAAACACTTCAAGGAAGGAAAACAAGAAACTATACTAATATCTAGCAGTGCAGCAAAAATCCTGAACCCTGTCCTAGCATTCAAAACACAGCTATTTAGTCAAATTCCAACAGATCAATAAAGGCAAATGGTGCCTCAGGGTGTGACATGCAAGGTTACAGATACATCATAGCCTTTCTACTCCTGAAAGCAAGAATGCAATGCCATCCCCACTAGGTATTTGGGAGAATAGGAAAAAATTCACTAGCCTAGACACTAGCCAGCATCAGTAAGCCAGCATTAATTACATAACCTATTTTCAGGTCAGCACTCACAGCTTGCAGTGCCCACAATACTGCTTCTCCACAGAGTGCTCTGTTTGTAGCAGCTCATCATCAAGCTACCCTACAACATCCATTTTATTATCCTTGCCTTCCTAATGTTACAACTGGCTAGATTTACCATAATATGGTTTTTTATCATTCAAAGACCTTTTTGCTAGGACCCTACTTAATAGTCTATGTTCGGTATTATAGCCCAAAGATGAGACAACTAGGCAGCCCAACCTCTGATCTTCCAAACCTCACAAACCACTATGCTACTTGTCACAACCGTAATTTCTCCTCTTCTAAAAGAAAAATCCCCAGTCCCTTCTCTCTTAAAGTTCCTACCCTAAATAAGTAAGCCTTCTTACCACTCACCAATATTCCCAGTATCTTTCCAGCTTCAAAATCCATACCTTCTCCCTGCTAAACAGCTTCACAGTTTTCCCATCTGCCCAGGCTGCCCTCTACTCCAGCATCAAGATGCAGCTGATTACTGAGTCCCAGCTGGAGGAAATAATGAAGCTTTCTTAACCTTTGATGGGCTGCAGCTGAGATGTTTTCCCTCACAAATACTGAACAACTTCAATGCATTTTCTGAGTAGGACCAGAGAGTTTATATAAACTAAGTGTATTAAAAGTTATGCATGCCATATTTTACATCATTATTGCTCAGTGGGTCTTACTGGGATATATCACTTATTTTCTTCCAGGCAGGCACACAGCTCTACACATGACAGATCATCACAGTGTACCACTGAGACTCTTTCAAAGCGAACAGAGAACAGCACTGAGGACTTTTGCAATTTGTTTCACCAGGTTTTGGCATGATTTAAGGAAACATTTCATTCTACAAGTTTTAAGTGCTTTTTAATAAGTAGAAATATGTCCTTGTTTGTCAGGTTTCAAAACTTTTGTTGATATTAAAAATACACAACCAACAGCTAGATATATGCCCAGGAGATATCTATCAAAACGAAATTCCAGTGAAAAACAGAGTAATTTTTATTTACCCTCCTTCTCCTTCACACTAGTTAATTACTCAATACACGTCAATTCAACAGTATCTAATGAAAATATCCTCCCTAAGGAGGGAGGTGTGCCCACCTAAGAATGCCCTGCTTAGAGGTGAAAAGACAACTGATGGTGGAGTAATCTTGGCTCCACAAGAGTTGGCAGAGACTAAACTCCTTCCACCTTCCATTAATAGGTTTGAACACATCAGTTTGATTAGATATACAACTAATGCTGGCAGAAGAGAAACTCAGACTGGACTAATTAAATTGAAATGAACATAGGGAGCCCAACCCCTCTTCCCAGGTAGTTTGAAATACACAATATTATATATACTTTGCTTGTAGACAGATGGCAGACTCTGAACTCCTTTAGACCTCTTTTCTCAGATTCAGTGAAAATAAAGGATAAATGCAAACTCTGTGTACAACTAAAAGATCAGAAATATAACTTCATTGCAACAGTCTGATTCTAAAATGTTATCTATAAATAGCAACCAATTCACAGACTGCTTCTGCCTTTAATCCTGGAGCAGTTAAGCATTGGTTACCTCTTTTACATACTTTCATATATACTTTATCTAAGTTGGTGCAATAATATACCGTTTTTGGTATTTCCTCTCCCCAAACGCTGGAAGTGAACTGATTTTCCAAACATCCAAGAGCCCAGAGCTGATTTTTTCATATTTACAGACCGAAAGTAGATGCATTAAGTGAACAGCTTGGGAAGAGCTCTCTCCCCATGGCCCTTCCTAATCGTTCCCCCACCTGCTTAAGCATGCAAATTTTACTTCTCCGGGAACAAAACTGAGTCAAAAGCAATACTAGCTTCCCAGCCTTCTTCAGCCACAGTTGACAGGCAACCCTCTTCCTGGTGTCCCCATGTTATTTTACGTAGAGGTAGCACCAACAGTCCCATCCAGAGGAGACTCACTTCCCATCCATGCAATTTGTTCAGCAATAAAGTAGATACAAACAATTCTGGAGCTTAAACTGGGAAATGGGAAATTATGATCAAATGACCCCTAAAGGATATACTTAAGCCAATATAGTAAAGTCAGAGGAAGAAGATAAAGAAAGATCAACCATGATGCATATTAAAAAGCCACAGTATTGCTAGTGGATTTCTTTAGTTTTTATGAAGTTCCAAACAGAATTTCCAACTGTTCAAAAACTTAAGATGGTATCAAAAAACTGTATACTTCTCTTTTGATCACAATAGCAGCAGGCCTCTTGTAGAAATTAAACTTTGTTAATAATTCTAGTAGCAAATATGATTTAAGACTTTACTTGTCCTGGCCAGTAGGTACACAACAGACATAGAAAATACTGCATAGCTAATTAACACCCTTTTTTGCTTGGACTAAGCCACAACAAGGTGCAAAGTACATATCTAAGAAGGAAGAAGGAGGAAAGAAAACACCTATGCATGGAGGGAGAAAAGAAAAAGATTAGATAAGGGTGGGGGAATAGCAGAGCAAGCATTTTAGAAATCTGTATTAAAATCTTTGCTTAGTTGGCTGGGTGAGAGGAGGTTAAGAGAAAGGCAAAACCTGTTTCTGAGCTCCCGTTTACCTCAGTAGATAAACAAGTTTGGATTAAAGGCAGAAAAGAAGCTGAGATGTCAGCATACTTCAAAAGCAGAACATTTTACTCAGTACACTTGCCATTAGTTGCATTGCTTCTAGCTCTCTCTCTCTCGCACATATTCCTCACTGATTTAGCTTACAATGGTATCAATGACAAAATTGAAGTTAGTGGGTAAAGCCTCATGGAATAAGTCTAATTCATGCAGCATAGACATGCTGTTCCCTAACTACACCAAACATTACAGTTGGGTAATTTTCTGCACAAAACCAGAAAAATAAAAAAGACATTCTTAGTATTTTTTTTCTTTCTTCCCCCATACATTTTTTTTCTAATCTGTCTTTATGTGGCAGAAGGAAAAATAAACTATCAAAATTAATTTGGGTGGTGTGGATACCGGAAGGGAAAAAAACCCATTGATTAAATTTTATATATACAAAGCAAGTCTGAAGCCAGATTATTTTTTGGTATTAAAAAACTATTAAAGTAAGTAAACTAACCAGGCCTAGAACATCAAATAATCTAAACCCATACATGAAGTATTAGAGCTGTTCATCTCTCTTTTCTGCTTTTTGGACCCTCTTCTCTTTTTCATGTATCCTGTTTCGTGCTGACATCAGGAACGAACAGTAGGGTGACATGACAATAGTCTTCAAGTACCTGAGGCTGCTTCAAAGAAGGAAATAAACTATTATCCTCAACCAGGGTGCATAAGACAAGAAATAACAAACTTAAGCTGTGGCAAAGGAGGATTACGTAAGATATATGAAAAGGTTTTCCATACTTAAAATACTGGAGCCCTGGCAAAGACTGCCTGGTGAGGCTGTTGACTCTCTGTCACTGGAAGTCTCTACAAGCAACCTAGATCACCATTCATCCAGAACAACACATGTACCGTTTATCCAGTCTTGATGAAGAGAGATGATTTCTCAAGGCTTCTTCTGACCGAGAGATGATTTCTCAAGGCTTCTTCTGATCCTGTGATCTCACAAGGTAAAAATGGTCTGGATTGGGTCTGGTAGGTACTTGTAAAACAGATCAATGGAAAAATCAGCTGTGGAATAATTCCTGAGAGTTCTCACTACTAATCAACAATTAGCCAATGTCTCAACCAGGCACTGTTTTACAAAAAGTAGCAATAACTCTATAAAAAAGGACTTCTGATGACTTTAGTATATTTAGGTTGTTTCCTCAATCCCAACTCTAAGTTGAAGTCTCAGCTACAACCCATTGTTTAGGCTGTTTGCAGTTTATTGTCTTAGTAAACCCTTAGATCCCAATTAATTACAGTGGGTGCTTCAAGAAGCATACTGGACACAGATCTTAATCTAAATAGTGCTTTGAAGTGGCCAGGAAATAGAGAGTTGATCAGTAGTACATGATGGGGATACATTCCCAGCTACAGCAAAAACAAGTAGCTCAACAACAGCACACAGAAGTGAAAATAAGGCAGACACACATCTATTAAGCAGAAATAAGATTGAGAGAGAGAGATGGCTGCATTTGCTTGTTTGGTTTTGTACCAGTAACCAGACTTGAGTTTTAAAGTCATATAAAATATAACCCTGGAAACTTTACCAAACCAGCTGCATTTTGCATGCAGTGCCCTCAAAAAGACCTAATGAAAGTTGAACAAGACAAACACGTTTTTATGAAAGGAAACCTCTTTGCTTGCTTGGAGGCTGTGCATTTCTACTGCATTAAGAACACTCAAATTACATCTTGAATCATTCTCCCGAAGCAGCAAAAGGAGGAGATTCTCACCTCAGTGTGATCTTTCCTATCTTCCTAGATACACTCACTTCATTTCTGTAAGGAACCCTGCCAGAAAATGAAACAAACAACAAAAATTTCTCTCTTCAGGTTTGGAAGGCAGATCATGGTAAACACCATAGACTCAAAATGCCACAACAGAAGCAGATCAAAGGCAACATAGACAAGAAGTTCTACAGAAAAATCTCTAGAAATTAGTTGGAAAAAAATGTTTGAGAGTCCAGTCCAGTATAGTCCTTTCTTCATTTACTGTCACAGAACACAACCTAATTTTGCATAGTCATATATGTATAAAGTATTCTAGAGATTATATGATGTCATTTACTTTTACCAGATTTCTAGCTAAATGACATCTGCCAAGAGAGAAAATAGAGTTTCCTGTAGTCCTGAGACACCTTGATTAAACCCAAGTGCAGCCTGCTAACCGTAACATTAACTGAGCACTTTGGCTCTAACATCACAGTTGTTATTACAGGACTGAAGCTGCTCTCTTCAGCTGTACTGCTGATATATACATATATACAATATTGGTCACACCAAGCACACTGGAATGCTAAGCACCATATGAAAATCAAAATTAAAAAAACCCTGGAATTGTCTTCTGCTTAGACCAATGCCAGGAAAGATTATCTCCACTGCCTGCATGGGAGTTACACAGAAGAAAGATTTGTGTGAGAAGGAAGTCAGAAGCAGTCTTGCACCAAAAAGACTTTAGCAGGTGGACTGTTATCAGAGAAAGTGGGGCTCACGTAGTGTCTCACTGGGCTTCCAGAAACCTCAGACAAATATTAACAATTCTGCAACTTACTAATTGAGATAGGGTTACTGGCAGGATCCATATAACTCCAAGAGAAGCCAGTATCAAGGAGGAGCAGGGCAGGGAGTGATTGGAATAAACATCACAAATACATGGTGTTTTCACACTCATATTTACATAAACTGCATACTTAGCACATGAAAGAAGGAAGTGATCACAGAAGAGAATGAAAGACTGAAGTCAGATGGGAGGAGTGAACTCAATACAACCCTACAGAGACTCGAGCAAATCTAAGGGAACAAGTGGAGACACTAGAGAAAGGAAAGGCAGAAATTTTATATTGCTTTTGATTTACAGAAGATGACACACTATTAAGATTCTTTCAAGTGTATTTTTCCTAAGCAGCAAAAAATATCAGCATACAGATATTTTATTTCTAGCAACAAAGAAGTTTTAGTGCCTAGACCTGGACAGGCACATTACTGGGTATCCAATATTGTTTGTGGCTTTACTGGTGCATTTATCAATCTGCAGACCTATGCATCTCTCACTAGAAATCACTCTGGGTATACAGTGTACCTAGTTCTTATTTACACTAAGGCTGCATTATTCATTCAGTGTAAAGGTTCCTTATTCTGTGTGTTGTCTCTATACATCTTCTACACCACCATCACTTTGTGAAAAGACCTTAGAATAAATGAGAATCATGTCTGTAGGTTATAACCAATTATTGTACTTTATTTTTTTACTGTGGACATTATTTCATTTCATTACTGTCCTGTTTTCTCATGATATCTATTGCTAGTGACTGCAGTGAGAACATTACATTAATTTTATTTTCACCCTGGACTCATCAGAAGGCTGTTCCACTGACAATATAAGGAAAACTCAAAAGTCTAGCCAGAGCAACTTTCCCCCTCCAAGTTTACAGTACATAACTATGAGATGTATCCGTATATAAGGTGCTCATACACAATCATGATGAGTATAATAGATGAATCAAGATGTAGATACTATACACAGGACAGCAATAAACCAATTATCCAGTATTAAATTAATAAATTGCCAGGGTCTGTAAATAAAATCTACCAGCTAGGATACAAACTGCACAGCTAGTTGCATCTGCTGTTAGTGTGCTCTCAGGAAAGTACTAGTGACCTCCTCAACTCCTTCCATTTCATTAGAAAACTCCATAAATTAGGCTTCTTGTATCTCATATGTGGAAGGAACACATCTTTCAAGATACTGCAATTATACCAATACTGTACTTGAAATCTACAGTTCCAGAATCTACTCTGTTGCCCCACTGATAATAACATAGTGCAGGCTTTAGTAGACTTAATACCCCTTTCAGGACACAGAGATACCATATACAGACATAAATCTTGTTACACAAGATGCAACTCCACACTTTCACATCAATATTTTTCCTATTTCCAGACCGCTCCCCACCTCCCCACCCCACCCCAATTTCACCCTGCAATGAATTATTTTGCAATTTCCTTTTTTAAGCTGTCTAAAGGATGGAGAATACTTCTGCCTGGGTGGTCCACAACTATTGAGAAAAAGATATTAAAAGAGAAGAGAAAGGAAAAGGGGAAAAAACAGCATGTGTGAAAAGAAAAGGGAAAATGTCAAAGATGGTGTGAGGAGTGAAAAACACAGAGGAAAGAAGAAAATATGTCAAAGCAAGTCTGCAATAAAAATTTAAGAAGGGGCAGGAAGGAGAAAAGATAATACATGTTTACTACAAGTTGATATATAAGACATATGATACACATTATAATCCCCCATTCTGAATGTTGGCAATTCATTATAATACAGCACCTCAAGTATCTCTTACATTTTTTAGTCTGATAAAGAATATAGATATTAAAAAGATAGATGCTGAAATATGGTATCAACATTTCCCTACAGCTACAAACCTCACTATCAGTACAGATAAACCTGTGCAAGGATACCTTTCTTATCAGAATACCAACAAACAGTTTAAAATCATGTTAGATTGAAAAGATCATTCTTATTGCAGCTCCATTATAGCAATCAGAAGAGCAGCAAAAACATATGTTGAAATCAAAACACCTTCACCTTGATAGTGGAATATTAATTATGTTCTGGGAATCAGCATTAAGAGGATGATTTCCCCTTGCTGACCTACGCCTGCTAAGATGCTGGGCTTCTAAGATTTAAGTACCAGAACTCAGGCCCAATCACACCCCTTTTTATACTTAGGGAATAGGTTTGTCCAAGTTCTGGTTATCAAGCCTTCTGAGGCCTGAAAATTATATCCAGTGAAAAGTGCCTTTCTTGCTGATAGGAGAATAAAAACCTGCTATTGACAGCAAGAGATCTAATCTATAGCCAACATTTCCACACTGAAGGAAACATGGTTAATTACAGAGTTTATGAAAAATTCTAGGGCAGCAATTAAAGGAAAATTAAGGATCATTAGTGAAGAACCTTCCTGTTAGTGAGCTCTATCTGGCTATGAAACTGTCTCTCCAAGGAAAATAGTTCATCGGTCATTTTTAACTGGAATGGATAAAAATTCTGCAGGAAGTAATGGAACTCAACACAATTCACTGAGAGCTTCAGAAATTCCTCATTAAGTCTTCTGAAGAGCTACAGCCTTAGACAGAGCATTCTACCAACAGTCTTAAAACCCCCAGGGAAAGATTGTAACTCTGAATAAACCGGAAACAATACACAGGACTATTTCACAGTGGAATAATACATGGAATCATCATTCACACCACATGTACTCACACACCACACTTGACATGGCTTAATAAGTCTTTCTCATCTCTAATTTACACAGAAATATTCATGTGGGCTTCCATTTTTATATTTCACGTTCATTATCTGAAATACCATTTATTGAGTTATACCAGTCCCTTCACATGAAATTAGGATAATTGTGAGAAATATCAGTATATTTTTCTGTAAATGACAACTTTGATTTGCTATTGAATTCCATGCTTTGTAGTTAACAGTGATAAAAGTAATCTTTATTTCTTGTATTTTTAATGAAATTGTTATAGATCTTTGTTAGTTCCTCGATTTTTTTTTCTTCCATGGTTAATCTAAATAGTCCACTAGAAAGCAGAATATCTTTGTTATTAGCTTACTTTTTGTTCTCTGGGGCAAGTCCTGTAATTTCTGTGCACTGTGCTTTCAACTCCTTGCACAGGGATGGGTAACATATTTGAAGGAAATCTCACAGATTTATTTACTACAAGGCTGTCAGAAAGGGGCAGATATAGAACAAAATTCAGAACTTGAGTTGCAAATTAGAGCCTCTTAAGTAGGTCCTAATTCCTTACAAGCTTAATTTTACTAAATTAACTTTTTTCCCATTCTAAACAGGAATATACTTCATTCACTGCGTATTAAAAAAAAAAGGAGGGCAAAAGATACAAGCTGATGGGTATCAATGGGAGGATTTCTTCAAGTATTACTCCCTATGAAGAGGAGAAGTTTGTCTTTCTATCCACCAAAACCTCAAGGGACTGTGCATAGCAAGGGTGTTTAAGAGATTATACTGCTTCTTGATACAATTTCCCACTCATTCTTCCTACTCATTCTTGTGCCTTCAAATATATGTGATAATGTTAGCAGTGGGAAACTAGTGTAAATTATTATTGGCCAAGTGAGCATTCACTTGGCATAAAGACTTTCTGTTTTATAATCCAATCTTTTCACAGCTCAAAATCCCATTTTCCTATTATCTTCTTCCACACGTCCTGGGAGAAATAGCAGACTCCATCTTTTAACTATTTCATGCTTTTCTGGCTGTGAAAATCAGAAGATAGTCATCACAGCATGGTGTGTCTAGCACACATGAGACACTAGCTGCTGGAATCTTTGATGAGTGATGATTTAAGAATGATGGATGGTCAGCATATGAGATGCAAGTACGCTTTTTGACCTGCCTCTTGAGAGATACTTTCCTGCTCTCATCAGCTGTAGAATCACACTTTATACCGTTATTTCAATTATAAATAATTAGTACTTAATCAATGTTGTCATAAACAGCCAAGCAAATGTCACAGACTATATTGAAGTTCACTGGATAATAGGTTTTAATGACTGTGGCTCCTAATCACAATAAAATATTCTCCCCTTATGTGTTATGAATCAGTATTTCCTCATGATGTTTATCTGGCTCATATGAACTCTCTGTAAATCATTTACCATTTGTTATAAATGGGACTAGATGAAATTCAACAGACAAAGTTGTGAAGGTTCTGAAGCGACGAGCATTTTGTGCTCAGCAGTCAGTCAGCTGTATATTTTTGCACAGAAATATATACATGCTCATGTCTCCTTTGACTTGAAACAGATAGTTACAAAACCTTATTGATTTTAATTGGAAGATTAGATACTCTCAGTGACTCCTATATGGGTGTAAAATAAAGAAGAGAAATCAGATTAGCAATTTCCAAAAGCCCAGCTATTCCAGAAATTCTCAAAGGCTTTCAAACTTTTGCACCGTCACGTCAGAAAAACTATGATAGAGTAGAGAATAGAGCTTTTTCCTTTAACCTAGGGAATAGCCTACACTGGTGTGATGACAGGGGGAAAAACCTACCAAGGCCCAGTTCAATCTCTGCTGTGACATAAGTCCTCTGAAATCCAAAGGTCTTGAATGAGGGGAAGGTGATGAAGATAAGCTTTTCTAAACTGCATCGTGGAACCTGCAACGGTCTGTCATGGTGGATGCTAGTTCGTGCACATCAGTATGTGAGCTGGGATCTCTATCAGTGCCTATCAGGTGTGGCCAGAGGTGCGCTTCAGGTGCACCTTTGAGCAATAGAGGGTAATCACCGGTGCTTGAAATTGGCTGCCTTTCTCTGATAGCAGTACATTGAACTGAATATATTTCAAACACACATACTAGTGCTTTCTGCAGGGAAAATGATCCTGGTAGAAGTCATATCCACCTCAGAAAGATGCAACAGAGCTGGAGAAGGGAAGAAAATGGCAAAATGGGGAAAGGAATATTTTTCCTACATAATTTATAATTACAGTTATGATAGACATTTTGCACGATACCACAAGTATAAATGGACTTAAAATGTCATGAAAGAAAATTCCACTGATGGTTTAAATGCAAAGATGTAAATAAAACATCTGACCTTGGAAGATTTTTTTTGGACATGGGAATGTATTTCAGAAAAAGGATAATTTTTGCACTGGTTTTATAATTTTTCTTAGTATTAAAATATTTTATTTTTAAAATCTGACCATAACTGGATATTATCAGGAACATCCAGCTGTGTATTAGAGCTAATTAACAGAGATTTTCCTTTAGTTCATGTAGCAGACAAACATATATTCTTCCATTCTAACCTACATACTACTGTGGACTTTCAAGTAACCATCATATAATATACTTTTTGGTATAATGCAGAACCTGAAACACTTACAGGAACCACAGTTTTGCTAAGTATACTTTAAAGTGCAATAACAATCCCATTATGTCAAAGTCAGACCAAATCAGAATTCTGATTTTGTTCAGTTTTGAACAGACAGTTCCACTCACTGTAATTTTAAGAGTATCCAAGAGTTAAGAGTAAAGGACTACAGTGTGTCATTGTATAAGCAAATGCATTTTTCATGCAAGGCCCTTGCTATAATGCTGACAGCATATTATGAATGTAAAAGCAAAGTCATCTTCATAAAAAAGCTAAGAAGAAAATAGATTTGTGGCACAGAGCAGAAATACCCTAGCTGTGGTCTGTAGAGCACAAAGGGTAGATAAGACATTTCTTGGCTGTCTGGGAAGAACAGCTTCATCACAAAGTTCTCCCTCTGTCTCCTTTTTTCCAATGACAGAATTGCATTAAAAAGAAAGATACAAATGTACACATTCCTAATCTCACTATTCCTTGCAAGCCATTGATATTGCTGTCCTGTGGGTTGAGAATCAGTGATGTCCCAAAAGATAATATATCTTTAAAATGTTTTGGAATCCCTTTAATAAATAATGCATATAATAGCATGAGAAATAATATAACTAAAACCTAAAAGGCACAGTTCAGGAGTTATCAGTTCAGCTGGATTAGAAGTTAAACCTTTAGACCTGAATAACTCAAACTAAGTTCCAGATCTGAACATAACTTCCTATGTACAATTCAAACAAGTTAATTAATTTTTAACATAAACACTTTTGCTTCTGTGTGAAAAAGACTATCTAGTACCAGGTTCGTCTATCCCACGATAAATACCCTAAAGAATATGTCTTATGTGATCTTCCAAGTGCCCTCTCAGTAATTACACCTTTTGAACACTGCTGCTATGCAACTCTTACAGCCAGTGTTACTTGAGTATACCAAGACAAATAGTGAGCAGCTATAGCACAAACAAACAAGTTACAGATTAATAAAGGTCTAGATAGCTACTACACACTTAATTGCTGTACATTTCATAAAGTTAAGCTTCATCCCACCCACCTGATGTGGAGAAGTCAGGTACGTAAGGCAAACCACAGCTTTTTAGTTTCATTACCTTGACTGGAAGCCCAAGGTAAGAATCCAGCTTTGGGTCAAAATATCCGCATTGTTAGTACAAAACAGACATCATGGAGTTCCATTCAAAGATATACTGACAGTTACAGATCAGTAGTTTAAAAAAAAATAATCAAAATTTAATTGTATGTCTTTTTGTGTGTCATTCATCCATCCATTCATCCAATATGCAGGTATTGTGGGCTATGGAGTACAGTTGGAGTTTGGCGAGGGCTTGTATGATTAGGATCTAACTCTGCATAATGTCCATATTGATAATGTCTCAGGCTGGCAGCTGAGGGATGTAACTCACAGGTACCAGCACCTTTTGTCTCCATTCCACAGTTAGTACAAATGCCTGTCTCTAAGAGTTGTTTACTGGCATGGCCAGCTGATTTTTCCAGGTGGGGATTAGCTATGTTTATAATACCCTTCAAAGTATTCAGTTGCAGAAACTGCAGAGATTGCAAGGGATTTTATTAAACTCAAAGAGAACAAAGAACTCACAATCTCCTACAGCCTATTAAAAGAGTGGTTCCATGCATAAGCAAATAAATAATAATGCATTCACATAAATATAATGGATTTCTCTTCTCCCTCTATGGTTCTTTCCCTCCTGCAATTATTTCTGAGTGAAGTGAAATTGTAAATAGCTTTACCCACTAAATGATCTTGAGAAAATTATTTCTGAAGTGCCACAGTGCAGCTTGGGGGCTTCTCCGAATCATTCAGTGCTCAGATGATTAGCTCGGAGCAAATTTTTGCAACTATGCTCACCAGGGCAAAAACACATTGTGAGGAATGATGAAAGCAGAACCTAAGTCACATTTGATTTTCAGCAGCAAAAGGCTTTGAACTAAGACTGCAAAGAAGATGCTGAAGGCCACAACAGAAGTGCTTGCAAGAGCTGCGGTTGTGAACTGGAAGAGTGAAAGCTGCAGTTGTCCATACTAGCCTAGCTAATCTATAAACTTCAACTCAGGATAGAGGTGGCAGGCCTGGACTGTGTGAAAGCCAAGGAGAGCAGTGAGCACAGCATGTGAGAAATGAAACACAGTGGAAATACTGCCAAGCAAACCCAGGTTGGGACAGCATGGATGAGCAAACAGCCCTGGCAGAGCTGTGCAGTACACCTGCATGGTGTCTGGTTCTAGCCAGCAGCTTTCAACATTTCCACTCACAAAAAGACGAGAGCGAATCCATCAGTTTTACAGTTTCTTCAGAGAGTCTCGAGGCCCTTTATCTCTCCAATTAAGGCATCATGGAAAAGAAGTAGTTATCTAACTAGTTTGAACTAGTTCCTTCCAGAAAATGGTAGAAAAGAGCCTTTGAAACACCTGTATAAAACACACTCCTGTGACTAAACTAATCTTCCACTCCATTACCAGCACTCTTCCACGGAAATGCAGGAGTGAAACAGTTCTGATAGAAGAAATGTGCTGCTTTGGTCAGGAGGGGATTCTTTTACTCATTAGATTTCAATCAAATCTACCAATTTCCCCCACCTTCTATGAGAAGCTTACACCTCAAAGGAACTCAGCAGCCATATAAAATCTGCTATGTAGTCAGTATCTTGATTCTTTTCATAACAAAGGAAAATTTGCACATTACATCACTTTGATGAACAGTCATCATAAGCCATTTCACAGAAGGCAACTGATGTTTTTATTTATAATGCATTTCTTTAAGATTTAACTTAATCATTTCTTAAGACCAAGAAGCAGTTTTGATTTTCATAAGGTCCCACTCATTTCAGTCTGTAAAGTACAACAATCTCTACGAAGAAAAGGAAGCAGATGCTTCCACATGAGGCATACAAGGTGTAAAACATGTTAAAACCCGCCTACAAGCACAATAAAGTGTTTCTGAAAATCTGAAAATATTGTATGCCAAAGACCATGATCTGTGGATGGGATGAAAGACAAGAGTGCTTGTGAGTTGGACAAGGGGGCACGGGCTTAAGCTCTGCCAGGGGAAATTTAGGCTGGATATTAGAAAGAAATTCTTTACAGAGAGAGTGGTCAGGCATTGGAATGGCCTGCCCAGGGAGGTGGTGGATTCACCGTCCCTGGAGGTTTTTAAACTGAGATTGGACATGGCACTTAGTGCCATGATCTAGTAAACGGACTGGAGTTGGACCAAGGGTTGGACTTGATAATCTCTGAGGTCTTTTCCAACCCAATTGATTCTATGATTCTATGAATTACCTCCTTTGGCCATTTCAGCAGTGGCCTTCAAATCTCAAGAATTTTCTCTCTCTACACTCAAAATGTACCTCAGGAAAGAGGCCTCTACATCATCTATACACTAGGATATGGCAAGCTAGTCAGAAGAGGTCATTCAGCAGAAATATACACAACTTGGGTACCATCAGGCTCTGCATCCGTCAAGAAGAGGGTGTGAACATCCAAGGAAGAGGCAGAGAGTAAGTATTCCCAAAGAAAGAGTTTAACCTTGATTCTCATCATGCCCAGAGTTATTCAACTTCATTTTGTTAACAGGAAAAGATGTCTGGATGGCTACCCAAGGCGCTGTTAGGAAATGACTAGTGCCCACCTGCTCACTACTTCTCTCCTTCAGCAAATACATGCACTATCGTCATACTGCAGTATGGTCCATGACCATTCTTTGATTTATCCAAAGCAAAAAAAAAAGGTTGCTTCGGAGGCTCAATAACTGAGTTAAATCATTGACAATCAAAACCAGTTGCTCATCACAGAAAAAATGAGCCACGGATGCAAGAAAGGTGCTGGTCTTGCTCCTTGAACTGGATGTGGTCATAAGGAATACCTTACCAGATACAACCCACACTAGACATCTCTGCTTGAAGGACACTGTTAGATGAAAATGAGGTCTACCCTAGCAGAGTCAGTGCAGCAGCCCTTCAGATGGACATTGACTGGTTCTCACTCAAGAAACCAGCAAGAGCCCTTTCTAGTCCTTTCATTTTCACCCAATTCTGCAAGTTCACTGTGACTGAAGAAAGATCCACATTTATGCACAGCTCTAGCTATCATGATGGGAAGCAATAGATGTAAGAAAACCATACGTAACCTTTTTCATCTCCTATTTTGATAGAACAATTAGCAAGCGGTAAGATTGACCAGACAGACTATTTCTGTCAGAAACAGATAGTATAAGTGCATGTGTTAAAATGGATTTTTAAATGTTTGTTGGCTTGAGGGAAAGAGCTTTGCTCACATCTTTGTAAACAGCTATTCACACTCTCCCTGCCTTTTAAAGTAGATGTTCATTGAACCGTGAGGGGGAAAAATACCTAAGTCCAGGATGTGTTAAAGATCTGCAGCCTCATCAAAAGGTTCAGGTACATCTTTTGTCACTATGATGTGTACAGCTCATCTCAGCTTACAGTAAATTAAACTGATCAGCAGCTGAGACCACACTATATCAAAGAACTTGATGTGCAACAGAGCAGAAGATACAATTAGAACAACATTTCATCAGCTAAGAAATTACTCCTCTGATCTCCATTCTCATTGCTAATTTATTCCAAAGCATCATCTATTAAGGAATATCATTAGATATTTTCTTGGCTTTGATATTTCATACTTGAAACCAACCTTTAATTTTTGATCCATGAACATATTGTAGTGAGGGACAAACCTACCGTAGAGCTATGAGGGAGTATTTTATCTGCTACAGTACTTTCTCCTCTACATGAGTAATGAGTATGACATGAAGTGACAGTAGGAATGCAATTCGACCACTTCAGCTGGTCTCTAATTAGCACAAAAATTTAAGGCACACAACCATCTCTACATTAAAACAACACATTCCCATAGGCAAACAGGGTAAAGGTGCTTCAGGACACTAAAGATATCTCCTTGAAAATCTCCTGACAGGAAGACAGAGACAGGGAAGTCTCTGCTTGTTTTGATATTTTTGTGTAAAAGATCAGTCTATTTATGTCTTATAAAATATATCTCTATTAAAAATTTGCCTGATTCTCCATTTGAATATATCTAGATTCAGCTTTTATTTACTGTTTTCATTATATATTCCTCTACAGATTAAAGATCCCATTAGTGCCTGGCATTTTCTTCCTGTAAACACACTTTTATACTGCCACCAGGTGACCTCAATTTTCCTTTACTAAGGTGTCTTTTAAAAGCAGTGGAGTGGTTTGCAGATAATACACCTGGGGATACTGTTAGATAGTTATTTTATTCTGCACCTAATTTTTTCTGTGATATTTCAGATGCTCCAAAAGTTGTGTATGCAGGCTACACATGTGAAATAGGCAGAAATTTAGTGAAAGTATGGACCTGTCAAGCTGCACTGCACTTTTAAAATAGATAAGGGTTTTTACCTTATGCCTGTCTCAGATCCCACTTCAGAAAATGGTATTCTTCCCCTCAAATGCTTTCTCTAGGTTCAACAGAATGCTGCATTTTTTATTGTATCTTCATTCTTGTAGGTATTTTCAATAGCTGCAATATTGTACCCTAGGAAAGGCAATGTGCCTATGGCTTGAAAGATACATCCAGAACACTGGGAAATATTAGAGATTACTGGAGCTTTTTTTCAGAAAAAAGGAAAGTGGTATTAAATGTATTAACTTTTAACACAAAGTAAACGTTTGCTAAAAAAAAAGCACTGAAAATAAAAAGTTCATGTTTTATTTTTGACCTTGAGATTACAATTTGTATGTTTTCCAGAGCCACTGAAGCAATTTGAAGCCACACATGCTTTGCATTTAACCATGCCAACAATGACGAATCTGGCTATCAGAGAGAATACTTAAAGCCGTCAGTTTGAATTAAGGTTATATTTATCCTCTAAAATGCTGCTGAAAATAATGACTTCTTCAAGAAGTCAATAATTCCCTGAAAAAAGGTTATTAAAAAAAAAAATCACAGGAAGCAACAAATCAGATTTGTATTTTTCACAGTATCTTCCACTTTACCATCTCTGTTCAGGTGAACCTAGGAGCACCATAGTTACAAACGTACGACTTGAAAACATATGGAACAAAATAGTAGTCCCAGGGCATGAATTTAACAAACTCAGTGAGTCCTACACAAGTATAATACTTCATTGCAAGACCTTTAAGGACAGGCTTAATGTTAGGCACATGCTTGTGCATTGTGTTTAATGGAGAAAAAATATCTCTTAGATACCATCACCATTTTCAGAGTAAAACTTCGGTCTTCAAACAACCCTAAACTTTTTCCCATATAGACTGTGTGGCTGCAGTATTCCCCAACCTTCCCTGTTGCCCTTCTCAAAGTGTTCCACACCAAAATACATCTTCCATTTCAGTTCTTCTCACAGAAGAAAAGGGAGTGGAGAAAAACACAGGGATAGCTGCACAGGTGTTTTTACTTCAGATATAAAAGAGCAATTTTGTTTCAAATGTTTGCAGCATTAAGGACCAGTAATTTAGCAAGAACTGAAATAATTTTCTGTACTTTGGAAACAACTATTTGCTATAAGAATGTGTGGGTGGTGTAGACATGTCATGACTAATGTGATTTGCAATACAACTTGATCAAATTGCAGTGACATCAGTACTGGTACAGAGTGCTAGACTGTCACCCCTAGAATATGAAGTCCACAGAGTAGATACAACTTGGGTTACAAAGGACAGATTCCTAGTGATTCCTGCAAACGTATTATATTCGGAGAGACATTTTCCAGAAAGAGGACTGAGCTTTCTTCAGTTTTTCAGCTGAAGCTGTCATCGAGGATGTCAGCAAACTATCAGGGTACTTTTTGAAGAGGGCCAAGTGCTTGTCTACAGCCAAATAAAATTCGTCCAACTAAACTGGAAAAGGTCGGCCAAAGTCACACAAAATACATGATAACTCTCTATCACTGTGGAAGTGAACAGGCATTCACCTCCTTTCTTCTGCAATCTCCAGTAGTCCTTTCTTATGCTTTAACTATAAGCAGAACCTGCTGAACACACACTCTACAGGCAAATAATGAATTGAAAGGATAATAATTATCTCCATGTGGAAACCTAAGGCTCCTATATACTTCAGGTTACCAGGTTGAAAATTACATCTATTAAGCCAAATAAATTACTTGTGTACTGTACTGGAAGTAATCCATAAAGGAATTTACTTCTTCTGCCTTTGTACCAACCTGTGTTAATTTAGATAATGATAACTCATGATTTGCCACATCAAATGATTGAAATAACTCCATAAAGTTTTATCCTATCAATTGGTCCTTCTCAATTAAAGAAAGAACAGCATTAATCATTGTGAGTCAAGCTCCCCTAGGAGAGCTTCTCTGTCTACTATTGAACTGATAAGAGGGGTCAAGAGGTCACTGTCAGAAATCTACCCAGATCTCTCAACAGACCTCTTATCACTATTGCACCAACTGATAACACAGTTTGTATGGTTTCATTCCAGCCTGCACAGTGCAAATGTATCTCACTAATACAATAACCTTGGCTTATTTCTGTATGGTGGGTAATTGCTGTGTACTAAGCGATAAATTAAAAAGATTAACCAAAGTACTAACCACAGGAAAAGCAGCTAATTTAAGAATTTCAGCTCTCTATTATCTTCTCTTTATTGAAACTGAACTTAAAAATCCTCCCTCTGCTTCAGCTAATGATAAAACGTTAGATAAAGATAGGTTTCTGTATTCTCCATTGGTTGACAAATAACAATTTATCCTCTAATTATGCAGCTCAAATAGCATTTTCCTTGACTACAATTCCACACTTGCATATGGATCTTAGCCTGCCTAAGTGAAGGACTGCCCCCACAGCAGTAGTTGCCGGTTTCCTGCAGGTTAGAGGACAGAGAAGCTGTCAGCATGTCAACAAAGGCAGAAGAAATTCCCGGTGTGATATGAAAACAGAGAAGATGAAGAACAGATCACCAAGGCCCCATAAATACTCTGGAGTTTCTGGAGCTTTTGCCATTATCTATAAGCCTTTCAAAGCACATTGAAAAGCTATAGTTAAACAATAATAAAACCTCTTTCAGTTAACCAACAACTCATTAAATCCTCTTCAAGTACTCTGTCTCCTCTGCATCACTCCCTAAATAAACACTATATATGTGTTGATGGTCAAGAGATTCAGCTATTTTGGTCCTGGAAGGCAGAGAAAATTCCAAACCTGGGTATCCTGCACCACTAGCCACCTGCCTTTTGTCCCCCCCATGTCTCTCTAACTATAAGCTGTGAAGTTCTCGATCATAATTTTGAACATTTGAAAGTCAGAAAGTGAAAGAAACATATAGCTATAGAGAATGTATGCTCAGAAGGGGGCTTTAGAGGGAGGCTGCGCAGCTGCATCTCCTTGAAATCCAAAATATAGACTTGTAACATGGTATCTTGATAAACAGTGCTCCTTGCTACCATTAATAAAATCATAGAATCACAGAATAATTTAAGGTTATTATCAAGATTGTCAAGTCCAACCTTTGACTGAACACCATCTTGTCAACTAAAACCATTGCACTAAGTGCTAGGTCCAGTAATTTTTTGTACACTTCCAGGGATGGTGACTCCACCAGCTCCCTCAGCAGCCTGTTCCAATGCAACTCTTTCAGTGAAAAAATTCCTCACGATATCCAGCCTGAACCACCCCTGCCACAGCTTGAAGTTACATCCTCTTGTCCTGTCATTAGTTGCTTGGGAGGACAGGCTGACTCCCACCTTGCTACAACCTCCTTTCAGGTACTTGTAGAGAGCCATACAGTCTCCTCTGAGCCTCCTGTTCTCAAGGCTAAAGAACCCCAGCTCCCTCAGCTGCTCCTCATATGACTTACCCTCCAGACCCTTCACCAGCTTCATTGCCCTTCTCTGGACACACTCCAGCACCTCAATGTCTTTCTTCAAGCAAAGGCCACTTGAGATGTGGCCTCACCACTGCTGAATAGAGGGGGACAATCATTTCCCTAGTCCTGCTGGCATCACAATCTTTGACACAGAACAGGATGTCATTGGCTGCCTTGGCCCCCTGGGCACACTGCTGGCTCATGTTCAGCAGTGGTTGACCAGCACCTCCAGGTCCCTTTCTGCCTGGCAGCTTTCCAGCCACTCTGCCCCCAGCCTGTAGCGCTGCATGAGGTTGTCATGACCCAAGTGAAGGACAGAGCAGTTTGCCTTATTGAACCTCATACCATTGGCCTCAGCCCATCGATCCAGCCTGTCCAGATCCCTCTGCAGAGCCTTCCTACCCTCCAACAGATGAACACTCCCACCCAATATAGTGTCAGCTGCAAACTTGCTAAAGGTGCCCTTGATCCCCTCATCCAAATCATCGATAAAGATATTAAACAGGGCTGGACAGAACGCTGACCCCTGGGGAACCCCACTAGTGACCAGCCACCAGCTGGATTTAATTCCATTCACCACCACTCTCTGGGCCTGGTCATCCAGCCAGTTTTTATCCAAGCAAAGAGTCCAGGCCATGGGCTGCCAGCTTTTCCAGGAGAATGCTGTGGGAGACACTATCAAAGGCTTTACTGAAGTCCAGTAGACTACATCTACAGCATTTCCCTCAATCCACTAGGCAGGTCACCTGGTCATAAAAGGAGATTGTGTCATAAGCTGAAGATAAAAGATAAATCCTCTCTAGTCTGGGAGTACTGGAAAAAGTTATATGTTCACCGCAAGAAACCTTTAGCACCACCTTAGCTTTCCCTCTTTGTAGTAAAAGCAAGGCAAAGGGCTTTTTGCCTGAATTGTGTTTATTCTGCCAAACTCAGAGCATGTCTATACAAAAGACATAACTACATTTTACTCCATTCTATGTTCAAAGCTGGCTTAAAACGAACTGGCTGCAGATTGGCAGCTACATTACTGTGGTGCTGTGCCCAGGCTAACATGTCCTCCAGCTCAACAGGTCTCATTATCTCAGTCACAGTGCCAGGCTATCATAAGTCTGTAACTTCTGGACTTGATCTGCTTCATGTCTGAACAACTTCAAACTTAGGCAGAGTGATTTCATATCCTTCTCCATCTGTCCACACCAGCACTGCTTGAAAAAGCATTTTCAAGCTCCATCTTAAAAACAGTTCTATGATTGTCTTTATCTGTCCATCTCTCTTTGGAAACTGTCCAAAAAAAACACCACTGTAACAGTTAGGAATTTTCCTATCATCTCCAAATTCCACTTATCTATCTCAAATTTATACTGTTTCGTTTTTAGGTAAAATTTGCCTTTCCGAGTTCGAAGAGCCCTTATCCTCCCTGGTGCTTAACTGAAGCAGTTACAAGGAATGGTCATCTCCCCTCCTGGCATTTGCTCTTCTAGGCTAAACAATTCAAATTGTTCTACAATCATTTTCCATGAAGAACTTTTCATTCCTCAACAACCTAGAAGCTCTTCCCTTTATCTGTTTCAGAAGAAATTCATCTTTCTTGAATGGAAGAGACTAAAACCAGACACACTTTCTAAAAGAATCCACACCACTGTTGTACACAATAGTACTAATGCTTCCTTTTTTCTGCTGGATGTATGACAGGTCTTCTGATATATCCTAGGATATAATTTGACATTTCCAACACCTTTTCATGTTTGTTCAAAACCCTTTGTTTCACAAAGCTGCACTTTAAATCTCAGACAAGTATGTTCATGGCCAATATTTCTGATCCCTTTTAATTCCAAGCAAAGACAATCCTAATAAAAAGTTTCAATTTACATCAAGGCACAAATACCTTGGAATTTGACTATGTTCACAAATTGCTTTTAATTGGATCTGTCTTTTCTTTGGAGTAAGCTATAAAAAATATTCTTACTGGAGTTCTGACATTTTCAGTTTTGGACTACATTGATGCAAAAATACAAAGCAACTGAATAGCAGAACCACACCAAATGCTTTCTAAACCAGTTTCTAAACCTGGTTCTTTATTGGAACTAGTGAGTCAAGAGCAGCAGAATGTTCTTCACTTCTTTGGACTGGTTTACCCACTCTATCCATTCATCCCTCTGATGTTGTAAATCAAATACAAGAGCATTTTGTTCTGAGAATCCTGGCTTTTTGCAATTCTGCTACAATGCAAAAGATCCTGCAAAACCGATGTGGTTTGTCAGCCAGGATCTGACACCAGCCTTGGCCCGTCTTCTCTCTAGTGGCTCTTGAAATTCAACAAGATGACTCAAGTGCTGCTAGAAGGAAGGAGGGTATAGCAATGCCATTCAAACCACATTCCAGATAATTTCTGAAGAACCCACAGCAAATGACACCTCATAATCTCTTCACTACAAGCATTAACCAACTCCTCTCGGGACCAATCCTTACTAAACTGAACCTGTCAGGTAGTTTGTATTAGTTTGAATGTTGTTTTTTTCCCTCTGGATATCTTAAACCATTTCTTCTACTTTGGAAATTATTTTATTTTGAGCCATGTTTTCGGTGAAGATAAGTCTGTGCAGCTCTGCTGAAGTCAGTTCACACCACCTGAAGAGCTTTCCTTCAGCAGACAGATGGGGTTTTTTATCCCAATTGTTTCTTTAAGACAGAAAACAAACTCTTTATACTACTTGTCTTTGTATTTCAGGTCAAATTCAGGATACCAGCAGTAAACTATATAAGGTAAATTAAGTACTGAATTGGTTGCATTTGGAAAAACTAAACAAAAAAATATATGTACTAAAAAAACATACAAGGCCTAGTAACAAATAAGCTAAAATCTCAGTTAAAAAAATTCCAAGATTTCATCTTAAAAATCATCTTTTAAATTTGATAGCACTTAAATCTTCCCCCCCACTCCAACAAAATAGGAAAAGTGATAGGGAATAAAAGTTCCTGCTTTGTCAGATCAAGATGGGCCAAGTGATGTATATGTGGTTAAGATCATGGTGTAACCTGTTGAACAGTAACTTAGGGAAGCTGACTGCTATTTTTGGTTCCTCCAATGACATGCTTCATAACTGAATAAATTTCTTTATTTTTTTGCCTCAATTTACCTGTCTAAAAGATGAAAATAAGATTCAGACATTACACAGCACTTTGAAATTCAGAAAAATGCAAACTAAATGCTAGGTATTGTAAAAAATTGCACTGAAGTGTTGGAGATTATATTTTCACAGTGTTCCTGTAAGACTTTTAATTTAGATCCTCCTCAAGTCTCCTTTTAGTTCTGCTATATTTTGCAGAGGTATTTTCCGTATTGATTTGTCTTTGCTGAGGTGAGTGGTATTTTTTTTGCAGAACGAGAGATTTTCCAGGTGTTCTGTACATTAACAAATGGCCTTTGAAGCAACCCAATATAATTTCGGCTTTATTAATTCGATCCACTTCTTATCCTTGAAACAATTTTTGACTTTGCAGAAACCAGCGCTTGCATCTAATGTAACAAGTATTGTAAATTGCCCTTAAGTGCTTAAAAATTAGTTTCAGAGCGTATCTGGCATCCATTTGTCATGTAAATGCATCAAGTATAAGGCTTTTATCAGCAACATCCAACATATGTGAAAGCCACTGAAGAACTGTCATTTAGCAACAGATTTTGTTTGAATCTAACTCAAGATTTGAAATAGAAGAAAGTAAAAAACATAGACAGTTAACACCCTAGCAAGATAGATAGTTTCCTTCACAAGTATGGCAAGGCATATCTCCCAAAATGGGAGAAGTGTCTGTCTGTGTGTCTGCCTGCCTGCCTGCCTGTCTGTCTGTCTATCTATCTGTCTCATGACTGGATGATGAGTCTCTATTTCTTATTAAATTAGTTTACAGCACATTACAATCCCACCACACTAAGGTCAGACCAGAGTTCCTCTACAGTGCAATAAACTACCTAAACAGACGCATACCTGCGTTGTGTGTGTGCAGGCCTGAAATCTGAAATACTGAATAATTAAACACGGAAAACATCTACTGAAGTAAAAAGAACAATGTCAGAATAATCCTAATATTTTCTACCTCTAAATACAGGTGCCATGGTCCATTAGACTAATTTTCTAAACGTAAAACCACAGTATTTAATTTTAAGCACTTACAACAAAATAAATGCTTAAAAATCTGATTTTCAACACACAAGAACTGTAGCTCCCACTGAAGACAGTTATGGTCAAAGGCATTGCAGGCTTAGATCACTAATGGTATTGAAGTACATGTCTTACTTGGTCTCTTAGTTTTTCAATTTTCTTAGTTTGCAGATAAATATCCAAATAGGTTATAATGCTGCTGCATGTGAGAGATTAATTGACAGGTACATTCCTTTCCTCACCTTCAAGCTTCACACTTTTTCTATGCTGCTTCAGTAATACCTATGGCAGTTAAAAATACACAGGAAAGCCTCCTATGTCTTTTTTAAGAGCCTACCACTGTCACTATCTCTTACTCTTGGTACTCTTCAGAGAAAGTTAGCACAGAATTTGATCTCCACCTCTCTGATGCAAAGTAATTTGGAGATACACGGTATTACACTGTTTGGCTTTTAGAGGATTACTGTTTGTAAAAAGGTCCAGAAAATCCTTTAAAAGACAGAGATCTTTTCCTTCACCTTAAATTTGACATGGCAAATATAGATCTTCATCTGTGGGTAGGCAAAGCAGGAGGTAAGGCTCTCTGGTTCATTTCACAAACTTCACATAATCACATCAGAAGCCTGTACAGAAGCAGAATTAACCAGCAATGGTCCTTTAGGAAAGCCCCTTGAAACTAAGCAATTATTTGGAAAATTGGCCCAAACTCTCTTGCATTTATGCAGTTTCAATGTGATACAAACTCTCTAGCTTCTGTAGCACTACTTTCAGATCAAATCATGGTCAGAAAAGAACCAAACCTAACCTGCTTATTCCCAGCTCATAAGAAGCATGAATTCAGCCTGGAGTTTATGAAATTACTTCCGTGCTGCATATCCCTCCATTCTTCCTCTGCCTCATTTGCTGAACAAATGAAAAAAGCCACTTTCCGTGAAAAAGCAGCAGTGATGAAATTATAGCTGTGAAGGTAACCTTAGCCCATTCCAACTCCAGTCCACAGCAGACTGCTGACTGCTGTCCCGGAGAGCTGAACTCTGCAGTGGCCCAGTAGTGATCTCATTGACTTTGGGACACCATTCCCTCTCACCTGGGACTCCCTTGCATGTGTCTGGGCCTGCCTTTCCCCCTTTCCAATTGGATATTAAGCTGATGATGATATTTCATTTAATGACTATATAAGGTCACATGTATTTTTAGATATATAATGAACTTATATTTGTTCTTTATAAAAGGGAAGATAAAAAATAATAAAGGAAATAAAATTCCTCCTCAATACTCCAGTGCAGTATTTAACCAAGCAGTGCATAGTATAAGGGTTATAATCTGTATGGAATAATGTTGCTTCTTACATGCTACAAGGATAAAGGTGGAAGAAGAGTAACGAGAATAAGGAATCAAGAGGCTTGACTCAGTCAGGATTTCTGGTTTCTGTTGCCAGTTCCCAAAGAATGTAATGACTAATTACTACAACACAAGAAGATCAGTACTGGGGATCAGGACTCTATTTTCAGTGTCCCTGCTTCTTGGTCATATTGTTCCTGTGCTCCTGGTAAAAGGGATGACAGTATTTCCCTCCTTTCTCAGGGTGTGTCCAGACGGTCAGGCAGCCACAGAGCTGCAGCCAAAATGCTGCATTGCATTTCCTGCACACTCCAGCTTCCATGTGCACTGAAGCACAAACATACCTAGCTCTAACACTGTTCTTTCATTAAAATGGAGGGAATGCAGGTAAGGTCTCCTACACATCCTGTTCTCACAGGTTTCAGCATATTGGAGATGGGTTCTGAGAACCATTCCTCACCTCTGTGAGGTCACAGACCGAAGGATGATCTTAGGCACAGCAGAGAGAATGCAAATACGTATTGCAATCGAAGACAGAGTTAGGCTCAAGTCAAATCCTGCTCTGGATTTCAAACTTATACTAGAGTCTGGGGAGACTGCTTTTCAGAACTGAGAACCAGATCTGAGAGAGTATGAATAACAGTGATGATATCGGAAGCAATGAGCTGAGATGACTGTTTGCTATTTTCTCAGGACCTAAAGAATAAAAAAACAAAATGGAAATGAAAGACAGGGAGGAGAGAAGACAATGTAGGTAGCAAGCACTCATCTGCTTCAAAATTACCAGGAAGGCATGCTAGTAGGAAAAATCCTACAAAAAGATATTACACTGTCAGCAAGAAAGGGCTGCTGCAGAGGGGGATCAGCAAACAACCTTCTTCTTAAAGCCCAGGGATTTTGAATTTTAGAGAGATTAAGCAGAACATGACACTTGTGCAGGAGTAAAGTATCATGCCCAGTTCCCCCTAAACACATGTGAGTCTTAATACTGCTTTCTTTGTCCTGATAATATTTATGACATAAGCTCTGTAAGAAATATCTAATATGCACAGCGTACACATGGCCCCCAACCTAAACTTAAAATAGGGCAGGCTTCTGCTCAGGAGAGGCATTCCTCTGTAAGAGCAGCCTGCTTTACAGCTCCAGCACACCACAATACTACATTGTCACTCCCATGCCATTCGTCCCTCCACTCATTATCAGACAAACAGTAATGCACACAGTAAATGAGCAACGGCTAAAGGGCTAAATGCTCCTCACTGCTTTCAGGCAATTATTAGTGTATTATGTACCCAGCTTCCTTAGTTGAAATGTCTCTGTCTATCTTTGGGAGTCCAACAAACCATATCATACCCGAAGGATGTTTAACTTTCTCTGCATACTGCCTCTTTCTGCCAAGCCAGCCAAATGTGAGGTTGGGCTGCTTTCAGTATTTGACAGTCCAAATTCGGACATAACTGGCCAAGTTCAAGCAAGGTATATGCCATGCTCCACAAAGAAGAAGATGATTAAAACTTAAGGAAATGTAAGTCGAGTCATCTTAAATCAAGGAAATGGGGCAATGCTGTAAAAAGGGAAAAATTATTTTGAGCATATCTTGGAAAAAGTCTGGGACACATTCATAATGGCACGATATTCCTCAAGGGTTTTTTCTTAAAGGATATGCAGACTGGCGCTAGCCACAAAACAGCAGGCTAAGAAGGATTGTGGGAGGGAGCAAGAGAAATTTGGGACAAGAAGAGAGAGTGGTCTAAAGCAGTCATGTGCTAGAAGGCTGAAAATAAATCAGCTCACAAAACTCACACTGTTATGCAACAGTGCGTGAGATGCACATGCATCCCCAGATCTGGTCATCAGTATCAGCAGCAAAGGCAGGAAAATATGTCAACTGTTGTACAACTGCTTTCTGCTTGTTACCTTAAGAGGAGACTGGAAATATGAAGATTTATTTGTATATGTATTTATTTTAAATTGCATAAAAGCAGTCTATTTATATAGGAACAAAGTATAATTTCAGCACCGTTAGGCATAATTACTTAATTTCCTTGAGCTGTTTCAAATGTGGTCAAGACACTCCTGGCTCTTTTCTAGCAATTGGCTCATACATTGTACTACAACTGTACTACTGTTTTAAAATATTAGGTAGAATCCGGTCTTAAAATGCATCTATTTACATTTTTTGTCTCCTACAACCAGAAAGCTACTCTCATGGCAGACACATGACTCTGTGGTATGCTTCATTCACTCTGCTGTTCTTGCCACAAAATGTCTTCTCAGTAACACTGAGAACCTCTTTGGCCAACCTAGCTCTGCTCCACAAAAAACCCAAAACCAACAACAAAAAACACACAAAAAACTCCCCCACAAACAAACAAAACAAAACAAACAAACAAACAAAAAAAAACCCCAAAACCAAGGAAAAAATCCATCCACATCCTTAGTGTGTTTCTTTCCCTGATACAATTTAATTTTGTACACTATGTCAGGTTCCTCTGTCTCCAGGTGTCATTCATATTTCACAAAGCTGCTGGGACTGAGACAGGAAATTATTTCACCTAAGTTTAGATCCAAAACTGGCAAAAAGGGGACAAGAAGAGGCCATATAGGGTTTCACTGCTGTTTTGCTGTCTTTCTGTTGATTCGGGCCAGGAGCACATGAAATTGAGCAAATCGAAAGCAAATGTCTGCTGGTGGTGCAGGACCCTTCTGACGTGAGTTTCATGGATATGGATCTGATTATCAGAGACAGTATCATTGCAGCAAAACCAACACATACTGTTATCCTACAAGCACTCTAAAAAAGCAAGGAGTCTTTTGGGGAATACCTCAACAGCTAAAACAAGGAATGATTGCATAACAGAGCTTCCCTTTCTGGCCATATAGAGGAGCTCTCAAAGTCAGCGTAACTGTATGTGAGTAGCTTAAACTACCATCACTGTATACATATGAAGTAAATAAAAAGAGAAAGCTGGCAGACAGGCTGTCAATTCACCACTGCTGCCATATTCAATCAATTAAGTTCAACAATTCAGCACTTTACCCAAGGATACTGACACACTACGTATATCCAAACTAATACAGTCACATTAAAATTACTCTAAAGGCTCTAGCTAAAGGGCTAGTTTCCCTTGAAATTGAATCAAAGATATGATGAGAAAATGTACAGGTTTTTTATTAGCAATTATGAGGGTATTCATACAGTGCTGCTTAAATATTATCTTCTAAAACTGATAAAGGGCAATGTAACGGGGAGTTCTTCAGAGTGCCTGAGACCAGACAATTAAAGCTCTTAATTACAAGCCAATACCCAAGAACTTCAAGATCAGACTCAGACTAAACTCTGTTCTTTATACCAATATCCATCCCCCTAACACATATCCCTGAAAAAAGTCTACACATCATAATTCTCTATCATATTTTAAAAGAATTTTAAGAACATTTCATGCCCCAGTTAGTTCAAAGATACTGTGATACATAAAAAGTTCAAAGCTGCATCTTCTCTTTTTCCTTTCATACCTCATTTTAAGAAGCAAAAGTTAAGAGAACGAAAAGTTGCATACAATTTAATATTCCTCTTCTCCAAGGGTGTGCACTTCTTGCTCTTACCCCAAGACTGTTGTAGAAATTCCTTTAACACAGAGAATAAACAATATTATATACTGTACTTATGGTGGTGAAACAGAAAGATCACATATTTGAAAGAATATGGGAAAATTCAGACTAAGAATGCTACATCCACAGAGTAGCACAGGTCAATCACCCCCAGCCACCTGCAGCTGCTCCCAGTTAACTACCATCCTATCTCTACACAGCATCACCGTGGGTATGCTACTATTGCCAAGAGAGAACATGAGCAGGTGGTGCACTAGTACCTCCAATTCATCATCTTAACCAGTGATATATAAAAAGCAGTGAAACATAAAGTGCTATTAGACCTGAAAAGCTGCCGTAATTGCAATTGCATTGCTAACTAACCGTTCAACCCCATGTTCTGAGTAATTAGGGCCATGGTTTATGACCAGCACTTGGTGGCACTAGCAAAATGTAACGGGAGATTGAGCGTGACGGGGTGGGTTGGTAAAGAGGAGGAGGAGATGTAAATTACAGCTTTAAGGAATCACCTGTTAAAAAGCATGTGTCCTTCTTTACAAAAAAGGAAACAATTCCCCATATCCAGTGGGTAAGAAAAGAGGACTCAAAACAATGGCGAGGTTACAATCTCTTACAAGAATTTTTTTTTATTTTTTTTTTTTATGTCACATACGACTTATGTGATTTTGCTCTGACAAGTCAGCAGGAGAAAGGAAAGTCTGGCAGTCAGGCTTTTGCAAGAAGAATTCTCTATGCTTAAATGATTTGAGAAAGATGTTAGCTTACTTCCTCTTAGAATGAAAAGGCTGATGCTGTAAGTCACCTACACTGCAGCTCTGTACACAGCAGGAGGGGACTGGGTGAGTTCAACTAGTGCAAGGAAAGAATCACCATGGAGGGAGGAGAAGCCATTGTTTTTTGCCCTCTAATGCAAGGCTTCAACAGTGAAGATTCTTGCAGAAGATGCAAGAGATGGATATGCATGATTTATTTTTTTCTTCCGCCGTGAAGAAAGCTGCTTTGAACTCTAACACAACTCAAGCTTTCTTGTTTAAAATCCTACTTGAAGTCCAATAGCTGTGTCCAACCTGTTGAATTCCTTTCTTTTTTTTTTTTAATAATTCTTCAGTGGGGGTGGGAGAGAGGATTTTTGACTAAAAATTGCCAGCAGTGGTAGCTTTCCCACACTGCAGAAAACTGAAACGTGCAGACTATTACATTTGTCTAGCTTAAACTTCCAGCCACACAATTATGTCACACTTTCAAAGAATTTAAAAGCTCTTCTTATTAAATTGCTGTTTACCATTTTTGTAGGTAACTGCAGATTTTGTCACCCCACCACCCTACAGAATCACAGAGTCATATAGGTTGTAAAATACCTTTAAGACCACAGAGTTTAAATGTAACCTAACACCGCCAAGTCCACCACTAAACAATGTCCCTGACCTGGTGGTTCCAAACTACTTCCCTGACCACCACATCTCTATGTCTTTTCAGTATCTTCAGCGATGGTGACTACCAGTTCCCTGGGCAGGCTGTTGCAATGCTTGAAAACCTGTTTTGTGAAGAAATTTTTCCTAATATCCAATCTAAACCTCCTGTCACAACTCAAGACCATTTCCTCTCATCCTATCACTCATTTACTTGAGAGACCAACACCTACCACACTACAAGCTCTTTTCAAGTAGTTGTAGGGAACAACAAGGTCTTCCATGGTTCCTCTTTTTCAGGTGGATAACACTCATCGCTCACTGACAAATTTTCCAATCCTTTAACCAATTATCATATTTAAGAACTAATTCCCCTCTAAGACAATAGCAACTGTAAGCATTAGAAATGGATCTCAGTCACAATCGTACTAAGATCAGATGCATTTTTTTCCCACTCAATATTCTCCTGTTTACATATCTAGAGAGAGATTTAGTCCTTTGGGCACAACATTATCCTGAGAACTTATTTTCATCTGAGTAACAGCCATGACCTCAAAGTGTTTTGCAAAAATCAGTGCTTCCTAAGGTACTCTATAAGGATGCCTTACATTCTTTGTTTTAAAACTGGTGCATTTCAAAACAGACACTTTAAAATGCATCTTGCTCAGCTGCCCTCAATTTACAATACAATTCACTCTAACAGTGACATTTTGCCTCTGTATGTTTGGACTAACCTCTCTTTGAGCCACTTGTTACCAGGTGGTCTGTGAAGAGGACTTGCAAGACACCATTTCCATACATACATATATATACATACGTGGTTTTTTCTCTCCAAGCAGCTGCTTAAGGCACAACTGTACACTCTTATCATTCAGAAGATGACACAATACAGGTAGCAGTAGCATTGTGAAGAGAGAAAATAAGCCATCTCTGTTGGATAAGGCATAAAGAAGGGTCTGCTGGGAGACTAGCTCAGCAGAAGGAAGGTGGCATATATGACACAGGAATGAAGCAGGAATGACCCTTCTCCACATTTCAGGTAACCCACCTGTGGAGCTGGGTGCCTCCCTATATCTGAAACAGCAAGCTCTGAGACTGAAATTGCTGTCCCAGGATCTGTGTAGAGGGTATGTGGCAAAGGGGTATTAATGGGAAGAAATATATTTCACTACCATGGAGGGAGAAATGATGGGACTGCATAACCTATATTTTCCTCATAGGAATTTGATTTTTAATGGAGAAAAATCTAAATTGACAGTTCCCTTCAACCTTTGTTTTTTTGGTAACAAACTCGGCGTATTCTGATAAGGGAAAGCAAAAGGTATTTTCTGCTGAAGAAAATATCCTTTCTAATGGGGAGTAGAAGCTTCTATAGCCTTGTCTCACCTGCCACACAGTTCTGCATGCCACATAACAGCATGCCTAGGGAGGCTGGCAAAGGTAATGACATTTCCTCTGAACCCTTGAAGGTGGATAAAGGGCACTTGGTCCTCCTTCTGTTCTCTTTGAACTGTCACAGAGATGTGCTGCAGCCATAAAACAAGGCAGGGGCTGCTGAGAAATTCACAGCTTCAGGGGAGCTTGTTTCCATTCTCCAAGTCAGAGGCCTACAGGAAATACTGTGGTAAGCACAACATCAAGACCAGAGAGAGGAAAAGTGTGTTTCTGAGCCATTTGTTCTGAGCCAACTGACAGAATCCTAAGTGGGAGGGTGAGGAGCACAGGGTGCAAAATTAGCCTGCATTTAAATAAGAGACATGTGGGTTTGGAACCCTTCCCTCTTCTGTTTAAACAACCCAGTGCTGCTGTGAACAAAGCCTAAGAAGATTATGTTCTGTGAGAATAATCTCAGCTCTCTAGTGCTGTCTTGGCTTCAGAAATACAGCATTCCAGTTTTCTCTCAGGGTCATTTCTATCCTTCCCCTTCAGCTCCTATATGCTTCTCCAGCTACTCCTTGATTTCTGGGGTGAAATTTTTTAATGTTATAATTATCAAGGCTCCTCGGATTTTCCTGCCATTCAGGCTTGAGAGGGCCAGATTCCCCACCTGAAGGTAAAAGGATTAGGTGTCAAGCAGCTTTCTCAGCAACCAAAGGTACCCCTTTGGAAAGCAGAGGAGCAGTGTTCCCTGTTGTCGTGGGTTACCAGCCCCCCCTGGGCTGAAATGGTCAGGCCCAGGTATAGTTCTGGAAAAAAAGCCAATCAAAAGTTACAGTAACGCCTCTGCTAATGACATATTTAAGAAAACGGAAGAGAAGGTGTGTGTCGCAGTAAGAATTCAGCCGCCATGTGAGGAGAGGGGCAGCAGCCCCCAAGTTGGGGGGCCAGGCCCTCTCCCCCGGCCTTGGGCCGGGGGCAGGTATGGAGTCTCTCCAACCGGGATGTGTAACAGAAACAAACTCCAGAGAGAAAACTGCCCAGCTGAAACCTGCTGCAAGGATTCCAGCTCCGGCGGAGAGCAGAGGACGACTTGAGATAACCAGCAGCTTCAAGGTCAGTTCTAGCAAGAGAAGAGTTGAGACGAGGGGGGAGAGGCCCCCCTTCTCTCCCTGCAGCCAGGGAAAAGAGACTGAAAGTTATAAACCCCTGCTGCCTTTAGAAGATAACTGGGGTGCAGAGAGA